>LR990985.1:5555093-5951124 GCA_905163465.1 Craniophora ligustri | reverse complement strand
CCTCCTTCCTTCCTTCCTTCCTTCCTTCCTTCCTTCCTTCCTTCCTTCCTTCCTTCCTTCCTTCCTTCCTTCTTCCTTCCTTCCTTCCTTCCTTCCTTCCTTCATCCGCTCTTCCTTCCTTCCTTCCTTCCTTCCTTCCTTCCTTCCTTCCCGTGAACGAGCAATCTTTGATTAGCGGCTAAAATTGTTCCTTTATTAGGGACCGCGGGGTTATGAATCCCATGGGCTCGCATTCGAGGTACACTCTCTGCAGCATACATTCTGCGAGCTGCACGTAAGTACTCTCTGCAGCATACATTCTGCGAGCTGCACGTAAGTTTTCGCCACTTAATAAATACATTCGCACCATCTCGTAAAACTCGCGGTTACTAAACTCTGACATCGTGCGTGACCGGTCACAACTCACAGTACGAAACTCGTGCGGCGGGCGGCGGGCGGCGCGTGGCAGGTTCGCGCGGGAAAGCGATAAGACAACGTCACGGGCGATACTGAACCACCAAAATTTTTTTGCGCACTGCTTAAAAAATATTCCTGTATACAATCTAATCTAATAGTATCGAGTGAATCAAAATAATTAATACGGAGATTGGGACTGTATAAAACTCCAAGAAGTATTTTAGTGTAGTGAAAAGTAAATTCAATAAAAAAAAAAGGTACTCCGCAGATTCACTATAAAAAGGCGAAGAGGCACTTATAATTCTAAACAGAATGTTATCACGCAGATACATAGCTACGCCTCCCCAGCCCCTGCCCTGCACTATTGAGTTGTCTTGTGTTGAACTGGAGTATTTCGTGGTAATATGCGTGTACCGCCCGCCCTCAGGTGACTTTAATTGTTTCGAAAAAGTAATGGAGGAATCTCTTAACAAAATAAAATCACATAAGAAAGGGATAATAGTGTGTGGAGACTTTAATGTCAATTTATTAGAAAAAACTTCCTTAAGTACTAGATTAATAAACTTATTTAAATCATTTAATTTAAAATATATTTTTATGGAGCCTACTAGAATTACAGCGTCATCCTCCACTTGCTTAGATAATATATTTAGCGACCGTGATGCAACAAACGCATTAGTTATTAACGATTTAACATCTGATCACTGTGGACAAATAGCTAGGTTTAATAAATTGCCTGATAAGAAATTATCCAAAATTACTTGCAGACCATTAACAAAAAGCAAAATTAATAAATTCAAAGCCAAGGTAGATACTAATGTCCATCCTTCATTATTGCAGCACGACAGTCCGGATGTTATGTATAGTAATATATTTAAAGTTATAAATAATGAGTTTTTGGGCACCTTCACGACGAAAACAATAGAATCCAAGGTACCACTAAATTCAACGAGTGGGCAACCCGGGTATTTATAAGAGTAGAGCTAAATTGTATGAGTTATATGAGTTAAAAAATCATAAATTTGATGCATCCTTCGTAGATTATGTAAGAAAATATTCAAAATTGTTTAAAAAAAGGTTGTAGAGTAGCCAAGTCAATTTATCTGAGTAATAAAATTAAAAACTCTGATATAAAATTAAGGCAACTTGGAATGTTATCAATAAAGAATCTGGAAAAATTGTAAAACATGTCAATAAATTTGAGATAATTGAAAACAACAGGATGCTTAATAAAGATCTAGATGTAGCACACGCCTTTAATAGTTTCTTTGCCAGCATACCTATAACTACAACCAGTTGCTTAGGTTCTTCTGCAATCGAGGCTGAAAATCTACTTCGCAGAAGTGTGCCCAAGTCTCAAGCCACTTTTGCGTTTCACCACGTCACCCCTAGTGAAATAGTAAATACATTTAAATCCCTGAAGTTAAAAAAAACGGGTGACTTATGGGACATGTCCGTCACTGTCTTAAAATCAGTGAGATATCCTCGCTCCCTATTTAGTTGTCATATTTAATAAATGTATCGACTTAGGTACTTTTCCAGACCTCATGAAATATAGTAAAATAATCCCATTATTTAAATCCGGAAATAAAAACGATCTCTGTAATTTTAGACCCATATCCATTTTGCCAACTATTAGTAAAATTTTGAAAAACTTTTATTAAAGCAATTACTTAGATATTTTAACGTAACAGCCTCCTTCACTCTGAACAATAGGGTTTCACACAGGGTCGTTCAACAACGGACGCAGGAGTTGCATTACTGAAGCACATATTTGACGCTTGGGAGAATTCACAGAACGCCATTGGTGTATTCTGTGATCTTTCGAAAGCGTTTGATTGTGTCCATCATACAACACTTATTTGCAAACTTGCTCATTATGGGATACAAAATAAGGCTCTAAATGTCCTAATTTCTTATTTGAGTGATAGAATGCAGTTTGTGGACATTAATAATACAAAATCATCTGGATTGTCAGTGCAGTTGGGTGTACCACAGGGCTCAATTTTGGGCCCTTTCCTTTTTCTAATATATATAAATGATTTTCCACATTATCTACAATCCATGTGTGATGTAGTGCTATTTGCTGATGACACTTCGCTTATTTTTAAAGTAGACAGAAATAGGGATAGTTTTGACGATGTAAATAGTGCACTAGTTCAGGTAATGCATTGGTTTACAGTAAATAATTTGGTGCTTAATGCTAAAAAAACTAAATGTGTAAAGTTTAGTTTGCCCAATGTAAAAAATCTAGGACCCAACTTAATTGTCAATAAAGAAGTACTAGAGACGGTCAATTCTACAGTTTTCTTAGGTATTACATTAGATGCCAAACTCCAATGGGGCGCTCATGTGTCATGTCTCGCGGGAAAACTTAGCTCTGCTACTTATGCGGTCAGAAAAGTTAGACAATTTACTGACGTGGACACTGCTCGCCTTGTTTATTTTGGTTATTTTCATAGCGTTATGTCTTATGGAATTCTTTTGTGGGGCAGAGCCACCGATATAGAAAGTATTTTTATTTTACAAAAGAGAGCTATTCGTTCCATATATCAGTTAAGTGCTAGAGTTTCTCTTAGGGAACGTTTTAAAGAAATTGGAGTAATGACAGTTGCATCACAGTATATTTATGCCAACATAATATATATAAGGCAAAATATACATTCCTATTGTAAAAATAGTGACATTCATAATATTAACACGCGAAATAAACATAAATTATGCGCTCCTAGTCACCGTTTACATAAGGTGCATAATTCATTTGAGGGAGTCGATATACGTATTTATAATAGAATATCTAGTGACATTTTGAATCTACCGACTGTCGCTTTTAAACGTAAAATAAAAGATTGTCTTATCAAGAAGGCATATTATAATTTAAATGACTATTTTAGTGACAGTACAAGATGGTCACCGGATTGACCCAAGACAACTCACTATTGTAACTTGTTAAAACGTGTTATTACATGTGAGCGGGCACATACAGACAAATGGAGGCTAAGTGTGTAATAAAATATTCATAATTATATATTTTTATTGGTAAAATGGATTTGTGTATGCTAGCTCACATAATAATAATAATTTAGCTGATTCGATAAACTGTGTACCAATTGATTCATTGTAATATTGTATAGAATCGTTAAATTAATTAACAGAAAGAACTGTGTTGTTGGGGAGTTTGTTGCGCCGCTTCTTCTTCCCAACAAAAACACTAGGAAGCGGTGAAGGGCGGGCGTTTTGGGGGCTGTCTTTATTGTCGACGTTCAAAAAGAGCCAATTAAATTTGGTCTACTTTGAATAAATGATATTTTGATTTTGATTTTGCCGATCCTGTCATTGCGAATAAGCACAAATCCAGGAAGAGCGAAGAGTGAAGAGGGAAGGAATGGTTTCAAAAAAGATTCTGAGATCAGAAATGCGTCAAGATGGTCACTGCTAATGGATGCCAGAAGATCAGAGTGGTGGCGAGAAATACTGTGGATATTAATGTGGGCTATATTAAAATTAGAAGAAAGAGAGGATAAGTGGTCACGTAAGGTCAAAGCTGAAGATGCGTCACTGTCCGCACTAACGAAACTTGTATTTGATGAAGAACACGAAAAAAAGCTATCATCAAGATTAGATTCTAAGATATCGTCCATAATATAAAATATATACAATGTGGAGATGACAATATGACTTTAAATGAAAACACTGGCAATACTGGTTTATAGAAACATTTGTAAACTATCAAATAAATCCGAACATGGAAATTAAAAAAAAAAAAATTTTCTTACAAACTAAATAGCTTAAAACTGCAAACAAAATAAAACACCATTTATAAAAATGGTACACTGACCTGCGATAAGAATGGCAACGCAGCTTGGTTTCATTCATGTTAAAGCTGTGGCCGACGCAGCGACGTAATGTTTGGCGCCATTATTCTTATTGTTATTAATGCTCAATTACACAAATCAAATCACAGAATATTAACCAAATAGTCGGGCATCATTCACCCGCGAGTTATTCACTGATCAATTTATTATTCACAATCACTTTTCGATCACATAATTATGTCGCCAGTCATTAAATTTTTTTATTTTCAATATGTCCGCCGTGTTCTTGAATACACAAACTACACCGACGTATAATGTTATTTCTCACTCTTGATAATAGGTCACCATTAGCAGCCATTTCTTTCAATTTATTAAAAGATATTATTATTCTATTTTTTAATTCCTCAACGGTAGTAACTTCTGTTGAGTATACCTCATTCTTTATGTGACCCCACAGAAAGAAATCCAGGGGCGTGAGATCTGGTGACCTCGCTGGCCACCGCACTGGTCCAAAACGGCCAATCCACTGCTGTCCGAACATTTGAGTCAAACGCTCTCTTGCAGACACCACTGAATGAGCTGGTGCTCCATCTAACTGGTACCACATCTGCCTGTACACGTCCAGCGAAAGTTCGTCCGTGTACTCGGAAACGGATCCGTCGAGGAGTTCAATGAACTTTACAGCATTTAAATTGCCATCAATAAATACCGGACCAATAATAGTATTTCTGTGTATGCCAGCCCACACATTGACCGCAAATCTGTACTGGTGTGAAGACTCCCGTACTAGATGCGGATTCACGCGGCTCCAGTACCGAAGGTTCTGTCGGTTCCATAAACCATTCCTTGTGAATGTACTCTCGTCAGTCCACAGCACATTGTACAGGAAGTCAGGATTCTCGAGATGTTTGGTTTCCAACCAGCGACAGAAAGTTTCTCTTATTGGCTTATCTCTCGGTAACAATGCTTGTACTTTCTTGTACTTATAAGGTCTGCGTTTGTCACGTTTCAAAACTTTTTGAATAGTTTTGTGATTTACACGAAAATGTCGACCTGCATTACGCAGACTGGACGTCGGATTACGATCATAATAATTAATAACTCTTTCGTCTGAAATCACATTTGCACGTGGAGGAGCACCATCTACGTGCGGGATCAAAGATTGATTTTCCCGTATCCTCTGGACAGCTTGTACAATAGTGCGCCCGTGGGTCGGACACATACGCGTGTTCCCATACCTCTCACGGTATGTCCGTACAGCTAAAGCGGCATTACCGTGACACTCCCCATAAATTAAAATCATATCAGTGTACTCCGAAGCGGTATAATTGTAACGAGGCATGATTATTTAATAATAAAACCTTGAAACACCAAGTATTAAGCGTCTAATTTCGCAAAGTTCACTTAGCTATTTAACTAAGTACCTATAATACGTTTATGTGTCCTGTCACTATTAAAACAAAGCGTCAAATTTCGCACAACACAACACAACACAACAACAAAGATACGATAACACTCGCGCGGCGACTTCAAACGGGCGCGGGCGCATCCGAAATTCCAGAGAAAATAAAATGCGTCACAGGCAGTAAGGACGTCCGGTGACACACTGACCGCGTAACCTAGACACGTCGACAAGTAAGCAAAGAGGAAACAAGCAAACTTACCTATCTCTTTCGCACATACATATTTTGCGATTGACATGAGTGCGTAACAGGAAAGTAATAACTTTCGTATGCATTTTTTCTTATCTAGCTGTGATGACACGCTTTATGACTCTTATGGCTCGGGCATAAAGTATAATTTGCATTGAGAAAATAAATTTGATAGAAAAGGCGTAGGTTTTTAAAGTGGCGAGCTGGCAACGTAAGTCGTTAACCTGTCGCGTGCTCTCCTGTTTACAAAACATCATGTCGAAAATACTTAAAATGAAAAATAATGTCCTGTGGCTAAACTACTGGATATATTCATTTGATTTTTTGTGTGACGGTTGGGAATATCATGACTTATACGAAGTTTCATTTATGATCATATTGTCCTCCCCACATTGTATATATAGTGAGCCGCCACGGGACGCCTGGCAGATGTGAAACATCGACATTATTTTGTAAATGTAACATGCAGAAAAGAACATATTGTGATAGGAACTAAATATGTCATAATGATAAAATAAAATATTACGATTTTTTCCACATCAAAAATATATGTGTTAAAAGAAACATATTAACACAAACTCAAAGAGGTTTAATACAATTCACAGTTCAAAAAAAAAAGTTAAACTTGAAAATAGAACTAAAATCAAATTTAAATTTCGTGGCGACTCTTTTGCCACGCCAGAAATCGGTTTTACGTGCGGCTATAGATGTTTCACATCAAAATAATAAATGTATAAATAGTATAGAATAAATACTAATTAACTTAAAATAAACAAAACTACATGCCAAACTCACCTAATCGCAAACTAAGAACATTTCACAAACAACTAAAGATTAGTTACAGAATATATAACAACGACACTTCAGTAACAATACATAATACATACAATATATAACACCTTTTTCAATTAAATTTTTCCCTTTTTCGATTTCAATAGCAATTCAAACTGTTTTTTTTCTTTTAAGAAATTCAATATTATACGTCTCCGACCAGGCTACCTTCCGCTCCATCACTCTCATTATCAGAATTACTTATTAAGCATTTGCGGACTTGCCTGATACCCAGACTCCCGCTCCCTCGCTTTGACGAACATGGCATCGCATGGCACATGCGGAGTCCGCCGTGAGCCCTGGTTGTGGTCCACACTTATCGGCTCGCCCTCGTTATTGCAGCGACGTCCATCACCACTGCCTGCAGGCGATGAATCCATCATCTGTAATTGTGATTAAGTTTAACTAAGTGTTAAATTAGCGTATTTAACTTCAGACAATGATATTCTTATGGTGATAAGAAAATAAAGCCGTTTCATGATCAAAGTAAAATATTCATCACTCCAAACAAGCATCGCATTTCCAGAGTGTAGCCCTGGCGAAATGAAATACATGCTTTAAAACATATATCCACGGGAGTACCCTGGCAATACATAACATGCCCAGCTTAATAAATCAAGACGTAATAGAAGTATTGTGTGTATAAGAAAAGCATGCACCTCATATCCAGAGTGTCGCCCTGGCAATATGGGATGCATGCTCAACATGATCCGTTACATATCCGTAGGAGTACCCCGGCAAAATGTAACAAACCCTTACACAAGATTCACTAGGTGGTAAGCATGCACCTCATATCCAGAGTGTCGCCCTGGCAATATGGGATGTATGCTCAACATGATCCGTTACATATCCGAAGGAGTACCCCGGCAAAATGTAACAAACCCTTACACAAGATTCACTAGGTGGTAAGTATGCACCTCATATCCAGAGTGTCGCCCTGGCAATATGGGATGCATGCTCAACATGATCCGTTACATATCCGTAGGAGTACCCCGGCAAAATGTAACAAACCCTTACACAAGATTCACTAGGTGGTAAGCATGCACCTCATATCCAGAGTGTCGCCCTGGCAATATGGGATGCATGCTCAACATGATCCGTTACATATCCGTAGGAGTACCCCGGCAAAATGTAACAAACCCTTACACAAGATTCACTAGGTGGTAAGCATGCACCTCATATCCAGAGTGTCGCCCTGGCAATATGGGATGCATGCTCAACATGATCCGTTACATATCCGTAGGAGTGCCCCGGCAAGATGCAACAAACCACCACGAGACGATTTTAAATATAACCTTACCCAATTAAAAAAGTATGTAGGTATTCCATTTCCAGAGTTTCGCTCTGGCAAAATGTGGTGTATGCTTTCTACAGGGTATTTATCAATTATTTATTTGTAAGTAAAATACGGCACAGTCTTAAACATGATGGAGTGCCATGTGACGATCAGTCTTTTAAATTACCAATAAAATGAAGTGGTACTTACGTGGTAACCTAACCTAAGGTACTACAGTCGATATTTATCACATTAAACATTTTATGGAGCCTTTCCTTTACAATGTTTGAGGGTATGAGCAAAAGGAAAAAAATGAAAAAAATATATAGTAAACGTGAGCGGAATTAACGGATGGGGATAAACTCTCGTATTTAAAAACAAAATGTAAATGAAAGACTCTATAAACAGTTCAAAAACATTTATTTTTATAACATCCAAACACTCCACAATATTAAACATTACACAGTAAAATAGCGAGGGTAGTTACATTATTACCTTTAAATTAACGCCAAGTAAACGGGGGTAGTATTTCCTTTGATGTTCACTCGAGATTGCTCGACGATAGAATGCCCAGAATGCCCGACATGATTCCCTTCGCAAACCCAAACTCCCGCCAAAACGCGCGCCTCGCTTTGATTGGTTAGACATGCGCCAATTGAAATCACGGACCAATAAGAGCGATTTGGAGTTGCCAGTTAATAAAAACTGAAGTCTGACAAGTTTCGGGGTGAAATGTTGCAAGATAATAAATAAAAAGGTGTAATATAAAATACAGATGATAAAAAAAGTTTAAATATAGTGGTAATATTTTTGAAAATGATAAAGTGACGAAAGTGTAAATTGTTTATATTTTTAAATACAGTTTTTTAAGAAAAGCGGGGAACAACTGTTGTACATTGACAGGGATGGCTATTTTCTGTAATAAAAAACAATGTACGTCGGCCGCTGCTCTTGACTTTAGATAAATTGCTGTGAATGTAATAAGTTGTACCAGTATTAATATATTACCTATGGTAATAAGTTTAGCGAAGTATACTAGTCTAGCTGTAGGTACATCAGTGAGGTGTTGATTTTTAAGTCAAAACTTCTTTCAATTTAATTTATTTATTTGCATAATTAAGTATAAATACAAATGTTATTACAAACAAATATAAAATTTAACGCCGTATTAAGGCCTGCGGCATGCAGAATATTCATTAAGGTTACTGTATTAAGAACATTATATTGTATTTTATTACATTAAACGTTACGTAATTATGTATATTATATACATACATTACATAAAAAGTATTAAGAAAAAGATTAACAAGGACAGTAAGAGTTTTGTACCTACCTACAGTCGAACACTATTAAAACTTTTCATCTAGAAATTGGTTACATTATAATAAGCTTATTTCATTAGTAATTACTTAAATAATTTATGACGGATATTATTAGTTTGAAGTATATAACTAGGCAGGTGATTATACAGTCGAGGAGCCATACTGGAAACACTATTATTTGGATTACAGCTTATTTTGAGATTATGTCTTTTACTTTAATAATTTTTCAATCATGCTTATGTTACTTCTTATAAACATTACCATTTCCAAAATATTAATTGAAGTTAAAGCTAATATTAAAAACTTTTGAAATATTGCTTTACAGCTTTAATATAAATAATTATAAATATCGCCACCACACACTTTTTCGTGCTCTAAAAACGGCTTCTTTTCCTGTAGAGTTTCCTCAGAACATAACACCATTGTTAGGAGCGTTGACCACTTTCGTTGATCGTCGCCGAACGCTTGCCATTAGCTCTAAATGTATACCGTGTATTATATTTATATATGTTTTACTTCTATCGGCAGTGCCCTAAAACTGCTCTGTATGTTTTTTCTGCTAGATAGAGCTGAGATATGAGGTCCATTATTGTAATTTATAATTCATACCAAGGAATAAGCATTTAGTTTGGCTACCATGTAGTAGCTATTGATCGCATGAAACTATTCACCAGCAGGTGGGCTTTCAGCTAATTTTTCGTACTTGTGGCTTAAAAAAAGAATAAAACCACTTAAGTAACAATTTAATACTCTTATTTACATCCAGAAGAACTAGATCCTTCGATTCTTCTTCTTGTTACTCTTCGTCTCTTCCCACTACTCCGGTTCGGCTTTCTTAAACCATAACAATCCTTTCTATTGATTTTAAATATAAATGTAATCAACAAGGAATAAAATATTAGAAAATTGTAACATCGCAGAGGAAATGGACCCAAAATTGAACCCCGGGGAACCCTCATTATAACAGGAGATCTTCTGCATACGACAATGTTTACGTAACGTTTTTGACATCTATAAAAAAATAGTATAATGTGAGATTTGTATTTTTTTTAAATTAAACTCCAAATGGAAGAAACAAAAAGGATGGCAACATTATTGTATAAGTCGACAAAACTCGATGTTTTTACGACGAATAGTACATGTGAAAAGACAAGTTTAGTAGTCAGAGCTGCAGTCAACTAAGCTGCAGTTTGTAAGCTTTTTACTAAAATGATTAAAACACACAACACACTATTATATTTTTTCTCAGTTATATTTCCTGCAGTTATATTCACTAAGTCTACTAATTAAAGGACTCTTTAGGTAAATAAAACACGTTAAACTCTAATGAAATATATTTATTTATAACCGTACAGATAGGACAGCGCGACATGGTCGCTCCGGCGTCAAACTACAGGAGAACAACTGAACTAGGTGCTGGCGCCAGCAGTCACTGCGGTGCACCTGACCCGACCGGCTCTCACGGCGTTCTCTGCATTCGTCAATGAGATCAAGCGTCTGATTGGATTGGACTTACAAATATCTGTTAACTACTTGGCTACGAGACTCACTTCGTCTTTTTTTTACATTTTATAATGCTCCTTATTCTAGTTGTAATAAAACTTATGTTACAATGCTCGGTGTTTCGTGGGACTCGCGTGTGTCGTGTGCCGTCGTCATGTGGCACGTGGCTGGTGGCTACTTCTTGTTGAACAGGAAGGACAGGCGGTAGGACTTGTGGTCGCGCTCGCGACGCTCCGTGCAGGCTGGCGGCTCGGCTGCGTCCTGCACCAGCTCGAGCAGGCCCCGCGCGCGCGCCATCTTGCTGAAGTCCCCGGCGGAGTCCGCGGCGAAGTCTCCGGTGCGGTCGGCTTGCTGGATCACGAAGTCGTCCTCGTTAAAGCCGCTGTCTTCGGCGGTCTTCGTATCGACGGTCAAGCTGCCGAGTAACTGTTTGATGTCCGGGAGGTGATCGCGGCCGCGTTTCACGGAACTACGACGCTCGAGTTTATTGTTACGTGTCCCCGTGCTCACCTCTACCGTGACGGCTTCTGAGGTTACATCCCTGTCTTCGCTCGTCACATCCTTGACTTCGCTCGTTATTTCCTTGACTTCGCTCGTTACATCTTTGACTTCGCCCGTTACATCTTTGACTTCGCTCGTTACATCTTTGACTTCGCTCGTTACTTCCTTGACTTCGCTCGTTACATCTTTGACTTCGCTCGTTACATCTTTGACTTCGCTCGTTACATCTTTGACGTCGCTCGTTACATCTTTGACTTCGCTCGTTACATCTTTGACTTCGCTCGTTACTTCCTTGACTTCGCTCGTTACATCTTTGACTTCGCTCGTTACATCTTTGATTTCGTTCGTTAAATCCTTGACTTCGCTCGTTACTGCCTTAATTTCGCTCGTTACATCCTTGAATTCGCTTGTTACATCCCTGACTTCACTCGTTACAGCCTTGACTTCGCTTGTTACATCCCTGACTTCGCTTGTTACATCCCTGACTTCGCTCGTTACATCCTTGAATTTGCTTGTTACATCCCTGACTTCGCTCGTTACATCCCTGACTTCGCTCGTTACATCCTTGAATTCGCTTGTTACATCCCTGACTTCGCTTGTTACATCCCTGACTTCGCTTGTTACATCCCTGACTTCGCTCGTTACAGCCTTGACTTCGCTTGTTACATCCCTGACTTCGTTTGTCACATCTCTGACTTCGCTCGTTACAGCCTGTTCTTCGCTCGTTACAGCCTGGTCTTCACTCGTTACAGCCTGGTCTTCGCTCGTTACAGCTTGGTCTTCGCTAGTTACTTCCCTGTCTTCACTCGTTACATCCCTATCCTCGCTCGTTACAGTCCTGTCTTCGCTTGTTAAATCCCTGTCTTCGCTCGTTACAAAACTGTCTTCACTTGTTACGGCTCTATCTTCGCTCGTGACAGCTCTATATTCACTCGTCACATCGATGTCCTCGCTTGTTACAGCTTCATTTTCACTCGTGACATCTTTGTCTTCGCTCGTAACAGCCTCGTCTTCACTTGTGACATCCTTGTCTTCGCTCGTAACAGCTGCAATATGACGGGCAGCATGCCTCGCCTTGTGTACGCGGTATCTTGCAATTTTATTGTTGGAGATGTCTTCGACAGTAACAGCTGATGCTTTGTCACCGGAGGCGTGTACTCCTGCTTGAAGTACGTTAACGCTGATTTTCCCACCGTCAAGCGTGTGGCGCACTTCATCCAAGGTCTGCGGCTCTTCGCTGGAGTCCTTTTGCTCGATCGTCACGCTCGCGGAGTCCTCGCGCAGGCCGGTGTGCTCGCCGCGGCTAGGCTTGGCAGCAGACAGAATGTAGGCCAGAGGCTTGGCGCGGTTCTTGCCGTGCAACGGTGTGATCTCCACCACCTGCTTCTTGTGCGAGTCGAGCTTGCGCCAGCCCTTGCGCTTGTGCTCGTCGGAGCCGCGGTAGGGCAGCACCTGGATGACCTTCTTCTTGCTGGGCTTTGAGTGCCGGCGCTTGGGCTTCGCGGAGCGCTGCTCCTGCAAGCTGCGCTCGAGCAGCGGGATCAGCAGCTCGGCGATGTTGCTGTCGCGGTGGCGCCGCTTCCCGACGGGCTCGAGCTCGTCGGAGGCGGAGGCGGGGGGCGGCGGGGTGGCGGGCGCGAGGGCGTGCGACGCGCGCGCCTCCACCAGCCAGCCGACGTGCGGCGCCACGCAGCTACATAAAAGACACAGCGCTGAAACAAATATTATTTATAATTCAATGACAAAATATACGTAAAAGCAAGCAATTTCTACCTGCGTTCGTAACAGAACTAGTATAACTGTGGCAGCATAATGTATCTACATCAGTCATTGAAATAAAACTATATTTTACGCATTTTGTCCCGGTGTATTGATATTATTCACAACATCCAAGGTTCTCGGCAGACTTACAATAATATGCATAAAAACTGGTTATATTTCTTTTATATTTCATGAATCATGATCAGTGAATAATGTTACAGCCGATCTTCTAATAAAACTGAACTGATAAGGGTAATAACGATATGGCCAGTGGATGACATACATTTACTTTGTTACATTTCAGAGAAGGTTACTAACATAAATCATAAACATAGTTTGTTATCTTTTCTAAAGCTATTGGTTATCTGAGTGTGTGTGCATATGCTTGTGTGAGTGTTGCTAGATATTAAATATTATACTCACAAACAATTACATAGATTAACTTTAAAAAAAAAGCAAAACCGACTTCAAAAACTAAAAAGCAAAAAATAACTTCATACAGTTTTACCTTTTTTTTAGTTTTAAAGGTATGAAGTCGGTGCCAAGCCAAACGTAATAGTACCGTAATAGTACACTCTCCGCGAGTGAGCTTGAGCAGGGTGGTTACAACCACCACATCATCGGCACCGACTTCATTCCTTTAATACTAAAAAAAAGGTAAAACTGTATGAAGTTATTTTTTGCTTTTTAGTTTTTGAAGTCGGTTTTGCTTTTTTTTTAAAGTTAATTTATTTTTTCTTTTTAGTGTTGTATATATATTATATATATTAAACTTTTCATATCAGGTCAATCTAATAGCCTGAAAGAATACAACTATCGATCCATATATACTTATAATTATGAAAGATTTTTCCTTCAACTCCTAACCGTTGAGGAGTTGTACCTTCCATCATCATTACATGAGATGATGATTTTCAGATGCAAATACTTGAACAGCTTTGGAGAATACATGTAAATGTAATAAATGCCTATAACTGAAAGAATTTTCTTTTAACTCTTAACTGTTGAGGAGTTCTACCTTCCATCATCAGCTCATCAACATCAAATGATGATTATCAGACGCAAATACTGGAACAATTATAGTAAATATATTGAAAATGTGACAATTGCCTATAAAATTTGAGGGTTGCCCTCGATTTCCCTGAGATTCCATCATCAGATCCTGATGTGGTCACAATGGTACCATCTGTGAAGTCTACCCTTTTAAACAAAAAAAAAAATTGCAAATCGATCCAGGCGTTTTTAAGTCATTCGTGAACATACATAAAAAAAAAAAAGATTCCGACGAATTGAGAACCTCCTCCTTTTTGAAGTCGGTTAAAAAATATTACTTTTTTACGCAAAGGATTAAAATATGTCATACTGATACTTTATGGGACTTGTAATAAAACTCGAATGAGGGTGAGGTGTTCCACAGGGTACAATATTGGGCCTCAGACGAGTTTCCTAGTAACTATATATTATATGGGAGCATTAAAATGCCTTCCACTTAAACTTTATGAAGACGAGACCTTCATATTATGTCCCTAGGGTGAGAGAGACACTTCAGAGAGTGACTTCAAGCTAAACAAAACCAAACTAAACTTACATATTAATTTCTGAAACAAAAACAGTTTACTTAGATTGACTGACTGATTGAAGAACTAAAATAATGTATTATATTTATCAGGCAGATAATTGAGACAGCTGATAATCTGCTTGTGTCGTGCTTTTGTACACTACTAAGTAACTAAGTAGTTTTTATTTTTGAAGAGATGTTTATCTAGTCGGTTTTTTAACTGAATCGCAGTTTTAGCAGCAACTACTCTTTTGACTTATAATTTTTATAGACATTTGCAACACCATAGTTTATTTGTTGATATAAGTAAAAAAAATAAAAAAAAACATTTTTGAAATGTGCAAGCGAATATTTTTTCGTACGAAGATCATACCACGGTGCCATGACTATTATGCAAACAATAGTTGTGGTTCATTTGTCGATCATAAATTCTTACAGCCTCTTCATTTGGAGTTCCAAAAAGATTATCATTTTGTCGTCAAGTTTACGTCACATTAAATGCCTAAAACTTTTGACTTCACTTTACACTGATCACACAAATAGGCTGTCAATAGCTTTGGGACGCGATGCAGGAAGTTTCTGTTTGAAAATGTCCACGTTAGAAAGAGATGGATGAATATCTTCCCTCTCATCAACCCCTTCACGGTGTAGCTTTTATTTAGCATTGAATAAGGCATCTGTATAGCTTAGCTTCTTCCCAACTATGTTCAGGTTAGTTTCAATCTATATCAATTCAATCTATATATCTAACATAACACACGGTCACGCCTGTCGTCCCCGAAGGGTTGGCAGAGGTGTACTAATGTACACCCACATTTTGCCGGTATGTTTTAGGACCCATGTAATAGGGGGCGAGCCTATTGCCACTAACCGGGCACGAATCCAAACCCCGAGCTGCTACTGAGAATTTAATAGAAAAACCCAATAACACTTTGCTCGATGTGAGAATCGAACCCAGGACCTCTTGCTCGGCAGTCGCTCTGCACGACCACTCGACCAACGAGGCAGTTAATCAAAACGCGCAATCTATATATGACTATCTGCCAACAGGCCTCATCAATCTAGTTACTGGGCAATACAGCTAATCTACGGACAAACGCGCGAGCGACACTTTAGTGTTACAAACATCTATAGACTACGGTAACCGCTTACCATTAGGCCGGCGATATTCGTGGCTTCCAAAAACTACTGGCAGTCTGGTCGCCCCCTATTACATGGGACCTAAAACAGGCCCCTGGCTAACCCTTTAGGGCCGACATGCGTGATGGTATGTATACAGAAGTCTGGGTCGCTCGCTACCACTAACGGTTGTCATAGGTTAGGGCGTGTAGCGCGCTCTGCGATAAGACTGGCCTTGGCTGCCGTTACAGGGTTACTACTTGGCCAAGAATCCTTCTCGTGTTTACAGTTCGGTAGTAGTAATGTAAGTTGGTACTCACGTATGAACAGGTTCATGTGTGCGAGGCGAGTGCGCGCCGCCCCCCCAGCGCGCCCCCCATTTATACAGCGCCGCTGCGCGTGTGTGCGTGAGGTGGAACAGATGCGAGCGATGTCGCGCCGACACCAGCTCTTAGCACGCACATGCTTATGTAAAGATGGGGGAATTTTGTTCCAGAAAATTCCCGAGGAGAGTACCACCGGCGTACATCGCGGTGGAGAATCTTTGGACGTCCACGCTCAGGTCGCACACCACCTGACCGTGGATGCCGTGGCCGAAAGGCCGGCAACTCATTTGCTAGCCTTCCTGCGTTGCAAATGTCCATGGGCGGTGGTGACCACTATACCCACATTTGTCCCCTTATTTGCATAAAAAATACCCGAGTCAGATGTGATGGAATATCGGCCTATCTTCTGATCCGAATTAGACGCACCGGCCGCCGAAGCATGCTGATTGATTCGCGACCTGAAAGACCTAAGTAACGAATGCACGACCAGGCTTTAGGGAAAAGTAACCATCGGTTCTGACCGCAGCCCCTCGAGGTCATGGTCAATGTGTGTCACTAGTCCTTGACCTTGGCTTTCCCTGACCACGGGTAAGCTGTGCATTAGTTGTATTCTTTATTATTATTACAACAATGATGATCTATAAATTTGTGTATATTATGTCATAGTAAGTAAATAATATCAGAGAATATGAGAATAAAGTATGCATATTTACTAGTACTATGTAGAACTATACTTTTGTATTAAGTTAAGACCTGTGATAATAGTTGAATGTGTGTGAATTAGATAAATAAATAATAAATATATTATTTGCAAAAATAATAATAATATGTATGAGTATTAGTTCGTGCACTCTCCACAGACTATACCTACAATAGATTATAATACAAAAATATGTAACTTTTTGAAACAATACACCTATTTTATTATTCTCCCATATGCGTGTGTGCATGCGTGTATACACACACGCGCTCGTGTACACAGCGGGCGGTGTGCGTGTGTGCGGTTTAATTAATCACTCGGCGTATATAAGCCGGTTACTGCTAATCATACCTAATTAGTCGCGCTGCGAGAGCGCCGCCGCCCGCCCGGCCGCGCCCGCTCAGGGTTATTTACGTCGAACTTTCATATCGTTTATTGAATGAATTTATTTTAAATTTATAGTATTTTATAGTGGATGACAAGAGGTATGAATGTGGACCAAGCAAAAGCGGTATGCAGGAATCGTATCGCGTGGCATAATGTAGTTTCTGCCTACCCCCATAAGAAAAAGGCGTGAGTGTATGTCTTTGCACAGTTATGTTGTGGTTGTTTCCAAGAAACACCGATTATTGTATTAAGGTATGTTCTAGGACGAGATAGAGATAAAAATGATATTGTGTAAGTATGATTCATAATAATAATATATTAAATCTCATTAAATGATCCATATTAATTACGCAGCAGATACTTTGCTACAATATTAAAAAATAAAAGTTAAAGTTGGTATATTTTTATAATTTAAATAGATGAAGTTTATACGTTCTATTGTTCGACGGTAGATGTCAGGTATTTGTATACATTCTAACTTCGCTTGTAAACTTCACTAGCGCGATGTAGGGCCAGCTTCGCGATTGGCGCGTTTGATGTGTCATGTCATGTCGTTGTATACGTAGTTCGTATCTAGCGAGATAGATGTCGCTATTATAAAACTATGTCATCATATCATCTTCTGTTTGGATCTCCATACGGCGTTCACAAATAGACGTAGATAATTATTAATAATATGCTTTGGGGCCCGCGTGAAGCAGGGGAGGGTTCCTAGTTTGTATATTTTATCATATTGAAATGATTATGGACACTCTATATTATAAACTATAAGATCAGATGTACGTACAGACAGACAGAGTAGCAAGTGTAGTGTATACGTGATGTAAACATAGTGAAGCGGTGATAGGCGACAAGTCCACGGCTCGGGCACGCGGGCAGCGCGTCGCAGAAACATTCAATTTGTCAGCACGGCGTTACGTCACGCCGCGTTACGCCACGGAATTAAATGTTTATGAGATGCCGACTGATATAACGGATGAAATATGAAAATATAATAATATAGCTAACTGTGTCGTTGGTCTAGTGGTCGCAAGTTCGAGGCTGAGCATGAGGTTTTGGGGTTCGATTCCCAGGTTAGGTAAAGCGTTATTGTGTTTGTCTATGAAATTCTCAGAGCATCTCGCCTGTTATATGGGAAATGTGGGTGTACATTAGTACACCTCTATCTAACCCTTCGGAAACCACTGGCGTGATTGTATTTATTAAAAAATATACCACAATATTTCGGAAGTTCAAACAAATCTGCTATTTAGAAATAAACTTTGCTCGACGAAGAAATCGAACCCAGAATATTCACACTCGGCTATCATGTTTGAGAGCCACAGAGGCAGTAATTATTTGATTAATGGACATAAAAGTTCGTTCTCCATAAAATAGGTTGCGGCGCTAAAATATTAATAAGAACTAAATAGAAATGCTAATGTAACTTACATACAATTGTCATCTACGTCCAGTTAGTTGTGTTGTAGTTGTTGGAGGGACGCTGTGACCGTTGAGTGTAACCGTTGAGGCCCACAGACAATTAATTTTTACATAGAAATTGAGCCAGGCTCCGCTCGACTAAAACTCATCATCATCAACCCATTAATGTCCCACTGCTGGGCACGGGTCTCCTCTCAATTTAGAGGGATTAGGCTATAGTCCACCACGCTAGCCTACTGCGGGTTGGCAGACTTCACACGCCATCGAGAATTCTCTCAAGCATGCAGGTTTCCTCACGATGTTTTCCTTCACCGTTTAAGCTTGTGATAAATACGCACATAACTTCCGAAAAGTCAGTGGTGCGTGCCTTGGGTTCGAACTCGAGACCTCTGACATCTCAGTCCACAGGTGACACCACAGCTACGCTCGACTAAAACTCGACTAAAAGTAAATGAATATATAAACACAATGAGTTTGTTTATTGTCCAATGTTTTTTTTTTCTTTCTTTTTTTATGTTACTGTGTGCATTGTTCGTACTGTGTCAATAAATATTATTTTCTTTCTTTCTTTCAAATTTAATAAATGTTACTCGATAGCTGTTGCATTTAATTAATGTTTTATTTGACCCTTATAACAAGAGCATTAAATATTTCTTATCGCCCATTCGTGGCATTCCAATGAGGTGTGGAAGTGCGATGCAGGCGGCTGGCGGCAGGCGCGACTAATGGCGGTGATTGAAATATAACCACTTGCTACGGATGTTATTGTATTATATTGATATTGTTTATTTTCGTATGAGATTTAATCATATATTATCAATTCACCGTTAAAGAAACCGTAACACGTAACGGAATAGAAGTAATAAATATATTCGGAAATTATGACACAGCGCCATCTAGTTGCCGAGATAAGCAACGGGGCTTGATAGATGGATACATTAGATAGATTGTTTATTTATGTAAATAGATCTTTTATAAACACGTTTACAAGTCATGTGTAACATTATTTTATGACCTACATGGCATCGGCATTTCCTAACTGACGACCTCTGAGAAGAAATGCCGAAACAAACTCAGAGAATCATGGTCTCTTATAAAGTCCAAACATCTTTGTTTATAGTATGTAAGCCTGACGATGTAGGTCAAAGTCTGAGATGGCCTTTTGAAGAAAGCACCAGTGCAGCTTTGAGTTGACCTGTCCATACTGACAGCACGCATACGTCAGCCATTGTGTAGCTCAACCATTATTGAGGGAGCTCAACGGAGCTCAACTTGTGCTACGGATACACCGGTACCCTTATCACAGCAGGCAGCCTTTAGTACCGCACCGCTCATCGGCTCGTCAATAAAGAAGTGTAGGATATCGTTACGGGTGATGAAGTAGGGGAGGTAGGTAGAAGGGTAGGGGATTTGTAATAAAACAATTTATGTTATGCTGTCGGAGAATGTATTGCTGGCAGAAAGATGACAACTTGCATGCTTATAAATAAATAATTTAATATTCAAAGTAAAAGTCAAATGTTTTATTTCAATTAGACCTATTTTACAGGTACTTTTGAATTGTCAAAACTAGTTGCTTCTATTACTATTACGGTGCAGCCACACTGTTTACAAACGTTAGTAAACATTTGTTAAAAACATACGATCACAATGTTAGAAAATGTTTTCATGTTAGGTTATATTTCTAGGAGGTAGGGCATAGCGAGATTCGTCACTCAAATCTCGCTGCCCGACTGGGGAAGTACCTCCGCATTACAGAACACCGCAGTGAAACAACAACAGTTGTGTTTCTGCGAGTGAGTAAGGTTATCAGAGCTCGTTGGGGGAGTGACTATTCTGACAGCATGGACATTCCATTTTAGTCTGCTGTCAGTTTAGTGATTCCCTATTTTAAAAAATCTGCACGGTTTCTGCAGGGGTGTGCAACGCATTTGCAAGCCTTCAGGTGTTGCAAATATCTATGATCGGCGGTGATCACTTACCATCAAGTAAGCCGCCTGCTCGTTTGCCCCCTTATCGCAATAAACAAAGGGTAATAAAAATAATATAATATAATGTTAATTTGAGACACAAGTCCATAAGTAGTTTAATAATTAAATACCTACTTACTAGAACAGTAGATAGTAGTCATAATCATATCCGTAACAATGCTACGACATTTACTTTGTTATGCTATGTTAGTAAACATTTCTGAAAAAAAATATTAGTTAACAAATTGCAACGAAATAAAACATTTGTTAAATTTGTTGTAAATTTACCATACTGAACATAAGAAGCAACCGTGTTGTGTCGCACTGCCAGCACACACGTGTGTGTGTGCACTCGCACAAAGAGATACATGCAGGTATGTATACAATATTGCAAAGTTTTCTTGTGCAATCAAATAAAAAAAATCTAAATTGATTTATCTATAAATAAAATCTAAAATACAGTTAACTATCTCTTTAAAAGATTGCACACACACAGAGACAGCTTGTCACACACACACACACACATTCATACTTAAGACGTGATTGGTCGACAATTGAAAATCTTACAGATAATTAATTTAGTTCGGATACACGCCGTAAGATAAATATTTTGATACTAAGTATTGAAAATACTTCAATAATTTAAAGTTGCCACGATAGTGTATGACCAACTTTTGTTAGGCACTGCAGTGGGGAAAAAACCACTTAGCACACACAGTCATGTCACATAAATGCTGACTAAGCTTTGTATCAACTTCCATACAATTTTTATAGTTCAATAAAGACTTCAAATGCTTTGATTACTATCAAATAATCTGTTAGACGTTTTCTATTTAGAGTTTAACATCTCCAAATATTTATATCATACCTGTCATCAGTTTGACAGCTGTCAATAGTGTCATATTTAAATGACACTTGGAGATAATTAGCACAGAACTAACTAGAAATTGAAGTATTGTCCAATAGGTTTTATAGTCAAATTTTAATCAACAATGCGTGTATCCGAACGTTAAATATTTTTATTAATAGTACGTACCATTTGCTCCACTTAGTGATTTATCAATAGAATAAATATTAAATCAATCTTTGTGACTTATTTTTTCATTCTTATGACAAATTTAAATACATATTTTATAATTATGAATAACGAATATACAATGTATAGAGTTTGAATAAAGTTTACAAAATATTAGTTGAGGGTTTCGTGTAACTTAACCTAAACATGGGTTGAATACGGGCAAATGACGCACGTCATGAGCAAGTTAATCACGAAGCGAATCATACTGCATTCAATGTCATTAGCATTATTACGAATGTGTGCTATGGACTATAAATATATTTACTTAGCGCGACACATTATACGCTATGTTATAACGCTTATAACTATAACGCATAGCGTTATCGCGACATCACACGGCGACTGTGAGTAACGTCTAGTTATCGCTATGCGTTACATTACCTACCGTTATATAATCTTACGAATAACGAGCAAATCCGCATTCAACCCCGCCGATATAAATCGAAAGCACGTAGGATTAAAGGACTACTATGTGCTTTCGATGTATATACTTTAAAATATATATATTTTGACACAAAAAACAGAGTTTCTAGTGCATCAACAGTGAATAACACAATAACAGTGATCAGTGGAGCAACGCACTTATATAAACTACAGTAAGTAGGTACTACAGTAAGTAAGGCTCAAGAACATGGTCGATCTAGTAACGAGAGAGAGAAATATATTGTTATTTTAAGTTTATCAACGAGCGTAGAATATGTAAATGTTATAACTAGTGGCTATTGCCTTCTGTTGCGCGTAGCGCGGGGGACGACCGTGAGGGACTCTCGCTTACAACGATTTTGATAGAGCTGTTGCTATTGTAATCATTATTGAAATGGTTTGATTTTACTTGGACAACCAAAACCCAACACAGGAGCTCATTAGGGGAGTGACTATTCTGACTGAATTCAGTATAGTAACTATCCTATTTTAAGAGGTCTAAAACGCTATCTTATGGGGTTCTTTAAACAAATTAGTAAAATGGGTCGACAACGCACAAGCGACTCTTTTGGTATTGCAAACGTCCATAGACTACGGTAACAGGATAGGTATTGGCACATAGAATATAAACATATAACTTTAAGAAGAATATGTTAAGAGTTCGCGGGAGTCACAGAAGTCTTACACGGTAGTTCTACCTTACAATAATTAATTGGTCACATACACCATAGTGTTGTCTCTTTCGCACAACTACTAAATATAGAAGAGATTGCGCAAGTGCGACAGAGATAGTAACAATGCCGGAACAAGTCCCGCCGCTAATATAAAGCGATCCTACTGGAAGATTTTCTCTAAAGTCTAGCAATTGTAAATATACTTCTGTTAGATTTGTTCAACACTAATGTAATAATAAATGAAGTTAGTAGACAAACTGATCTGGCAAACGCAAACAGCAACCTTGGTCAACGAGAGATACTTCCTTAAACTGCACGAAATAAGATTCAATTTCCTATAAATTATATATCACAAACAAATTCTTCAAATCGACATCAGACATCTCATCGACAGAGGTTTATATATTTAGTTGGTTTTAAAGTAAGTTATAGTTCATATACATTTAGTATAATTTGGTGTTGTTTCAATTTCAGTGGAGCGTCGATCATAATATAAACGCTTCAACCGCGCTTAGATGACGGTTTATTTTCGGATAATCGAACTGTATGGATTCGTACATACATATTCAAGTGGCAGAGTTTACTTTATTGCAGGTGACGCACAGGTAATAACTGAGTGAAATGCTCGAGAAATGTAGCGCGAAAAGAAAGCAGGCTAGTGCCTAGAAGTTCGATTCAGCTGTCCGCGTCTAGTAAATGATCGACAGGCTAGTGCCTAGAAGTTCGATTCAGCTGTCCGCGTCTGTTAAATGATCGACGCGCCACTGTATTATTGATTCTTTACAAGCACACTGGTTTTATATCCCTTATATGATCTCAACATTGCGTCACAATAGCCAAGAATATTGACGGTTAATTTTCTAAAGAACATAAGTATATGGAATAATTTGTTAATTAGATATTATAGTGATCAATAAAAGCGCATGCAATGCTAACTCGCAACCCTGACACAGTAACAATGCTCATCAATTGGACCTCTAAAATCACTAATCGAAACCCTGCGGCTTAAACACCAATGTGCCGTGGTCACCCATCCGAATCCAAGCCGCAGAATTTGTGCCTTACTTTATAGAAATCTACATAACATTATAAAGTGGTGTAGATATAATATTTTAACTACTAAGTATGTATTTGAGGTCCAACAATTGTGAAAGTTTAGAGTATAGGAATATATTAACAAGAGTAATTAGTTGACCTCTTAAATAGAGATACAAAATGATTTATAATATTAATATTTGTCATATCGTAATACTGAGTATTGCTTATCGTTTCATTTTAATATAAATATATTTTGTCTTACTGATTATAATCATCATTCATCGTTTGACGTCGCTTATTAGGCTATGTTCCACCACTTAGTGCGGGTAGGTAGACTTCACAAGCCATTGACAAAATCTCTCAGGCTTGCTGGTCTGAGCATGTGATTAATATGCACGTAAGGTCGAAAAGTCAGTAGTTCCTGGAGACTTTACACATCACAGTGCACTGGTCACACCACTAAGCCATCACAGCTCTCTGATTAAATTAATTTAGTATTATTATTTTTAAAGACTTAAATCTGAACATCAGCAGAAAATATGGAGTGGAATAATATTATTATTTAGTAGAAGAGAAAACTTGAATAGTATTCTATAGAAGTTAGAAGTATGTTTAATCAAAATGCAGCCACGCACAAAGGTTTCCATCAAATACCCATGTATGCTTAACCATAATTATACTATCATTAATAAAGAATAATACTTAGTTATATTAATGTCATAAGTTAGATTAGAATTAATTATTAAAATATGTAATTCTAATTATAGTTTTGTATGTTGTTGTGTGATGAATATGAGTAATATTTAGCCTATCTAGATGATGTTCTATTAAAATCACGTTAATGTTTAGGACTGTTAGGTTTAAAATTGCTTGATTGCAGAGTATTAGAACAATAATATATGACGTAAGTTATAATTAACACAATAGAAAAGTGATTGCGTTGAAATTAATTATTGATACTATATTTTATTATTATTTTATAATAGTTTTTAGCACGGGAGATGTTTCTTAATACTGTTTTCAAATGATTCTGTACTCTTTGATATGTTATAATAGAATTGAAATGTATGAAATTGACACCTTCCTCTCATGTATCATTTTCATATATTTTGATGACATTAATTTTGAAATTAAATTAATTTTACGGATTTTATCGCGGTTCCTTTACAGCATCAATTTACCTCAGTCACGGGTAGACTGAGGTACACTCTACATTGTTATTTAGTGACAATCCGATTTACACAGAACTAGCTCAATGTATATTTTGGTAGTGCGATAAATTCCGTAAAAAGTTGTTTTATTTCAATATCTAATATTCACGCAAGTATAAAAAGAGATTAATTTTACTTGCAGCTCACCTATGGCCTGTTTAGATCATGTGTAATATTGTCATAGTGTTTATAGAAAATTTGCCCTATTATAATAAGTACAGACGGTACTCACTCCGAATCTATGGCGCAAGTACCTAATACTGACTCGATAGAACTTCTTCAAAGTTCAATTCAATAGTATCGTTTCAAGACTTCAAACATTCTCTTAAACATCTAGTATCATCTTAAAAATAGCGTAAGGTACACATTGGAATGCGTATTTATCATAAGCACAGCGTTTGAAGGAGTATGAATCCTATCTCAATGAAGTTATGATGTGATTTGGTTTACCGCGGCAGCTGCGGTGAGCTCGATCTTCGTGGGCGACGCTTCACCTTGCGTTGTACCGTTTCTTCTGTTATCTGTGAAAATAATATATTGATGATTTAAGTTGATATATGTATATTGTAGTTAGTAGTTCTCACCGGATTCTTCTCCATAAGATCAACTTGCAGAATCTTGCAACTAGAATTTTAACGTTTCATAGATGTTTTTTTTATTTGAAGTCAAAATATATATGATTGATTGGGACTATCTATGAAATCATCAAAAGCACTCCTTTTTAATAATACACTACTCTTAAATGCGTAGTTAGTCTATAAACTGATATTCATAAATTCAGTTTAAGTAAATTCTGAATTTAAATGATTCCCGGTTAATGGCAATAGGCTCGACCTTTATTACATGGAACCTTAAACATGCCGGCGAAATATGGGTGTACATTAGTACACCTCTGCCTAACCCTTCTTGGGCGTCACACGTACACGTATTGTTTGTCATACCTATGTATTGTTAAGTAACTTACACAGGCGATGACCCTGGCCGGCACGGGTGGTGGCTGCCTCTTCTTCTCCTCAACTCTCTTCTCCACCTTGTCTTCCTCGCTTCTGCCCAGCCCACTACTCACTGCACTCTTAGCGCCACTAGCAGAGCTAGCGGCCCCACTCTCTATCCCACTCTCACTTTCACTCTCGCCGATACTTCTATCCTTGTCTACATGTTGATGAGTTTCCACTGCAGTGAAACCTTTGGGACTGATCTCTTTGTGCGAGTGCAGCTGTGGGGCGTAGCTTTCGATGCTAGTTCTGTCCTTGTCTATCTGATGCGCCATGGGGTCGAAGGTGGAGGAGTGAGCGGGAGGTAAGCCAGAAGGAGACGGCGAGCAGTTGTCTGCCGCCGTTGAACATGACGCGCGCGCCGAGTCTGACCTGGAAAATATTCAACGTTTACAAATTATAAACATATTTTTTTATCCTATTTACTTAGAATAGATTTTGAAAGACCATTAAAGTTTCTTAAATGACAGTGTGTGCTCAGCGCGTGTGTGTGTGTGCGTGTGTGAGTGTGTGTGCACTAGGCGTGTAGTACCTGTGCTCGGCGCGTGTGTGCGCGGATCACAACACGGTGTCCATGGTGTGCAGCGAGCCGAGCAGCGCGGGGTCGCGCGTGCACCAGCGCGCCAGCTCGTCCGGCGTCACCACGCCGTCGCAGTTTGTGTCCATCAGCTGGAACAACGCCGGAACAACGACTTTATAAATGTTACGCTAATAAAAGTTCTAACAACTAAAATACCCTATTTGAGTATAGTACCTACATTACACTTTACTTCTCTTGTTTTGAGTAGTGACATCTATCAGGATTTCAGGTAAACTCATCTTAACCACTAGATGTCGCTATTATTAGCATTTGAAAGTTAATTCTGCAGAATTACACTTTTCCTATCTCGGCCACTATATGGCGCTATTTTCAACCAATCTCAACAGGACGACTCACATGAAATATCCGGTCCACGTGGTCCTTGGCGGCGGTGGTGTGCACTGGGGGCGCGGCGGCGCGGCCGAGCAGCTCGTAGATGGCCTGCACCACGGCCAGCATCTCGGCGCGCGAGATGCGCCCGTCGCCGTCCACGTCGTACAGCGTGAACACCCACGACAGCTTCTCCTGCACGGAGCCGCGCGCGACCCGCGACAGGATGTCTAGAAACTCCTGCCGACACATGACGTAACCAAAACTTAGCATAGTGAGATTTCGCAGAACTCCGCAGTGAAACAATAATAGTTGTGTTTCTGCAAGTGAGTAAGGTTGCTAGAGCTCTTTAGGAGAGTGAGTATTCTGACGGCATGGAAATTCCGATTGCTGTCAATTTAGTAAGCGGTTTTGCTAGAAAACTAAACGGTTTCTTAAAATTCTCCGGGGATAGACTGGATGAGGAAGGCGGAGGACAGAGTGTTATGGCGCAGTTTGGGAGAGCCTATGTCCAGCAGTGGACGATGATAGGCTGAGTTGATTGATTGATTAAAACGGTTTTTACAGGGTCTTCCACTTGCGAGCGTCACCTCTGGTGTTATATTAAATTGGTGTAATATTATATTAAACGTGTATAGGCTACGGTAACCACGTACCATCACGCGGGCCATAAGTATTTTGCCACCGTAGTGGTCAATTAAAAAAATATTGGAATTCGTTCCCAATATAATTTCAAACCAAAATAAATTCGAACACATTGATTTAACAAAACTACTGTTAAAGTGATTTATATTTGTAATCTTAAAAGTTAGTACACCTTATCTCGCTAGATGGCGTTGTTAGATTGACCGCTGAAACGCGCTATGGTTTTGTTACCGAGAATTCTATATAAGGTGCCAAGATTTATATGATAAATGTCTTCGTTTAGAGTACGATGTGGTGTTTTATTAAATAAACAGAATCCCGACTAGTCGACAAAAGAGGCTGAGCTGTCTGAATAGACAACTACTTTCAACAAATTTTATCACAACATATCTATAAGTTTGCTTTCGACCATGATGGCTGTAAAGGATTCGAAGCGTCGAGATTCAAATAACACGAAAGAAAATGTATTTAAAACTCGGAGATGTTTGCGAAGCTATTTCCTGAAAGCGTCGCGAGTACTAAATCACAGTTGGCGGCGAAATCTCGACAACGCTATGTGTGTAAGTGTGGAACATATGTTATTGCGAGCACTCGCGCCCGTACTGCAGACACATAGAATAAAGATGCTCCGATTAGATGTGTGTAGTAGAACAAAGCATTATTCAAGGTGCTGTAGCGACATCTATCTAGCTACATTAGAACTACTAATCCTACATCGCGCAAGTGACATTTGCACGCGAGATTGTATATATACAACCACCCAACATCAACCGTCGGGCAGTAGCCCGCCAGGCACAACACCTCTCCTGGTCGGAGGATCCTCCTTTTCAAATGGAGGGATTCACACCTCCTTCCCTCCATAGCACAATATAAGTCATTTCATCATCAGCAACCCATTATTGTCCCACTGCTGGGTACGGGTCTCCTCTCATTTTGAGAGGGATTAGGCTTTAGTCACCCACTCTACTCTACTGCAGGTTGGCAGACTTCACATGCCATCGAGAAAATCGTTTAAGCATGCAGGTTTCCTCACGATGTTTTCCTTCACCGTTTGAGCATGTGATAAATACGCACATAACTTCGGAAAAGTCAATGATATCTCCGTGCACTGGTCACACCACTAGGCTACAGATCTAATAAGTCATTTATAATTTCTTAAATTACGGGATTTAATATTCATGTTCATGATCCCGGGATTTCAAACGAGGTATTATCAACTCTATGTTACCTACTTCCTCGTATTTTCTGACTAAATAGTAAGTCTCTATTCCGATCCCAGCTTATCACACACACACATGTCACTACCGGGATTTGAACCCGGGATTCATACCACAGAAAGCAATCTTTGATACCACTGCGCTAATCGGGCGTCAGAATGCAAACTCTATTTATTTCAATTCTAACAGCGACACAAGTATTTTGTTGACGTATAGCAATTTAGATAAATTATACTTTATAATTATATAGCTTTAAGTTCCAAATTTGCTTGTTACAGAAGAGAGGCGTACTGCTCGTATGTCACAAGCACTGTAAATAGACAAGACACTGTGTCGCGACCTGTCGACGCAATTTGTTGGAACGAGCGAAGATCGAAGATACGACACAGTGTCGGCGGCGCGACCAATTGGAAAACGACACTTTAAAACAATGGGCTATTTAATTTTACAGCTTTTTAAGATCAAGATTTAAATTTGTTTTTGGGTTGGTGTTGTTTTTGTAATCCTGGTTGTGTGACCAGTGGAGTGATATACTTAAACTCGATATTGAATAGATTAATAATATAATCATTAATTTAATAAACAGACAGAAATGCGTTCCTGGGGAGATTGTTGCGCCGCTTCTTTTTCCCAGCAAAAACACTAGGAAGCGGTGAAGGGCGGGCGTTCTAGATGTTACAAAGACGCCACATAAAATTGGCTTACTTCGACTGTGAATTCAAGTAAGGTTCGATACCAAAGCACTATTGACTTCTCGAAGTGACTTCATGTGAAATCTGTTCTTGTCAAGAAAGCCTATTACAAAATTAAGGACTATGTTGACGATGGAAATGTATGGAGTTAAATACGGAAGTGCTTGTGGCCTCCCTGGTACCCTGAGGTTGTTTTTCATTAATATTGTAAAATAATTGTTGTTTTCATTAATATTTTTTGTAAAATCTTACTGTAAATGTTAGGTCAATGTAGTTAATGTCTGAAGAATTATGCATACGGTATTATTTTATTTTGTTCTTACTAATTTGACTATTGACGATTTAAGACATTACATACATTACATTTTTTACATTGACCTCGCACACCATTGCCTGAACATTGTATTCAATACCCATTATTTTAAAAGAGTGTCTATGGAGTTTCTTGCCGGTTCTTCTCCATAAGATCGACTTCTTGGAACCGTGCAACTTGAATCATAACGTTTTAAAAGTGCTTGAAAAAGTTTATTTGAAATAAAAACCTTTTGATTTTGAAGAACGTATAGTTTTCACTGTGAAGGAAAACATCGTGAGGGAACCTGTATGAGATATTTTCTCATTCAGGTGTGGACTGTGGTGGTCTGCAGCCTAATACGTTTCAACTGAGAGAGGGTTTGTCTCAACAGTGACACAGTAAATAGTTAGATGAGATTCTCATACATCTTCTCGAAATAAATCTCCAAAAAAGGTTCAATATTTTCCCTATTCCGGTTTATACTATAAACTGTACATAAAACCATCCCAAAAAGTCCTCTAATATTTTTTATATGTATTTCCGTCAAACGATGACCCACAGAATAAAAAATGAGACAAAAAAGAATATATTCCTACATATTTTGTCGCTGACAATATTGCCAGAATAAAGCCTTTACCTACCTCGCAGCAAAAGATGAAAAACTGGCCAAGTGCGAGTCGGACTCGCGCAAGAAAGGTTCCGTACAAAATTAGGCAAAAATATCGTATGTAAATGTCGTAATGGCCTTAAATATTTATTTTATTTTGTTTTTAGTATTCGTTGTTATAGCGGCAACAGAATTACATAATCTGTGAAAATTTCAACTGTCTAGCTATCGTGGTTCTTGAGATACAGCCTGGTGACAGACAGACAGACGGACAGACAGACAGATGGACAGACAGCGAAGTTTAAGTAATAGGATTCCGTTTTTACCCTTTGGGAACGGAACCCTAAAAAAGAAATTAACTGAAGAATTTTCTCGAAGGAACAGGATTGACTTTGCAGTGTATATACACTAAGTTATTAAATATGTACATACGTGTATACAAATATTGCCCGTATATAATACATTTCTGACCGCCATCCGCCTCTTTTATAAACCTGAGAGCTTTTTATAAAAATGCAAACGTTATTATAGTAAATATCAATTTAATATTATCTGTAGCGAAAACTGACTCGTTGGGTAACTGGCTCCTCGTAAGCGTGACTGCTGAGCAAGAGGTATTGGGTTCGATTCCCAGGTCGAGTAAAAGTCATCATCATCAACCCATTATTGTCCCACTGCTGGGCACGGGTCTCCTCTCATTTGAGAGGGGTTAGGCTGTAGTCCACCACGCTAGCCTACTGCGGGTTGGCAGACTTAACATGCCATCGACACAAATCTCTAAAGCACGCAGGTTTCCTCACGATGTTTTCCTTCACCGTTCGAGCTTGTGATAAATACGCACAAAAAGTTACATGTTTCCTATAATTATTTTGAAACATCTATTTAATTTGTGGAGTGCAAATACAAATACATTGCTTACAAAATTCACAGACGAAATAAACAGGTACTTAGATAATAAAAAGTTCGTTATTTCAATATTTTTTTATTACAAAAAAGCATTCGAGACTTTGCAATTCGATACCATACTAAATGCAATGGATGAGTGCGGGGTGAGAGAACCACTGAACCCATGGTTTCGTGATTATCTGACCGCGCGCTCCTACCGTGTGAAGGTGAAAGATGCGCTTAGCGACAGAGTCGAGGTGCTGAGCGGGGTTGCGCAGGGCTCGGGATGTGGACCAATTTGTTACCTTATGCATGTTAACAGCTTGTGCCGAGTGCTACAGCATTGTTCAGCGTATATGTTTGCAGATGATCTGTGCATACTTCGCTCCGGAACTAACATAGACGATACCTACCAGCTAGTTCAACAAGATATAGATGCGGTTGTTAAATGGTCGCACGACAATGGCATTTTGTTAAACGCTAGTAAAACTAAATTAATGTTAATTCATTCGCCATATTTACGACCTCATAGTGCAACTCCACCTTCACTTACCCACAACTATACATGTCACCATAATAACTTACTTGACTGTAAATGTGAACCTGTCGAAAGAGTAGGCTGTGTAACCTACCTGGGCATGAAAATAGATGAGAACTTTTCTTGGTCCCAAGACGTAGACTTCATTTCTAGTAAATTAAGAATATTATTAAGTAAAATGTACCACCTAAGCTTTAAAGTTCCTATTAATATATTAAGATGTATTTACATGTCATTAGTCGATTCTATTATGAGTTATGCTCTTGACAGTTATGGGTTAACATTCAAAACTAACTTAGATAAATTAGAAGCTCTTCAAATAAGATTTTTAAAACTGCTTGTTACTAAAAAAACTAAAAGCAGTTGTAAGGGAGATTATAGAAAATTATTTAAAATATGCAAAATTCTACCGATCAATTTGAAACATAAATATATTTTATTAGTTAACCACCTCAGTACCCAAGAACATAGCTTAACTCACGTACACAACAACCATAATACACGAGCTATGGCTGCTGGCAGATTCAATGTACCCAGAGTCACCAATTACTTTGGTGACAGAGCACTGGACAAGAGAATACCATACCTATTGAACAGTCTGCCGGCAAACATAAGGAATGAAACAAACATAACTAGATTTAGACGTAAATTAAAAATATATTATTTAGAAATGTTATAAATGTTATATAAGTGTAATTTCAAATAATACTTAGTTATTAAGTATACATTAAGTAATAATGTCTAGAGACTCGTCGACCCCACAGTCAAACCATTGCAATGGTTTTGTGGGGCTTAGCTTATAAGTTACTTACCTTTTTGGAATAATAAAATTATAAATAAATAATAAATAAATGTATTGAAGATTGTAAGTAGGTAATTAGAGCGTCAATAACACTGCTTGACCTGGGAATCGATTCCAATACTTCTTGCTCAGCAGTCGTAGGTACTTAACGACCACTAGACTAACGACCCAATCTGTCCAGCGGTAGTTAACATTGCCTGCTGTGCTATGGGTCCCAGGTTCGAATCCCGGTAGGGACAAATGTTTGTGTGAAGAGCATCAGATGTATCTATGTATAATATGTATGTATTTACAACAAAAAAAGTAGTATATCAAACGAAGCCTGTTACAAAAGTTGCTTAGCTCGGAACTAGATGGCGCTGTGCCATAATGTCCAGGAATATTTATTATTTATTAAACAAACGAGGCAGTTAAGATAGATTCCTACAAAAAAAAACATCTTAGGCACAGGCAGACATTTTTTTGTTCACTCAAAAAGTGCTTAACGCGTCAAGTTTTCACTTCAGACACATTTGAACTGACTTGAGCTCGCATCAAACTAGTGCCAATAAAATTCCTCGACCCTTTAGTGGGATAGAGACAGGGATACGGTTGCGCCGTATGTGCGAGAGGGACGGTTGCCCAAATGGAGCAGTTTTGGCCAAACACTGATTGCTTGATGCCTAATTGTGATAAGTTATTCATCGGCCGGCGGCTTGCGGCCGGAATATGGGATTGCGACCGGTTTGGGGAGTGTCTTCAATTGGTTCTAAACTAGTGAGAAGGTAGCAGATATTTTGATTCCGATTTAGTACGTTGGTAAATCTCAAAACGTAAATGAAAGTGACCATTTTTGGCGGCCAATCATTTTGAGGAGGGTGGGAGGTTTTTGGGTTTCAAAAACTATGAAAATTATAGAAATGCGTACATATAAAAATGTACACTCACGTCTTTTTTTCGTATAATTTCTCGCTCAAATCTCGCTGCCCGACTGGGGAAGTACCTCCGCCTTATAGAACACCGCAGTGAATCAACAATTGTGTTTCTGCGAGTGAGTAAAGTTACCAGAGCTCGTTGGGGGAGTGACTATTCTGACAGCATGGGCATTCCGTTTGCTGTCTGTTTAGTAACTCTCTATTTTAAGAAACCTGAACAGTTTCTACAGGGTTGGCAACGCGTGAGTGACACTTCTGGTGTTGCAAATGTGTATAGGATACGGTAACTGCTTACTGTCAGGCGGGCTGTGAGCTTCTCTGCCACACTTGTGAACTAAAAAAGAAAACGGACCGACTTGAGAAGCGAATCCAAGACTTCAAGCTTAGAAGACCCTGTTGTGACCTCTAGAACAATGAGCTCATTAAATAAGTTTGCAAAACTTGTAACTCAAGTTCAAAACCGACGGTTTAAATAATGAAGTAAAACTCAACGGTTTTAACTTTCAGTTAACAAAGTAATGTTTGTAAGTATTCCCGAACTTCTTAACTAACTAATTAGTTCAACATTATTTTATACAGACGGGCTTCTTGTTATAATGGTTTTGTATCAAAAACTATTTATTAAACATTATATATTGATCTGCGAAAGCCATACAAAAGGAGAGCTCAGTATATACTAGACGGTAATACTATAAACTAATATTATAAATGCGAGAGGCTGTCTGTCTGTCTGTTACCTCTCCACACTATAAACGCTAAAACGATTTAGATTAAATTTTGTGTGGAGATGGTTTGAGTCCTGGGGAAGGACATAGAATGTTTCTCGTCCTAGAAATCGCCCCTTGAGAGGGTGAAAACGGGGGTGCAAAATTGTATGGGCAATCAATAAATAATAAATTTATCCTAAATGATAAATAATAAAAAGATAAAATAAAATAATGATTAATAATGATATTTATTAAAAGGCGTGAGTGTATGTGTGTATGATAAATTATATAGCAATTTTATAATTAAATCTTTCGTAATAGATAAATATGTAGTTTGATGAAAAAAATATTTTATAGTGAAACTTTATATGATGAATCAATACTCGAAAATTAGGAAATCAAAAGTGGATTGAATAAAATCACCATTTCTACGCAGCCGAAGTCACAAGGAACAACTAGTAGAAAATATATATCAACCAGAATACATAGACCTATGCTATTGTAGACTGGTCACAAAGGCTTTTGTTAGAGACAGCTTAAGTTACACTGGGTGTCACTATATAAGTATAGGAACCAGTGTATATTGAGCCGCGGTATTCACAACGCGTCCTTGTAATTGAAAAGGGGTAAAGTCATACAATCCACGTGTTGTGACGTCACGGTACTGCGAATAGAAGTTTCTATGTTGTTAGAGTGAGATGGCGCTCTACAAATTGTATAGCGCTATCCTTGTCTCATAAATATATTTGTGTGTTGAATAGTCGTAAACACGTGTGAGGTTTTACTGACTATTTAGAGTGGATGTGAGGTGTTTGCTATTGAATTTCTTACTATCATGATTTGTAATGATATGTGGTCCCACTGCTGGGCATAAAGATTTTGACTTTGTTTTGGCATTTCTTGAAATGAGTGAATAATGGTCAAATTAAAGGGTACTAAATTTTAAGGAACTCGTAAAGATCTTGATGGTTTTGGGTTCAAATCCCGGTTAGTAAAAACCGTTTGTGTGTTGAGAATGCACATTTGTACCTGAGTCATGGATGTTTCTATGTATAATATGTGTGTATGTATTTACAACAAAAAGATAGATGGCGCTGTGTCAAAATGCCATTAGGATCTGTCTATATTTTTTCACTCTGTGCTACGCCGTAGTCATTGTAAATAAATGTTTATGAAGTTTGGAAAATTCATTACATACCATCACGCCTGTCGTCCCCGAAAGGTTAGCAGTGGTGTACTAATGTACACCTACGTTTCGCCGGTATGTTTAAGGTCCCATGTAATAGGGGGCGAGCCTATTGCTATTAACCGGGCACGAATCCATACTCCGGGCTGCTACTGAGAATTTTACAGAAAATCCCAATAACAATTTGCTCGACCTGGGAATCGAAACCAGGACCTCTTGCTCGGCAGTCGCACTGTACGACCACTAGACCAACGAGGTAGTTCTAAAGTACACCTCTGTCTAACCCTTCGGGGACGACATGCGTGATGGTATGTTATGTTACAATTAGAAACCTGTTTACTGTCCGAGATGAAGATTAATACTCAAACGATTTTGACAATGCAGAAGTGCGTTGTATGGATTCGAACTGGCACCGTGTGTGTCCCGGCCTGCCCGCCGGCAGTCCGCGGCGCAACAGGTGGCGACACCGCCGCCACACAACAACACAGCCGCCAGCTGAGTACTGCCAGTGTACTGATTCATGATATAAATATGATGAGAATAAATATTTTGTAGAGTAGGGCATAGCGCGATTCCTCGCTCAAATCTCGCTGCCCGACTGGGGAAGTACCTCCGCGTTACAGAACACCGCAGTGAAACAACAATAGTTGTGTTTCTGCGAGTGAGTAAGGTTACCAGAGCTCGTTGGGGGAGTGACTATTCTGACAGCATGGGCATTCCGTTTGCTGTCAGTTTAGTAATTCCCTATTTTAAGAAACTTAAACGGTTTCTACGGGGTTTGCGATCAGGTGATTCTCCTGCGTTTGTCTCCTTATTAACATTAAAAAAGTTTACCAAACCGCAGTAGGCTAGCGTAGTAGACTATAGCCTAATCCCTGTCAAAACAGAGGAGACCCGTGCCCAGCAGTGGGACAGTAATGGGCTGATGATGATGACAACACACAGATACTCAAAGCGTTAGGCAGAAGACTATTGTCTTGTATGTTAGCTTAATTGGCTCCAAACTCCATGTTGGTATTGAGAGATTTCCAGCATAAATAACAAGAAATACTCGCCCTGTACAAAACTGCTAGATCTCTGCCTAACCCCTATAGGTACTAGCGTCAGGCGTAAGGAGGGAAGTGGAAAACTGTTATTTTCTTACTCCTCCGATTTAATTTCATGGTTAATTTCGCTGCGGGTTCCAAGACAGTCTTGTCTCAGTCTTGTCTCGACGATATTTTGGATGGTTACTATTGTTGATCCTGGCTTACAGGAGTTGCAGTAGTAGGGACTTAGGGTGGTGGGCACGTCCCAAATAAATAAAAAAAAAAGCGTCAGGCGTGTTGGTATGAGCTCTCACCTCAAAGTTGACCTTCCCGCTCTGCTTGTGCTTGATGGTCTTGAACACGTAGTGCGCGTACTGCGTCGCGTCTGGAACACACAACAAACAGTGTCTTTATATTTAACAATATTAATGTCTGTTTGTCCTGTCTCATTGGCCTAGTGGGCGTAAAGTGCGACTCTTGAGCAAGAGGTCTTGAGTTCGATTCCCAGGTTGAGCAAATGGGTTATTGGGATTTTTGTTTAATTCTCATTCGAAGCTTGGACTTTGGATTCGTGCCCGGTCACATGTGACCTAAAACATACCGGCGAAATGTGGGTGTACATTATTACACCTCTTCCTAACCCTTCGGGGACGACAGGCGTGATTGTATGTATGTTATGTTACGTTTGTCATCTATGCGCTCCTAAACCACTAATACCATAGTGATAAACCTTTGGTAGTTTGTTTTACAATGGTTACTGACTCAAAGAAAATAGGGTTGGTAGGGTAGTTACGATATAAATACTCTAGATACTTATGTATTACTTAAGATATATGTATTTCTTGTGTGCGGGGATCGAACTCGCCACACGCGGCGCAGAAACTTATCATTCGATCACTGAACCAACCGTGGCATCAAATGACTAAACATATCCTCTAGGCTCTAATTCAAAAGACAAAGATAGAATCGGAAAAGATATGAACAGCACAGAAGACTGCAGTAGACTAAAAGAACGTACCTCCGAGCGGGAAGAACTGACAGAAGATGTTCTTGAAAGCCTCCTCATCCACCACGCCTGACGGACATTCCTGTAACAACACACTCATGTGAGAACACTGTTTATGTTCGTTATATTGAGAGGATTGAGGAACCGACGGAGAAAGTAATTGAGTATTGATATATGTACATTATAACACAGCGCCATCTAGTTGCTGAGCAAAGCAACAAGGCTTGTGATACGAGATGGTTCATATACTAAATAGATACCCACCAAAAACATTTCCATGTAAAATGACGCCAAGACTCGCACTGTCAAAAAGTGATCAGATCTCCTGTAGAGCCAAGCTTCTAACTCTACGCGTCACGAAATCTACTGATACCTTAGTCAAAATACGTGGCTTGGCCGTTTCGCTACATTCACGTGGGCGTAAGATGGAAAATTGATTCGCCATTCATTACTATTCTGTTCTACAATAGTTCTTGTAGTAACGAACTCGGCCGAGCCACACACCTTACCACAGGCGTCATCAAGACTTCGCCAATAAGAGCAAACTGGTAACTCAGCAGTGGTTAATACGAAATATCGATGACTCAGGTACAAATGACAGAAAAAGCTGTGATAGCTTAGTGGCGTGATCAGTGGACTGTGAAATTTAAAGATCTCGAACCACTGACTTTTTAATGTTTATCCGACGCTCAAATGGTGAAGGAAAACATCGTGATGAAGCCTTGTAAAGTCTGCCAACCCGCAGTAGGGTAGCGTGGTAGACTATAACATAATCCCTCTCAAATGAGAGGAGACCCGTGCCCAGCAGTGAGACTGATGATTGATGATGGCGCAGTAGGGTATCTGTTTGATGGCTTGGGGGAGACCCACTTCGTCTCCCTAGGGATGTGTCTTTTAGGCGTCGCTCTGGGGGTTCCGGAGCTGGTCTCTTAATGACCCGGGACCTCCATTCTTGTGCAGATGGTAACCACCGGGGTGGTTTTAGTGAGGTCAAAAATCTGACACTACTCGGGCCCTTTCCCCGAATGCCTTTTGGCTTTCGCCGGGTGCCTTTAGAAGGTTTCCACACCGATGATAAAGAAAAGGAGAGGTAGGGCATAGCGAGATTCCTCGCTCAAATCTCGCTGCCCGACTGGGGAAGTTCCTCCGCCTTACAGAACACCGCAGTGAAACAATAATAGTTGTGTCTCTCTTTGGGGGAGTGACTATTCTGATAGCCTGGTCATTCTGTTTCATATCAGTTTAGAAATTCCCTATTTTAAGAAGCCTAAACGGTTTGCAGGGGTTGGCAAGGCATGCAAGCCTTCAGGTGTTGCAAATATCCATGGGCAGCGGTAATCACTTACCATCAGGTGAGCCGCCTGCTCGTTTGCCACCTTATCATCATAAAAAAAAGCAAAGTAAGGGGTACCTGTTTGAAGCCGCGGTACATGAGTTTGATCTCGTGCGGCGTGAAGCGCGTGGCGGCGGCGAGCGCGCGCGGCGGCTCGGGCCGGTGTCGCGCCGCGCTCGGCGGGAACACCGCCTCCTCGCACTCCTCCTCTGTCGAACACAACACGCGTTACATATACTATACATGACATTCACATTCATAATATTAACACGCGAAATAAACATAAATTATGCGCTCCAAGTCACCGATTACATAAGGTACACAAAGCAAAACAGACCGGTATACAGGGCACACCATCGTAGATGTTGGTGTGCGTAAACTCAACGCTTTATTACTTCGCCTATTTACTAGTGTTAGCTTTACAATAACCCGTTGTCCACGCACACACTTGCAATTTCTTATTGCTTCACATTATATATGAAACAAAGAATATGAAGTATAAATTCAAAGGTATTATCTTCTGATACCGTGGCATAGGTGTTTATGCAAGCAGCTGGTGTGACATTAGTCTTAAGATCAAATCACGCTGGCCCGGTGCTAACTTTTTGCATTATTATCATTATTTTTTTTCGTTTTGTTTAATTTTTATTTTTGTTATTTACCTGATAATAAGAACATTATTCCAGAAAAAATGATATATGGAAGAAAATATTAAACAATGTGTAATATGGTAACAACAATATTTATTGACATGGTTTTTTTAAATTATAAATACAAATTATAAAGTATGGTTCATGACAAATATTCTAAGTGGGACAAGAATTCACTTTGTTTTTCATATTCAAGAGGGTAATTTATTTATTAATGATATGAATAAACATGTTAGTAAGTTAGATAATAAGATACTGGCGATCCTAAATTGTAATCTCACTAACAATAACATCAATCATGTAATACAAATTACCCCCTGATATTTTTAATAGCCGATTGGTGCGCCATCACTATCTATTACTTGTTGCAAACGTGTCCTCATGCTAGCAACCATATTCCAGCACAAATCAGAGCCACGAAACGATTCCCATGACGAGGTAACGACATCGTCTAAATTAAATTTGGACCTGACTTCAGATGAGTCCCAGTTTAGCACCATGTGACCCCATAGGTTTTCAATGGGGTTCAGGTCAGGACTTTTTGATGGCCATTCAATAACAGTAAAGTTTACTTGGACGATTAACCAACTTTGCACGAGTCGCGCGCGATGCACAGCGCAGTTATCATGCACGAAGTAAATGTGTTCTTGCGGGTATGCAACACGCACAGTTGGTAGCATCACGTTTTGTAAGACATCCAAGTAACCTTGACTGGTATTGCGACCCCCTACCTGCACTAATTCACCGGGACCCATTGATGACATCCATCCCCAATAACCCAACGTAATGCGGCCACTAGACCTGCATGGAATAATATTTTTTTGTTATAGCGTTCACCATCTTTTCGCCATAATATTTTACGACCGTCCTTGTCCGAGTTAAAACATTTTTCATCGCTAAATATAACTATATTATTGCACCGATCAAAATCCAAATATTCTCTTGCGGAACGAACCCGGTTTTGCATGTGAATATCAGACAGTTATATTTTCTTGGCTGGCCTACGACATTTCACACCAGCTGCACGCAAGTGGTTCCGCACAGTTTGTAACGTCACGTCATGTTTAGTCGCCGTGGAATGAGTAGTGAGGAAGGGCTCAGCCAAATGCGTAGCATCTATATCACGGTGCCGTGCATTGGTGTCTGCATATGCAAATCCAGCCTTTGGTCCCGGTCGGCAAGGATCAATGCTTCCCGAATCTGCATAACGATGGACCCACAATTGCATAGTTCTTCTCTGTGAACAATAATTAAATATTGTTACATAAAACATCAATAAACAAGATGTGTATTATTGAAACATAATAAACTTCTAAACCTAATAATAATATTTTGTTACTCACCGATATCTTTAAACGCCTCACAATTTCACTAATTGAAACGTTTTGCGCATGCAAAATAATTATCTCAGCTCTTAAAAGTGTAGTTAAGTGATTCATATTGATTCACAAATAATAGCACTTCTCAAAATACGCAGGGTATAATGTCTAAAAACGTAACAAAAGCTCGATTGTCAATAGCATTATGACGATGAAATTAAACTACTAACATATTATGATTTGTCATTTTTAGAGGGTAGACCATTAATATAATCCAAACCAAATATAAAGAAGACTTGCTAATACTATACAATGAATTGAACAAACAAATGTAAAATATTTTTTAAAACATACAAAAAGTTGAGCCGTTGGTAATAAGATTCGATCTTACGGTGCCGGCGACAAGAAGTATTGTTCGCACGCTCAACTATTGCGCCACAGTGGAGGCTGATTCATTAGCTTAATTTATGCATCATATTCCCTGCAACTTTAAAATGACAAGAAATTGCAAATGTGTGCGTGGACAACGGGTTATTGTAAAGGTAACACTAGTAAATAGGCGAAGTAATGAACGCATTGAGTTTACGCACACCAACATCTACGTTGGTGTGCCCTGTATACCGGTCTGTTTTGCTTTGTGTACATAATTCATTTCAGGGAGTCGGTGTACATACTTATAATAGAATACCTAGTAACATTTTGAGTCTACCGACTGACGTATTTAAACGTAAAATAAAAGATTGCCTTATAATGCTGGGGCCACAGTAACGTTTAACGTCAATGCCCATTATCTCGATAATTATTGCGATAATTTTTACCGTATTAAAATGGGTGGCTACACTTCAACGGTCAACATGAATGCTCATTATTGGCGATAAAAACGGCGTTGAATTAACTTTAATTCAAGCAAGATGGACGTCGACAGAGCTCTATATTTCATGAGTGTAAACTTTTGAGTTTCGGATCCCACAAACATGGTTCTGTTTGCAGAATCTCAAGAAAAGTAATTACTTTCTCGCTACTCCACTCCGTCGCCATAGTACGTATTTCGAGACAAAAACAAGCAATTTTGAGGCAAATCCGTCGTAAAATAACAAATACGTCCGCTCCCGTTGCGCTCTCGATGCACACTGACAATACGTAATGTGGCCGCTTCATGGCACGCTCTTTGATGTACCGCCACTTGAGCTATCGCCTAATAAATGATATTTTGATTTTGATATCACATTGTTAAGATATGGGACAGGGCACGATATGGGATAGGGCACGATATGGGATAGGCCACGATATGGGATAGGGCACGATATGGGGAAGTGTACGATATGTGACGATGTGGGATAGGGGACGATATGTGAAAGGGCACGATATGAAATTATTAGCTTTGCTGAGGAGCTTAAATGTTAAATTTAATTCTTCTTACTTTAATAATAACAGACTCCCAATATAAACTTTTAACCTTATTTCACAGATGAAGAAGCAAAAGGCTTCGTGCGAATGTGTGGTATGTCAACGACCAAGGGATGAAATCCCTCCGTACGGCTTCTCGTCCGATGAATAGCTAAATAGTTTCTAGTTCAAATGCACACAGACACAACCTTACAACACACACACATACACGCGCCCATCAAACGTCACTCTACGTATGTAGTTGTCACAGGTAACAAGCTTGGCTATTGCCCAAACGTTTCTACAGAACGTTCTCTCCGGTGCGTTACCCCGTCACCCAACAAAGGCGTGACGCCTCACGTCACGCGGCGTGTCACGGCGCGCGTCACGCCGCCTCTAGAGGCCGGCGCTGAGAGTGAGCGTGACACACGCGATGACGGGACATTCATAGCGAACTGTTGTGTAACGCGTGGGGTAACTTGACTAAAGCTTTCTATTTGTTCAACAAAGACTTAGGTACAGTATAATCTGTTACAAGAATGTCTATAGTCTATTAGCTGTCATTAATTAGTTTAGTACCACTGTTTGATAACAGATGTCACTGTGCCGTGACGTCATAATTGTGAATCGCGATGTTATTAAGATTTTTCGGCAATACATGACCGTCCGCCACACATCATGCAATATATTGTCTTACTCTGGAAGCACTAGTTTTATTAATAAGTGAGATAATTTTGCGACTTTATACACTAACAATGCTGAATACTTTGTAGCATGGCTAGATTTATTGAAATTCTTGTGAAAAGCTTTAAAGGTTTGGGTTAATTAAATATATAGAATTCTGAGTGATATTATGTAAGCGTTATTCAGGTAAATGATACATATATCTTCAGTATTGAACTTTGCTATTGGTAATTTGATTACATATACAGTTATGTAATCAAATTATCATATGCAATTAGCCTGAAACACATCTTGTATTTTTAATTGTAAGATACTTATTGTCAAATGTACAGCACTTTTTATTTAATAAACAAATGATTATTATTAAATTGTTAGGCTTAAAATATTTCACAACGCGTTGTCGCCACTACTGGCTATTTGTCAAGTTGACAGTAAACTTCAAAATAATATGAACTGTGAAATTGTTGATAATATTTAACAATCAATAATACAAATATACATAAAAAGATTCATGTCTTGGGGCAAATGTCAATGTTCATCTAACAAACATTTGCTTATACCGGGATTCAAACCTAGGCGCCTTATCAATAACGAAGCCTTTTTAATACCGCTTGGCTAATCGGGTTTTCTTCATAATGTCCAGATATATTTATTAATTTATTAAACAGTTTACCGCACAAGCGTGACGCGTGCAGTGAACACTAGTTCGTCACGTGGTCACAAAGGCGTGACGTCACACGTCACGCTACGAGCGCGCGTGACAATCGCGACGCGGTGTACTATATGTAGTACGGCGAGATATTGTTTTGTGGACTATGATGACATTGTGTGTACTTTATTTCACTTTATGTTCATAAATATATATATTTTTCTTAATTTACCATTATTGTTACAAACGAGCTTACGTTACGCCTGATAGTAAGCGGTTACCGTAGCCTATACACGTTTGCAACACCAAAGACACCCACTTACTTACTCATGGGATGAAATCTATCCTATGTCCTTCCCCGGGACTCAAACTATCTCTATACCAAATTTCCTCTAAATCGGTTCAGCGGTTATAGCGTGAAGAGGTAACAGATAGACAGACAGACAGACAGAGAGACAGAAAGACGAACATACAGACTTTCGCATTTATAATATTAATTAATAAAGTAAGTAAGTGTGGATCGTCAGACTCACATATTGTAACAAAGATGTTTGGACTTCAAAAGAGACCATGATTCTCTGAGTTTGTTTCGGCATTTCTTCTCAGCGGTCGTCAGTTAGGAAATGCCGATGCCATCTAGTTCATAAAATATATCTTATAAATGACTTGTAAAAGTGTCTTTAAAAGATCTATTTACAGAAATAATTATCATTTAATTATTTATTCCTCCAAAAATTTATGGAGGTAGGGCATAGCGAGATTCCTCGCTCAAATCTCGCTGCCCGACTGGGGAAGTACCTCCGCCTTACAGAACACCGCAGTGAAACAACAATAGTTGTGTTTCTGCGAGTGAGTAAGGTTACCAGAGCTCGTTGGGGGAGTGACTATTCTGACAGCATGGGAATTCCGTTTGTTGTCAGTTTAGTAATTCCCTATTTTAAGATACCAAAACGGTTTCTGCAGGGGTGTGCGCATTTGCGAGCCTTCTGGTGTTGCAAATGTCCATGGGCGGCGGTGATCACTTACCATCAGGTGAGCCGCCTGCTCGTTTGCCCCCTAATCGCAATTAAAAAAAAGTAATAAATGTTGTATTAACCTACCTACTTAAGAAGATTTTTTTCTTATAATGTATTCTTAGAACCTTTTAGGCAGTTCTATTCTTAATACATAAATAAGTTACGCCTCGGGTCCTCGCACTTAAGTTAACACCTGACCCTCACAGTAACTGTACCAGTAAGCGGCGCCCTTCACAGATTAGCTAAGATCTTATCAATTATTTAAGATGATTGAAGCTGTGATAGCCTTGGTCTAGAGGTCGTACAGTGCGACTGCCGTGCAATAGGTCTTGGGTTCGATTTCCAGGTCGAGCAAAGTTTAGTAGGGTTTTTCTATGAAATTCTCAGTAGCAGCTCGGAGTTTGGATTCGTGCCCGGTTAGTGGCAATAGGATCATTCCGTATTGCATGGGACCTAAAACATACCGGCGAAACGAGGGTGTACATTAGTACACGTCTGCCTAAATATTCAGGGACAACAGGCGTGATGGTATGTTTTATGTGATAACTAAATGAAGCGAGTATCTTGCCCAGTAGTGGGACAGTACAGTAAAGCTTTTATATTCCCGTTGGGGTATCCAGAAGTACGTTTTTTTCTTGAAGTCCTACGTAATACGGGGTCGAAGCTGTACCCGACCTACTACGCATTCTGCGTGACTTAGATATCGAATCTAGAACTTCTAAAACTCACAGGTTGTACTAAAGACTACTAAACCATGAAGTATTACAAACACAGAGCACTTTACTTTTAAATAAGTCCGCATCCACACGTTTGTGTAGCGAGCGAGCGCTCTCAGAGCGTGGAGAGGCGAACACAAAGGTAATGCCGGTCCCACACACTCACGAGCGCCGCCGAACAGCGAGCGACAATGTATGCAATGTATGTGCATTTTAACGATGCGATGTGTTATGTCAAAGCGTTTGAGAGTGTACGTCGCGGCAGAACGACCCGCTGGACTTGCATTACGGATTCTTGTAGCGCATATAATCTTAATAATTTTGACCGAAAATTTCAGATATCTGCTGAAAAGTTGAGCGAGTGACATTTGACGACACGGTTGGAGCAGTGGTCGAGTGTTCGACTTCTGCGCCGCGTACCGCGTGTTCGATTCCCGCACGCAACAAATATAATAATACTAGCTTTCACCCGCCGACAGCTCCGCGTAGAATTAGTAATTTTATCTAATCTGCTTATTTATTTCTAACCTTTTTTGATGAATTATCGATTCCACTTAGAAACTTGCATCCTCCTTAATACACAGTATACACATATACACAGTATACATAGTATACACAGTATACACATATACACAGTATACATATAGCTCATGGGAAGCGTGCGGTAACGTAACGAGTTCAATGATTTTTGATCACGCAAAAAACGCTCAACGCACCTAAAAAAGTTTTCACTTCTAAAATATAGGACTACATTTTTATCAAACACCACGCGTGACATCGCGAACCGTAGCTAATACAACAATATGATCTATCACTATCAAAGCTGTAAACACGCCGCGAAGCTCCCCGACGCGTGGCGCGGTCACGACGAGGAGACGCGGCAGTACCCGGAGAGCGCACTCGTGCAGCCGGCGACCACTACACACACACACACCGGGACATATTGCACTACATAACACTTTCTATTTCTGTCAACTCTTAAGTGTCACACTACTTACACTACTGGCTAATTTATTATGGTGATAAGGCGGCAAACGAGCAGGCGGCTCACCTGATGGTAAGTGATGACCGCCGCCCATGGACATTTGCAACACCAATAGCTTGCAAATCCGTTGCCAAACCCCGTAGAAAGCTTTCAGGTTTCTTAAAATAGGGAGTTACTGAACTGACAACAAACGAAATTCCCATGCTGTCAGAATAGTCACTCCCCCAATGAGCTCTGGTAACCTTACTCACTCGCAGAAAGACAACTATTGTTGATTCACTGCGGTGTTCTGTAAGGTGGAGATACTTCCCTAGTCGGGCAGCGAGATTTGAGCGAGGAATCTCGCTATGCCTTGCTATGCCTATTTACTGTTTGAAGTCTGTCATTTTACACTAGGTAGAATAAAGCCTAGCCTTTTTCATAGGTGAGGTGACTCGTGCCCAGCAGTGGGAAAGTAATTTGGTTGATGTTTAAGATGTACGGAAATCAAAACTTCTCTTATTCTGATACTAGTGCCCAGCAGTGGGACGCACTCACGCAAAAACGCCTGTATGGATTTGGATGAAGATTATTAGCAGTGGCGTAGCGTGGGTTTTCGCCGCTGGGGGCCGTCTGAAAATTTGCCGCCCTCTATTCTAGTAGTATCAAAGAAACGTGGCACTAGATGCCGCCCCCTTATCATATGCCGCCCGGGGCTATGGCCCCCTCTGCCCCCCCTACGCTACGCTACTGTTTATTATACGATTTAAAGTTTATATTGAATTAAATATAACACTCGTAATTATAATTTAAAGTACTTATAAGTGAATTAATTGACTGATGGGCACTAGCCTTAGAATCTTCAACCCGACTGCAGACGCACGAGACACCTCTCAAAATAAGCGGAGTTTTTTTTCGATAGCGCCTTGCGTTTTTTAAAAGCAACGTGTTGTTATTGTGTGTGTGATTAGTATCATAATTCTATCAGGCGCTTTATTAATGACGGTGAAATAATACATACACTCAATAGACAGCGTGGCGATCTTTGGGGGAGACCTATGTCCAGCAGTGGACGTCTAATGGTTGACATGATGATGATGAGACAGAGTTAACTTATAGTCCACTACACTAGAGTAGTAAGGGATGGATCTTCACAATAATTTTTAATCACCGTTTAAAAAAGTGATAGGTACTTATAAAAATGATTTCGTAAAATCAGGGTGTGTCTCCATTTTGTTTTGAAACCCGTGACCTTTTCTCGGTAGTATGTGATCATTCGAAACCTGTGACCTTTGACCGCGGTAGTCTATAATCATATAATTAACCCGCCATTAAATAATAATTAACATAAACAATTCACCCCAGCTTACAAACATGTCATACTAAACCAATTTCCCCAATAGTCAAAACACGTACCATTTAATAAATCATTCGCGTCTCCGCACGCATTGCACGCGTATGTACGCGTGCGTTACGTGTGCACGCGTGTCAACGCCAATAACAGGCGAGGGCAAATCAAGACATATTTTTTTCCGAGATTCGTTCGTGAGACGAATGTAATAAGTTTTAGATGGGGGAGCTCCCCCCTTCGCCAGGGGTGGAGGGAGGGGGGATTACGGATGAATTATTGAGTAGCTCGGATTTTTGGTTGAGTTTATTCTAAATTAATGTTAAAACAAATATTATGTTAAAGGTGTTCTTGAAAGGAAAAATCTTCTTAAGTTTATTGATACTCGTATTAAGTTTGATGTTCTAGCAAATATTGCGTAGATTTTAGTAGTCTCAGTATGTAGATCATTTCATTGCACTATTTAAAACTTTGAGTTGTCTTTAAACGCGCTTTAAGTCTTTGAGTTTCATTATTTCTGTATTTTGTAAGTTTTAACGTGTAATATGCTTTGTGTTGACCAACTATTAGCTGTTATTTCGGGATGGCAATACAGAATTGATACAGTCAGTGTTGCAAGCATACAGATAATCAGAAATCAAACTACATACCTACAATCCATTATAACGGGTATACATATGTTGTACATACCCTCACGCCTTTTTCCCATAGAGGTAGACAGAAACTACAGAATGCCACGCGCTAAGATCTCTGCATACCACTTTTGCGTCGTCCACATTCACACATCTCGTCACGCACGCGCGCCGGTTACGAGTACTGCGCACCTTTCTGAAGGAGTTCACCAATTAGGTCGGTGTATGTCTCCCGGCGATTTCAGTGATTTTCACCTTACCAATCCCTTTCGTCAATCGCCTCGCACTGACTTTTCGTAGTTACATGCGTATTTGTCACATGCTTAAGCGGTGAAGGAAAGACTTCTTGAGGAAACCTGCATGATTGAGAGATTTTCTCGATGTCGTGTAAAGTCTGCGAGCGCGCATTAGGCTGGCCTGGTGGACTATAGCCTTATCTTTTTTTTTTTTAAAACGTTGCCCCACACTAGGATTTTCTCCTGTATCGTGGGTGCGTTTACAAACACGAATGTTCACATACACAAACGCCCAGACCCGGAACAACTACCTGTAGATCATACAAATATTTGCTCCGTGCGGGGATCGAACCCGCAACCCGTGACGCACAAGCCGATCGCTCAGCCACTGCGCCACCGAGTCCTCAACTTATTAAATGAGAAGAGATTTGTGCCCAGCAGTGGGATAGTTAATTGGTTGATGATGATGAATCGCCTATCATTCATCCTCTCAACATGCCCAAACCATCTCAGTACATTCTTCTCAATTTTTGTTAGCACATCGTCTTTCAAACCACAATGTTTTCTTATCACATCATTCCTCAATCTATCTACTTGCATCTCAACACGTACATTTTTAGCTAGTCTAACTTAAATGCAATCTCACCCGGCGAAGCACGCGCGTCCCGGGACCATCCCGGGAATATCGGGATTGCATCGCCGGCTAATGAGGCGAGCGATGGCAATCGGCGGAGATGTTGAAGGAGCTTTGTTTCTGAACGCATCGTGCGGCTGATGGCGTGGAAACGTGAAGGAATTGAGACTTACTACGACTATTGTGTGGAGTGTTGAGGAAATTATATTCTACTAGCTTTTGCCCGCGGCTTCGCTCGCGCTAAGAAGTATTATTATTCATCAGGTATAGTTTTCAAACAAACTTTCATCTCCTATTTTATCGCCTTGGGGATAGAATTAATCAAAATCCTTTCTCAGCGGATACCTACGTCATAACATCTACCTGCATTGAAATAAAACTACTTTTTACGGATTTTATCGCGGTATATTTGATCCGAAACGTCGGGTTAAAATAATATCAAATATACCGCGATAAAATCCGTAAAAAGTAGTTTTATTTCAATGTCTAATATTCGCGTAAGTGTACGAAATCAATATCTACCTGCATGCCAAATTTCAGCCCTATTTGTCCAGTGGTTTGGACTGTGCGTTGATAGATCACTATGTCAGTCAGTCAGTCACCTTTGAGTTTTATATATTTAGATTACCTTATATATATTTTTTACCCTGCTCTTTTAAAAACTATCGATAATGCATATAGACTTAAACTCCATTTTCACCATCATAATGAATGATTTCCGAAACAAAAACTATTGTATGTCCTTTCTCGGGATTAAAACTATATATACAGTTAATTTAATCAAAATCGTTTCAGCGTTTAGAGCGTGAAGAGGTAACAGATAGACAGAAACACAGACACACTTTTGTATTTAGTTATGAATCTTTTTTCATATTAGAATTTCTCTAATTTAATTATATTAAGTCAACACAATATTTGGAGAAACTGGCGGGATATTACATTATGTAAAACTTGACATATGTGTATGACACAGTTCCAGTTCAGTAATCGCGCTGATTGTCAAAACAGACCGCAACTGTCACTTCAGTTCCCATTAATCAAACTGAATAATTTATTCCACTATCCCGGGATCTTGAGAGCACATCACTAGCACTACCGCGGGGGGACTGGATGGGGGGGGGGGTCGCGTATATCACTTAGAGCAAATTAATAATGCCCCCAATCTACTTTGGTCTTCTTAAGATTTTACAACTCGTACGGTTGATAGCAATAGACTTGCTCTCTTGGACGACCCAAGTAGTCCAGCGGTAGGTAACGCTGTTTTCTGTGCTATGGGTCCCGGGTTTAAAAACAAACGTTTGTGTGATGAGCATCAACATTTGTATCCGAATCATGGATGTATCTCTATGTATAATATGTTTGTAACTATTTCGTATTTTTTATATAATTTAATTTTTATCGAGTTTCTTGCCGGTTCTTCTCCATAAAATCTATTTTTAGGGTTCCGTACCTCAGTAGGAAAAAACGGAACCATTATAAGATCACTTTGTTTAGAACCGTGCAACAAATATTTGACAATTCAAATTGATCTAATTGAAATAAATGATTTGAATTTAAGTTTGATGTATTTACAAAACAAAAAGTATATATTTATGTAGTATCTTATATCAACCTTCTAATATCCGTAACACAAGCCTCGTTGCTTGACTCGGAACTAGATGGCGCTGTGTCATGACGTCCTAATATATTATTAGTTGTACTAAGTACCTAGGGGTGAGGCGTGCGGGGGGAGGGAGCTTCGCGTATACCACTTAGAGCAAAATGAATAAGGACGGCTGCACACGATGTGGGCGTACTTCAGAAGATTAGGTTGTCGGAGCGCGCACGGTGGCCTCGCGTGCCGCCAGCCTGCGACGCGCGACGCTGTGAGATGTCGATTGTTAATTGAAGATTATAGTTATTAATGTAATTAGTTTTGTTTGCATCAAGTATGCAGTTTGAAGGTTTAGGAAAAGAGCAAACGTAATTATATGTATAATATTGTCCAATAACTACACGATGCGTTGGGTGAATACCTGTCAAAACATATTGTGTGTCATCATCATCATCAACCCATTATTGTCCCACTGCTGGGCACGGGTCTCCTCTCAATCGAGAGGGATTGGGCTATAGTCCACCAAGCTAGTCTACTGCGGGTTGGCAGACTTCACATGCCATCGAGAAATTCTCTAAAGCATGCAGGTTTCATCACTATGTTTTACATAAACAAAAAAAAACAATTTATACATTTTTTTTTGTCTGTGTGTTTGTTCCGGCTAATCTCAGAAACGGCTGGCCCGATTTTGACGGGACTTTCACTCGCAGATAGGTAATGTTATAAGTTGTACTTAGACTACTACGTTTAATTTAAGAAAAAGAAACGAATTAGGGTTCTGCGGGACTAAAACCGCCTTACAAACGCGGGAGCGGGCAAAGTGAATGAATATGTTTTTTTTTTGTTAAATAGCACGCGGATGAAGTCGGCGGAATTAGCTAGTCATACATACAGGTCAATTAGCCTGCTTGTAATTAAGCTATTAGCCTCTACAGTAGACTGCCGCGCGCGTCCCTACAGTGGATACAAACGGGCTATCTCTTATGTTAAAGAAACTAAAGCTGTACTTGTATAAAGTTTATTAATGAACACACTATAGTAATGTAACTCAAGACAACATTTGACGTCTGTAGCCGCGCTAAGAAGAAGAGAGATAAGGAGCGCGCCAACGTTTTATTTAAATGTGCAAACTGTGTTGCCATGATAAACGAGTTATGAACGATTTTATAAATAATAGATTTTACTGATATTAAAATGATAGTGTTGCCAGCCCGTAACATAAATGTTTTGATTGTTGATTTATATTTTTAATAATCTAACATTCGGCTAATCCTGACGTCAAACGCGACCTCGCGTTTAAAAAAAAAACATAAGATCAGAGTTGATACATAAGAATAGGCAAACAAATAGAAAAACTACATCTAAAGTTACACTCAGATTCATCTACTATGGGCACTCTCACCTATAGCGACTCACTCTTAAAACTAACATCGACTATAGGCACTCTCACCAATAGCGACTCACTCTTAAAACTAACATCGACTATAGGCACTCTCACCCATAGCGACTCACTCTTAAAACTAACATCGACTATAGGCAGTCTCACCCATAGCGACTCACTCTTAAAACTAACGTCGACTATAGGCACTCTCACCCATAGTGACTCACTCTTAAAACTAACATTGACTATAGGTACTCTCACCCATAGCGACTCACTTTTAAATTAACATCGTCTATAGGCACTCTCACTCATAGCGACTCACTCTTAATCAAAGATCTCTTGGAAGGTCCAATTGATACATCTCTCTTATATATTTTCTAGTTAGTTAATTATATTACAATAAGATGACCCGTCTCTATAATACTAGTACATATTTATATCATGATCTTCTTTGATTTACATTAACTTCGCTTAACTTCTGTATGCTATTACTTAATATAACCCAGAATTCACTCAGTGTACAATTTAAATTATAATGTGACATGTAATTAAATATTCATTACTCATTACGCATTTAATTTATTTCTTTTATTTGATCAATCATTATATATAAATTCATACATACATCAATAATTCATTTTATAACAGTAGGTATATAAGCTAATATCATCACTTGATTTCAGTTATAACAAAAAGCATTTAAAATCTATTTTCTACTCTGAATCACTAGTCATTGCATCATGATTAAAAACTAGCCAAGGGTGTAATCTATCAACGGCAAAAACCGACCTATATGGTTTACAACCTTCTTTTCTGGTAATGGGAGTATCCTCTATCTCATAGCGATCATTACCAATAATTTTTGAAATTCGAAACGGCCCTACACATTTAGGTAATAATTTACGACTCTGTCCCGGGTCAGAGCGAACGTCTTTTTCGACCCTCACCAAATCACCTAATTTGTATTGAGTTGGTGTTTTGTGCGACCTATCAACACGCTCCTTCTGTTCCTTTTGATTAATTTGAATTCGTGACTCTGCATCAGACCTAATCATATCTCGATCTAATGAGGAGTGAGATTCCGAGACTATAGAATTCATGAAGCCGTCCGAAATGCCTGTTGTTTGAACACCAAACAACATCTCAGAAGGAGTACGGTTAGTGGATTTGTTAATGGTATTATTCAGTGACCATTGAATTTGCGGTAAGCGCGAATCCCATTCATTTTCGGGTTTACCGTGATTAGCAGCAGTTATGGCGTCAACTATAGTCCGGTTGTACCTCTCAACCTGGCCATTGGCCCTGGGAGAGGCAACGGCATTTAAAATATGCTTGATGCCTCTGTCATTAGTAAAGTTTGAAAACTCTTTGCTAGTGAAACTTGTACCGCGATCTGATATTATACGGCGAGGAACTCCGAATAGCGAGAAATATTCTGTGAATACCTGAATAGTAGTACTACTCTTAACATTTTTAACTGGTTTTATGTATATAAATTTCGTAAAAGCATCAATGATTACCAGAATGTGACAATTTTTCTTTTTACTTATAGGAAAAGGACCGCAATGGTCAGTATGTAGCGTATCAAATGGTTTATTAATTTTGGGTATAGGATGGAGCTCCCCTTCTTTAGCTCCGGCCGGTATTTTATTATGCGCGCAGTTTAAACAAGAGTTGCAATACTTTTTAATAAATCTTCGCATTTTCTTAAACCAATAAACTTGATTAACTCTATTGTAAGTCTTTTCAAAACCGAAATGACCGACATCGTCGTGATTCATACGAACAACCTGCCACCTTACTGATTTCGGAACTACCCATTTTAAATTTATTTCATTATTTTTGTCAGTTACAACTCTATATAAACGATAATTTTTTATTGTATAGTTTTTATGAATCTCGACAACGTCTTTAGTGTCTAAATCCTTTAGAATGCTTATTATTCTTTGTATCTCTGAGTCCTGTCCCTGCACTGTGCTTAACCACGCATCATCATCTATTGCCAAAACATCGACAACGTCAACCACGTCATTCGATGCGGATGTACTTGGGTTGCGTGACAGCGCATCAACATGACTCATTTTAACCCCATCTCTGTGTTCTACTGTAAAATCATATTCCTGCATTGTTAGGTACCAGCGAGCTACTCTAGGAATCAAGTCCTTTTTAGTCATTGTGCTACGTATGGCGGCACAATCCGTAATGACTTTAAATGTTTTCCCTAAAACGTAGACTCTGAATCGATTTAAAGCGCAAACTACTGCCAGGGTCTCTAACTCATACGAATGTAGTTTGCTTTCGTCTGAGGTAGTCTGACGGCTGTAGTATGCTATAGGGTGGAAATGATCTAAATTTATACGCTGCATTAATATGGCTCCTATACCGATTTTACTAGCATCTGTATGAATTTCTAATTCTGCCTGTGGATCATATAATGCTAATACAGGTCTAGTGGTTAATTTTGATTTTAATTCATTGAAAGCGTTTAGCTGTAACTCATCGAAACACCACAAAGCGTTCTTTTTTGTAAGATTTGTCAAAGGTTTTGCTATTATTGAAGAATTATGAATAAAACGTCGGAAATAGCTAGTGAGACCAACGAACTGTCTAACCTCATGAACATTTTTAGGTACGGGGAAGTCAATTACCGCCTGAATTTTAGCTACCCCAGGGCGTATGCCATCCGCACTGATCTCATACCCCAAATAGTTTATTCGAGTCTGAAAGAAGTCGCACTTTTTCAAATTTAATTTAAGTTGAGCTGATCTTAGCAATTGGAAAACTCTTTCTAATTTGTCCAAACCCTCTTCTATCGTTTGTGACGTCACTAAAAGATCATCCATATATGCTAGTGCTAGATTTTGCTTGCCTTTTAACATTGAGTTAATAGTTCGCTGGAAAACGCTAGGTGCATTAGCTAGCCCAAAAGGCATTCTTTCAAACTCAAACAAACCATCCGCTGTCGCAAAAGCAGTATACCGTTTACTATTTTCACACATAGTCACTTGATAATAGCCTGATGTTAGGTCAAGGCTTGTAAAAAATTGATTACCCCCTAACCTATCTAATTGATCCTCAATACGAGGCAAAGGATATTTATCTTTAAGTGTCTTTCTATTTAAGGATCTATAATCAATACACAGGCGTTTATCGCCATTTTTCTTACTAACTAGGATAACAGGACTTGAATAATCAGAAGTACTTTCACGTATAATACCATTGGAGAGTAAATCTTCTATAATCTTATTTAAGTGTTCTCGTTCACTCTGAGAAACTCTATATGGGTTATACACCACAGGCCTATTATCGGTTAAGGTAATCTCCATTTCAGTCAGATTTGTTTTACCCAATTCTCCCAAATTCATTGCAAAACAATCTCTATATTTCTTTAATAATTTAAGCAATTCTTGTTTCTGATCTTCTGTTACTGTTGCAAAATTTTTTACATACTCTAAGGGTAAAGGTTCATACTGTTTGGTTTCCGTTGTTATACCTACATATTCTGTATTTATTTCTTGGTATTGCTGTCCCCGAGCTAACAAAGCTCCTTTAGTAATTTTTAAATCATTAAGTGACAAGTTAGTTAGCATTAAATACCCTTTTCCTAATTCAAACTGAAAGAGACCTGACAAAACAATATATTCATTGTTAGGTAAAGTTCGAAGATTATATTGAACAAACAGCCCTCCCGAATATTTATCATTTGTAACAACAACAATGGGCATAGTAGTTTTTGGTTTAATAATGTTATCATTTTTTGCAAGTAATTTAATTTTTAAATCATTATTAACTACATCTGGAGTTTGTATAAAAATTAATTCATCATTTGTTTTCAAAAGTATAACATTAGGTTTTTCTGTAAATGACTGCCCAATCAGTATAGATGTTTTTAAATAATGATCCTCTACGACTAAAATTTCCGTTTCAGCCTTAATAGTACCTATTTGTAAAGTGTCTATTAACTTACCTAATGGTTTTACCGAAGAATTGCCGAACCCCTGCAAAATTGGTAAGTTATCGGTGGTCCAACTATCATGTAACAGTTTCGCGTCAGATTGACGTATAAGGGTACACTTACTACCTAGATCAACGTATCCTCGCAATGTTATATCACCTACTTTAACATATTTGTAAAATTTTGTATTATCAGACTCACTATTGGTAATACGCATGACACTCTTAGTTTGCTCTGCTGAACTATTATTTTTATTAGCTTCATCAGTATTATTACCGTTTTTCTTGCGACAGTCTTTAGTATCATGGCCTAATTTTAAACAAAAGTTACACCTTTTTATTAGTGTAAACTAATAAAAAGGTGTAACTTTTGTTTAAAATTACATTTTAAACTTATGTGTCCTATTTCATTACAATTGAAACATCTAACTGTATCTGCACCATTATTACTTTTAGTTAGTTCATTTACTGCCTTATTAAACTGCTTAGATTGTGTACTATTCCGATTGCGATAATTGTTAGATGGTGTGTTAATTTCATGTTGAGATACTGTACGCAAGTAGTTAAGGACTTGTCATCGATACCGTGTATAAGGCAACCGACTGCCTTTTTACCAGTTATCTCACATTTATTTATAAGCGCAATTTTGTCATAGTAATAATGTTCTAGAGGTTGCCCAAACCTACACCTAAATTTTAACATTGTTGTTAATAAATCGCCGTAGTTTTCATTTGAGGGAAAAGCTAGTTTTAATTTTTGTGTCCACTCATCCCAATTATATAGGACTGAGGGTAAGCCCTGGTACCACTTTTTGGCTAAGCCACTTAGTTTAGGAAGCGCATAATGACAAATTTGGCGGTCATTCCAAGAGTAAATCTGCGCGCATTCGTTAACCTTGTTTATCCAATTTTCTATTGTCTGATTATTTTCGCTGGGATTAAATTCTGGAACAACACTAAATGCCACCGGAAAATTGTTTTGAGCCCAAAAACTTGAGGTATCTGGCGCAGGATTACTCTTAGGAATATTTAATGTAATATCATTATTTGTGGCGCTGTTATTATTCGACTGATCTGTTTGATCATTAACTGCAACGGGATTGTTTAACCTATTTAATCGAGCCGGCGATGTCATCGGGGGAGTTTTACTCAACTCCCAGTTAGTATTCCTACTGAGAGACCTATGCCTACGACGCTCAGAATGCGCTTTTCTCTTACTATGTCTCTTGTGACTATGAGAATGCTTATGGCCCCGATTACGTTTCAATCTACGTCGTGATCTACGTTCATAATCACTAAGGCTAGAATCGGTAGAAATACTATCTACGCTTGAATCCCGCCGTTTTCGCTTAGATCTTCCCATTATACCTACCTACTAATGATGCGATGAGTAAATGATTCAAGATAGACTTAGAAATAACAAATCCACAACACCAATAAATATGCAACAACAATAGATATTAAATTATCACAATATCAAAACGCAGCAAAATAAAGCCGTCAGTAAATCCAGAAACAGTGCCAATAAGTCGTTCAGCTAAGCCAGAAAATATAAATACATGGGTAGTTATATCATTCAAATTACAACAATATACTTTCGGCAATATAAACTTAATAATAACGATATTTCAACAATAACTATATAACATTTCGAAATATATCGCGTACCCCACGTATTAGTTCAAGTAATAGTAGCGGTTTAAACAGTTTTATTTGCAAATTGAAACAAACACTGACCTAATTATTATAGGGTAGGTAGTTAATAAATATATAACATTTAACTAAATTTCCGAAAAAAAACAGGGTTTGATGTCTGCACGAATTATGTACTCAGGAGCAATCCAATTTCGAAAAAATACGCCGTTTCCAATATAGTGACATTTTCACTCGTTCACTCGCTTTGGTTCGATGCCGATTTTGAGGCGGCAAATTGTAACATAACTACATGGAAGTCAAATAAAACTAAGATCTGACCTTAAACATCCTAGATCCAGGACACCGCAGCATCGGGCACGTAGATAAACTTTGTCACTTCTGACTGTTAAAGAAACTAAAGCTGTACTTGTATAAAGTTTATTAATGAACACACTATAGTACTTATCACTTTAAAATAATGTAACTCAAGACAACATTTGACGTCTGTAGCCGCGCTAAGAAGAAGAGAGATAAGGAGCGCGCCAACGTTTTATTTAAATGTGCAAACTGTGTTGCCATGATAAACGAGTTATGAACGATTTTATAAATAATAGATTTTACTGATATTAAAATGATAGTGTTGCCAGCCCGTAACATAAATGTTTTGATTGTTGATTTATATTTTTAATAATCTAACACTTATGTGCCTCATGTGACAGGGGACCACTTGAGACGGCCCGAGCGATCCGAGCGGTCCGGGTCAAATGATACTGTGTACGTGACTTCTTTTAATGATATTATTACATAACATTACATACCATTACGGCTGTCGTCCCCGAAAGGTTAGGCAGAGGTGTTAATCCACACCCACGTTTCGCCGGTATGTTTTAGGTCCTATGTAATAAGGGGCGAGCCTATTGCCATCAACCGAGCACGAATCCAAACTCCGAGCTGCTACTGAGAATTTCATGGCAAAACACAATAATACTTTGCTCGACGTGGGAATCGAGGTTAGGTTAGATTACGTTAAACTCCGCTTGCTGCGGTCAATTCTTGGATGGGTCTCATGCTGCTTTAGAGAGCAATTCTCTCTTAACAGTGGTCAATGAGTCCATTAGGTTTAACTCCATTTGCTGCGGTTAAATCTAGCTTATTGAAATCTCATATTGGCTTTAAAAATATTTCTTATAACGTAGATTGGTTATATCATGAGGTTAAGTTGTTGTTAACGAGGTTATTTATCGGATGGGTAAATATTTTTCCAAATAAAGTGAGGCCTGTTACTATTTTATAACCTACTTTAAAATCATACTTAGCAATACGGAGAAAGTAATAAGGTTTTAATTTCAAAAGTATCTTGAAATTCAAATTCAGGTTAAAATACAGTTATTAAGTTCAAATAAAATTCTGACGTAAAGATCGTCGGCGGGAGCAAACGACGTAGCGGCGTAGCAATAACGTAGCCCGTAGCCCGTAGCTCGTAGAGCGTAGACGGGTGCTACGTGAGCGTAGCAGGACGGCCGGATAAAGTTTTCCGTGAAGTTTGCTAATAGGGTTGTCAGCTTGGAAATAACAAAAGTCGGATTTTAGTGAAGCTTTTTTTTTAAATCGAGAAGACGCTTTTAAAATCAAAGTCGAATGTTTTATTTCAATTGGACCAATATTACAGGTACTTTTCTTGAATTGTCAAAACTTGTCGCACGGTTCAAACAAACAGAAAATGTTTTAATTAAATAAAGTAAAAAATACTTTTATATAACAGGAAAGATTAATATTTAAAATAGCGTTTGTTATGCTTCTTCAGGCTTTGAAAATCCCTAGAGTAGTCTTTACTTATGAAACTCATTTAACAATAAAATGTCGGCACAACTGAGACGACTTACTTTCACATAAATTATTAATTTATTTTTACACTAAAATGCCTCTGTTTTACACTTAATAATAATAATAGATCCGACATTGTGACACAGCGCCATCTAGTACCGAGCTAAGCAACGTGGCTTGTGTTACGGATACTAGATGGTTGATATACTACATATATACCTAATTTTTGTTTAATTATATATTATATTTAATTTAATACCACTGACCATCCCTAATGAGCTAAGTGTGGGGACATCCGAGTGTGCTGGTAGCTAGCGCAGTGCGCTACCGCTGTACGGCGACATTACAAGCTGTACAACTAAACAGCTTGTCGTTACGAGCCATTAGCTGTTGTGCTAGAGGCGAAATGCTCTTGTAATGCTGTACTACATGGTAATTGGTAATTACGCAAACCATTTGGGAGCAGATAAGTGTTTGAAGAATCGCCAAACTCAAGTGGCAGTGGGCAGGGCACATCGCTCGAAGAACGGATGTCCGATGGGGCTTGAAGGTTCTAGAGTGGCGACCACGTACTGGAAGACGCAGTGTGGGCAGGCCCCCGGCAAGGTGGACTGACGACTTGGTAAAGGTCGCTGGAATCCACTGGATGCGGGCGGCATATAACCGGTCGTCGTGGCGATCCGTGGGGGAGACCAATGTCCAGCAGTGGACGTCTAACGGTTGAAATGATGATGATGATGATGAAGTGTTAGGAGACTGCGATTGGGCAAACGTAGTGTAGAATGACCTGCGACACGATGGACCGACGATTTGAAGAAGGTGGCTGGCAGCGGATGGGTGCGAGATGCCCAACACCGGGATGGTTGGCGCTCTTTATTATTCAAAAAGAACTTTAACTTAGGTTTAAGGTATGGTGTTACTACAGCGAATCGCTCGCAGTGTGGCCCCACCCTACTGTACGAAGTGTCGGGTGACAGTGTCGTATAATATCATAAATATAGAATATCGAGCGACACGCGAGTGCGGGACTATTAAATACATATATTTATGTAGGTATATATATGTATATACATATACATTTTTCTGTGGCCTTCGCTTGAAGGACAGAACTTGATGTTTCAAAGTTTCTGTGGGTGTTTAAGTCCTTGGGTGTTAAAATAAAACTACTGTTTTATATTTGAATTGAGATCGTCGTATAAATCGACTAGCTGATTCCGGATCGGTCGTCGTGGCGATCCTTGGGGGAGACCTATGTCCAGCAGTGGACTCCCTCTAGCTGACAGGATGATGATGACATACATAAATATTGTTGTACTCTGATGTTTCGGATGATTTACAGCATCCCTGATCACGGTCCCTGCATGGATTTTAATACCGAAATAGAACCCGGTAAGTGGCTTTCCCCACGGGAAAGCCGTTTCTCGGTAGTGAGTTATCTATCTATATACAAAGCTGACTGACTGACTAAATGACTGACATATCAACGCAGGGCCTGAACTATAAGGGTCAGAAATTTCAAATTGAGCACGTGATAAATAAGCACATAACTTCCGAAAACTCAGTCGTGCGTGTGTGATCGGGCAAGAAATAACTGACTCCCTTCATGGTCTAGTGGTCGTAAGTGCGACAGCTGAGCAAAAGATCGTGCGTTCGATTCCCAGGTCGAGAAAACTGTCATTGGATTTTTCTATGATATTCTCTGTAGCTTTGAGAGAGTTTGGATTCGTGTCCAGTTGATGGAGAAAGCCTCATCACCTATCACGTAGGACCTAAAATTTACCCACAAAACGTGGGTGTACATGAGTACACCACTGCTTAACACTTCGGAGAAGACATATGTACCTACATATATGTACATATCTTTGTCTTCACAATCCACTAGTCACGCTAGGCTAATAAAGCATTTATATATAATATCTAGTATAAGTTCTGTACAAAACTCAATTCCAACTATAACGATGATAATCTAAAACAAACGACCGCGTAGCACCTGCGGTACTTCGTAGCAAACGAGTCTCGTAGCCCGTAGCTCGTAGATGGGCGCTACGTGTCGTAGCGCATAGTCCGTAGCCGCGTAGTATGATGGATGGGACGGTGATTTAATTCATGAATGCAGTATAACTTGAATGTACTTCTATTGAAATAAAACTACTTTTTACGGATTTTACCGCGGTATATTTGATATTATTTTAACCCGACGTTTCGGATCCTTTACAGCATCCATGGTCACGGGCAGACTGAGGAGTTGGTCGTCTTGAAGTTATAATTACTAACAGCTACCCTACATTTTTAATTAAATATAATTATTTCTGGACATTATGACACAGCGCCATCTAGTTCCGAGCTAAGCAACGAGGCTTGTGTTACGGATACTAGCTAGTTGATATACTACATATATACTTTTTTATCCATGACAAGTACAAAATGTCCATGCCATTCAGACAATAATTTGCCCCTATCGGGATTCAAACCTGTAAATTGTGGAATCCGAGAATAGATTTCTTAAATTTATTCCAGAGTATTAAAAAAACTTTGCTGCGTGATTAAAAAACTGTCTCGTTGGTCTACTGCCGACCAAGACCGGGTTCGACTCCCAGGTCGAGCAAAGTGTTTTCTATGAAATTCTCAGTAGCAGCTCGGAGTTTGGATTCGTGCCCGGCTGATGGCAATAGGCTCGCCCTCTATTACATGGGACCTAAAAACATACCGGCGAAACGTGGGGGAACATTAGTACACCTCTGCCTAACCTTTCGGGGACGACAGGCGTGATGGTATAAAAAATCGTGACTAGTACGGACAAATAAAGCCAGGCCTTATGAGAAATCAAGCGGAAGTTGATCGCTGAAGGATGCACAGGTGGAGCGAAGGCTGTTGCGCGCTCGATTCAGTTTTTAAGTCCGGCTGTGTAACGACAGGAAGTAATACGGAGTTGAGGAGGCTTTGAGGCGGCAGTGAGGAGAACTATGAGGAGGGTTGTGAGGAGAGCGGCGCCGCAATATCGGAGATAAACTGTGTGCAGTGGCGCGCCGCTGACGTTGTGGCCACGCCGCGAGTCATGAGCTGAAGCGGATTAGATTACAATTATGTTTTTAGTTTAGCTCAGTGATGTCACAAGGCTAGAGTGGGTCTTCCCTAATAGATATAATGTGAGTGTCTTTAAATCTAAAGTGAACCGGTTTCTTTAACCGACTTCCAAAAGAAGAAGGTTATCAATTCGACTGTATATATATATTTTTTTTTATGTTTGTTAACTGTGGACTTGGTGAACCGATTTTGAAAATTCTTTTTTTATATGAAAGCTGATGCTTTCCGTGTGGTCTCATAAAAAAATGGTGAGGATCTGATGAGTGGGTCCTTAGGAAATCGAGAGAAACCCTCAAATTTTCTACGTAGATGACGCGTTTATTGTACAACCTCTTACATACCATCACGCCTGTTGTCCCCGAAAGGTTAGGCAAAGGTGTAATAATGTACACCCATGTTTCCCCGGTATGTTTTAGGTCCCATTTAATAAGTGGCGAGTCTTTGCTCGACCTGGGAATTGAACCGAGGACCTCTTGCTCGGCAGTCGCACTGTACGACCACTAGACCAACGACAACTATGTAACGAACCTATTACAGACACTAAAAAGTAAAAAATAAAATAAAAAACGGCGTTTAAAAAAACCGACTTCAAAACTAAAAAGTAAAAAATAACTTAATACAGTTTTAACTTCGTTTTTAGTTTAAAAGGTATGAAGTCGGGCCGGTGCCTGGTTTAAAGCCACCCCGCTCAAGATCACGCGCGATGAGTGTACATTTGGCTTGGCTCCGTCTTCATACCTTTTAAACTAAAGAAGAAAAAAGACACACGCATACGCACACGCAAACGTACACACACATGCATAGCACGCACACTCATACAAAACATCGACGAACACATATGCACACGCGCGGACACACATTTAAACTCTTATCTACTTTCATCAACTCTCCCACTCTTTCACACACACCCTCTCTCTTTCGCACAAACACACTAAACAATTTCAAGCCATCTCACTAAATCATTTGATAAATCACGCGCGTTATATTAAGGTGTATGTTGACACTATTAGCTAAATGAGCACTCGCAGCAATTCCCCCTCTCCTCTCCTCCCCTCCCTCCCCCCCGCACCACGCACGGGACACAGACAAGTGCCGTGGTAGTCGTCACCGCCGGCCGTAACGTGTCGCTTATGCGATGCTTCAAATTATTATATTTACTTAACATGATACTGCAAACGTGCAGAAGTACAAAGTTTTTGTAGCGCGACTGTTGCGTAGCTGTGGCGCGACTGTTGGGCGATATTATGTGGTTGTTGTTTTAATGCATTATTTTGGAAATGTTCGCCTTTAATGTAACATAGAGGAACATTCTGATAGAGACAAAATCATATAAATAAATATGATTTCATAAACATTTTACGACAAACTCTAGTTATAGTCGTCATTTATACAATTCATAGTTAAAACATCACTAATATAACGGTTAGGTTCATCAATAACTCGTTTACTGTCCCACTGCTGGGCACAGGTCTCCTCTCATTTGAGAGGGATTAGGCTATAGTCCACCACGTTAGCCTACTGCGGGTTGGCAGACTTCACATGCCATCGAGAAAATATCTCAAGCATGTAGGTTTACTCGCAATGTTTTCCCTCATCGTTTGAGCATGTGATAAATACTCATGATAAAATTAATGCCATCTTAAAAGATCAACTCAGAACATATACTTCCACCCACTAATTTATTATGAAAGTTAGAATAATCATTTATTTGTTCCCACTAACCATAATTGTGTCTTTTAACAGCTAGTTATTCTATATTGTTATAGCTATTTTATATATAAAAAACGTACATAACTTCCGAAGAGGCAGTGGTCAATAGCCTCACACTGATACAGTCCACTGGTGACACCACTAGGTTATCACAGTTCTAATTGTTAGATATTTTTGTCATAAATGCACCTTTTCCATTCAACTGGCATGTGGCAGTATGATGTTTGAACACTGTATTTATATGTGGTTGGAGTCTCACGCGGTTGTGGCGAGCCTAAACAAATGTTTAGTTAACTTGTTATCGTTTGAAATAGCTTTAGCGGAGACTTGAATATAAATAATATCTATGTGAGAGGTAGGGCATTCAGAGATTCCTCGCTCAAATCTCGCTGCCCGACTGGGGAAGTACCTCCGCCTTACAGAACACCGCAGTGAAACAAACACAGTTGTGTTTCTGCGAGTGAGTAAGGTTACCGGAGCTCGTTGGGGAGTGACTATTCTGACAGCATGGGCATTCGTTTGTTGTCAGTTTAGTAACTTCTATATTTTAAGAAACTTAAAACAGTTTCTACAGACCCTTGATACAAAAAGCAGCCTTTAACACCACTGCAATAATCGGATCGTCAGCCAATTGACTTGATGATGATGATTCATTTCACAATTTCACGATGACATAATAAATTAAAAAATATTTCTGGACATTATGACACAGCGCCATCTAGTTCCAACGATGCTTGTGTTACGGATACTAGTGAGCTTATATACTACATATATGTTTTTTTTTGTAAATACGTACATATTATACATAGATACATCCATGACTCGGATACAAATGTTGATGCTCATCACACAAACATTTGTACCTACCGGGATTTGATACCAATAGCACAGAAGGCAGTGTTAACTACCCCTGGATTAATTGGGTTGTCAAATAATACTTTAAATGTTTGCATAACTACATATACTGACGCACTTTTCTATACATATGTATATACCTCAACTTTCTTAATTCAGCCGAAACTGAGACAGCGGTTGCTGTGGCAGCCTTGTGGTGTGACCGGTGGACTGACATGCCAAAGGTCTCGAGTTCAAACCCGGGCACGCACCACTGACTTTTCGGAAGTTATGTGCGTATTTATCACATGCTCAAACGGTGAAGGAAAACATCGTGAGGAAACCTGCATGCTTGAGAGAATTCTCGATGGCATGTGATGTCTGCCAACCCGCAGTAGGCTAGCGTGGTGGACTATAGCCTAGTCTTTCTCAAATGAGAGGAGACCCGTGCTCAGCAGTGGGACAATAATGGGTTGATGTTGAGGATGAGACAGCGGTGATAAATAACAAAGTTGAACATATTTAATAACATAGTTTAATGTATAACTTGTTTGTGCGCGCGGTTTTGTTCACCTCGATGTTAAAAGTTTAACATACCATCACGCCTGTCGTCCCCGAAGGGTTAGGCAGAGGTGTACTAATTAATGTACACCCACATTTCGCCGAAAGTTTTAGGTCCCATGTAATAGGGGGCGAGCGAGCCTATTGCCATCAACCGGCCCGGAATCCAAACTCCGAGAATTTAATAGAAAAACCCAATAACACTTTGCTCGACCTGGGAGTCGAACCAAAGACGTCTTGCTTAGTTAGCTACCACTAGACACAGTTTAATAATATCCAGAAATATGTACTAGGAGAACATGAAACGGCGAAGTTCAGAAATAAATCCCATAGTTTTACTAACTCAACGGTAACTGTTATATATGTAAAGTTAACTCCGAGTTCATAGTTAAGCCGACCCTACAGTTAACTGCAACTATTTAAACTGTCACGGTCGTAGTTAAAACATTGTTTAGTTAAACTACTGTTTAACAGTCGGTTCAGTTGTTTGTTGTTTTATTAAAGCTAGGATTATGTTGTGTTTAACTTAGAAGTGGTTCTCAAAATGTTAGTATATTTGGATAATATGACACAGCGCCATCTAGTACGGAGTTCCAGACACTAAAACTGATGAAATTAATGTATGCACATAAAGCATAATTATTATTGCTACCCCATGGGGAACAGACTAAAGCTGTGGTAGCCTAGCGGTGTGACCAGTGGACTGAGACGTCAAAGGTCTCGAGTTCGAACCCAAGGCACGCACGCACCACTGACTTTTTGGAAGTTATGTGCGTATTTATCACAAGCTCAAACGGTGAAGGAAAACATCGTGAGGAAACCTGCATGCTTGAGAGATTTGTCTTGATGGCACGTGAAGTCTGTGAACCTGCAGTAGGCTAGCGTGGTAGACTATAGCCTAATCCCTCTCAATTGAGAGGAGACCCGTGCCCAGCAGTGGGACATTAATGGGTTGATGATGATGAAAGCTAGATTAAAATATATAAAACTGAACTTTAAAACACAATCCTTTAAACGATTGAATAACTTTGACGACCCAATTAGTCCAGCGGTAGTTGACACTGCCTTCTGTGCTATGAGTCCCGGGTTCGAATCCCGTTAGGGACAAATGTATGTGTGATAAGCATCAACATTTGTATCCGAGTCATGTATCTATGTATAATATGTATGTATTTACAAAAAAATAAATATATATATAGTATATCAACCAACTAGCATCCATATCACAAGCCTCGTTGCTTAGCTCGGAACTAGATGGCACTGTGTCATAATGTCCGGGAATATTTATTTATTTAACTGCGAATACATAAATGACTTCATTTGACATAAACTCTTTTACTTTTTTACATAAATTATTGCATCCAGTTGTCAGTCGCGCGAGCACAAAAGCGCTGGTTTTCTTAAAGCTTTCTCTTTGAGCTTTTGCTTTGAGCTTTTGGCGAAGCCTTAAGACCGACTGAGTCTTAAAAGAAATGGAAAGGCCGCAGACAAAGAGAGACAAAAACGAAGATGAAGCTTTTTGTATTTAATAGGGGGCTTTTTAAAATGTACTTTTATTAAAAGTTTAATGTAAACAGTTGTGGTAGCTTAGTTGTGTGATCAGTCGACTGTGACGTCAAAGGTCTCTAGTTTGAGACCAAGGACCACTGATTCATTGAATTTATGTGCATATTTATCACATGTTCCAGCGGTGAAGGAAAACATCGTGAGGAAACCTGCATGCTTAAGAGATTGATCAATGACGTGTGATGTCTGCCAACTCACTCTAGCGTCGTGGACTATAACCTAATTACTCTCAAATGAGATGAGACTCCGGTTCCGTAGGTACCAAAAACGGAACCCCGTTTTTGGTACGGAGTACAGAACCCTAAGGACCCCTAGAATTCATTGTTGCAACCGGGACTGTCAAACAGAAACTCATAAATTCGATTTCTGTGTCAAACAGTGTCAACACATAATAATAACTTTACCAAATATCCTACGTCTTGTTGCACATGAGTACTTCTCTGCCCAGCCAACCACAGACATGGCGTGATGTTATAACCTTTTATAAATATAAACATGTGACCATGAGCGCGTTCCCAAATACCAATATCGTCTACAATCTAATATAACTGTGTGGCCACGAAACTCGCGTACACCACGAGCTTACAGTGAGCTTGAAACCGCGGTTAGAGAATTTGTAAAGTTTGAGAAAGGTGGCAGTGGTAAATTCTTGCGCTAATTGAGTTGTCCTATCGGGAAAGAACCGCTTTGCTTCACAGAACACCGCAGTGAAACAACAGTAGTTGTGTTTCTGCGAGTGAGTAAGGTTGCCAGAGCTCGTTAGGGGAGTGACTATTCTGACTTTCATAGGTGTTTTAAGAAAACCGTTTTTACAGGCTTGGCAACGTTTTGGTGTTGCCAACGTCTATAGGCTACCGCTTACTATCAGGCGGACTTTGATTTATTTATTTCTTATTTGGACAATTCTTTTTTATCTCTCAAAAGACCCATTCAATGTTAAGAAAACATTTGCACTCCAATAAAGATTACAGCGTTATAAATAAACTGCCTCGTTAGTCTAGTGGCTGTATATGCGAGTGCTGAGCAAGAGATCTTGGGTTCGATTCCCAAGTCAAGCAGTGTTATTGTATTTTTCTATGATATTCTCAGTAGCAGCTCGAAGATTCGTGCCCGGTTAATGGCAATAGGCTCGCCCCCTATCACATTGGACCTAAATCACACCGGCTAAATGTGTGTGTATATTAGTACACCACTGCGCGTATTAAGAATAACAAACCGAAACGTAAATCTAAAAAAAGAACATTATTCTTCAGTTAAAAACTAATTACATTAACTTAATAAATACCACTATCTACATACATCGCGTGACTTTCAAAAATGTACCTTAACTATCTTATCACAGGGATAAAAATGCGTCTTTATCAAAGGTCTTAATCGCGCTGCCAGGTGAGCCCAACATGTCATGTGACGTCACGCGGGCGACGGCGGGGGTGAGGCAAGGTAGGCGCGCGGGGAGGGAGGGGGAGCAGTATCGGAAGCAATCAACCAATTGCTTCCTACACGAGTTGGGCCAGCGAACTGACGGGGATGGTAAGTTCATACTAATAAAATAAATAAATAACACAGCGCCATCTAGTTCCGTGCTAAGCAACGAAGCTTGTGCTACGGATACTAGTTGGTTGATATACTACATATTGTAGACTTTTTTTTTGTAAATACACACATATTATACATAGATACATCCATGACTCGGATACAAATGTTTATGCTCATCACACAAACATTTGTCCCTACCGGGATTCGAACCCGGGACCCATAGCACAGAAGGCAGTGTTAACTACCGCTGGACTAATTGGGACGTCAAATCTGTAAAGAGTATGTCTGTTTGTTACCTCTTCAGGCTTTAACCGCTGAACCTATTCAAATGAAATTTGTTATGGGAATAATTCGAGAATTCAGGGATTCTGGAAAGCATCCCTTTACGTTTGCAACACCAGAGGTGTCGCTCGCGCGTTGCCGATCCTGTAGAAACCGTGTAAGGTTCTTAAAATAAGGGGGTTACTAAACTTACAGCAAACGCAAAGCTCAGCTTCTTTAAAAAGAAGAGAGTGACATGAAAATGTAGATTTGATAAAATTTATAATGTCATAGTTTTATACCTTTATCACATTGTCATCGCTGTAGCGGACAATCGCTGTTTTCACGGCCCCATAATAGGTCAAATCAATATATCAAAAATACCTCGACCACCAACACATATAAACACTAGCAGACAATTATACAGACTAACTACGAACAATCCACCCTGAAGAATCGATCAGTAAGGTTAAGCGACACCTAATGAGGTCGCCGAATTGATGGCTGAACATTCTTAAGTTGGGTTTTTGAAATCTGTGTATGCAAATGTCCCACTGATCTTGGATTGACGTGCGTCGGGTCGTGGAGCTCCCTCAATATTGGTTGAGCTACACGATGGCTGACGTATGCGTGCTGTCAGTATGGACAGGTCAACTCACAACTGTAGTGGTGCTTTCTTCAAAAGGCTATTTCATATATTGATCTTAATCACTAGTCTCACAAATAAATCAAAATATCTAAATGTCTGAACTTTAAAAGAGACCCTGATTCTCTGAGTTTGTTTCGGCATTTCTTCTCAGAGACCGAGAATTACAAAATGCCGATGGCATTTAGATCCTTAATAAATCTTATATGTATACATACAATCATAAATACATATTATTCGCTAACGCCTTTTTCATTCATTCATTCATTCATATTCTTTATTTGCCATTTCACAATGTAAATTAGATGGTAAAATTAAGACTAGGTAGCATTATGGAACCAGTTTGGGCGCAGCAAAAAGTTAAATATTTTTCCCATGGGGGTAGGCAGAAACAACATAAAACCAAGCACTACGGTCCCTGCATACCACTTCTGCCTCGTCCACATTTATACATCTCGTCATGCACGCGCGCGGGTTCCAAGCACTCAAAATCTTATATTTGACTAGCAGATTCCCGCGACATCGTCCGCGTGCAATTTAACTAAAAAAAAATTTCATATTTACACCCCCGTTTTATCCCCTTAGGGGGTGAATTTTCAAAAATCCTTTCTTAGCGGATGCCTACGTCATAACATCTACCTGCTTGCCAAATTTCAGCCCGATCCGTCCAGTGGTTTGGAGTGTGCATTGATAGATCACTATGTCAGTCACCTTTGAGTTTTATATATTTAGATCTGCAAAAACTGTGATAGCCTATTGGTATCACCTAGTGCATTGTAAAAGTCAAAGGCCTCGAGTTCAAACCCCGACACGCACCACTGACTTTTCGGAAGTTATGTGTGTAGTTTTCATATGCTCAATCGCGAGTAAACCTGCATGCTTGAGAGATTTTCTCGATGGCATGTGAAGTCTGCCAACCCGCAGTAGTCTAGCGTGGTGGACTATAGCATAATCCCTCTCAAATGAGAAGAGACCCGTACCCAGCAGTGGGATAGAAAATTATTTGACGACAATACAAATATTTTGAATGGCTTAACCCACAGCCAATCGCTGGGCCAAAGTTTTTTTCTTTTGTTTTGAGTCCATGAATGTTTTCTTCGTATTTAAAGTCGAAATAAAGTCGTTACGTACCAGTTACTTGTGAACAGCTATTGTGAGTTCGTGACGGGCTTGCCAAGTGTAGGGTGACCGCGTTAGTTAGTAAACTGGGATAGTTGGGTTAGTTTTTAACGAACTTCAAAAAAGGAGCAGATTCTCATTTTGACTGTATTTTTTTAATGTTACCTTGGAACTTTCGACTGAGTGATGTTTTTTTTTATTTGAAAGCAATTTGGATCAGTTCTGACATTTGAAGTAGGTTTCATTTTTAAGAATTATTGTATCATTAGACTAATGAGCCTGAGGTGTAGTTTAATTTCCTGGTCAGTTAGTGGACTTTTTATATATATTTTTTTTATAGCTAGTCGAAGTTTTGATTTAGATTTGTATCCGATTAATGGCAACAGGCCCACAAACTATTGTCTTGGATATTAAATCGCCGACTCCTATTTTGTAAGGAATATTAATTATATTTTTTATATAGGGATAGGAGTCATTTTATTTATATAGAATAAATAAATAATAAGACTATAAATAATAAGATTCCAATGGAAAAAAGAGAAAAGAAGGAATAAAAGATTTTAAGGTGCAAACTGCGATTAAGTTAATTTTAATAAGTCCCAGTCTCCGACCTCCAACTGTCCGTGGTCACCCTACTCGCCGTCCGGGCGGGCGACTAATTTGTAGCTCAATAAATACGTCCACAATAGAAGTCCGCTAGCGAACATCACATCTTGGCCGCCTCTCAATACAATACGGAATTACCCACTTTAAACTTTATTTTGAACTCTCGAAAAAAAGGGTTAAAGCTCAATTTACATCGCCGTGAAATTCATTGGGAATTGAACTTTTCTGTGCTCATTGCATAATGAACTTTATGTTAATAGTTTAAAGTATGTAATTGTTTAAACTGTTCGGTCGTCGTTGATACTATTTAATTGTAAGAAAGCTATATTCATACTAATATAATAAATGCGAAAGTATGTGTTTGTGACCTGTTCCTGATTAAACGGCTGAACCGTTTTAGATAAAATGTTATATGGAGATAGGTTGAATCCCAAAGGTCTCTTGAGGTAAAGATATAGGATAGTTTTGATCCCGTAAATCATCCCTTAAAAGGGCGAAAAGGGGGGTGAATATTTTATAAGGAATCATACATATTCTCACGCCTTTTTCCCATGGGGGTAGGCAGAAACTACAGAATGCCACGCGCTACGGTCCCTGCATACCACTTTAGCCTCGTCCACATTCATACATCATTCATTTCATATTCACGAGGAATCAATCGTTATTAAATGAATTCATTTAAAAAGGACTTTGTAATTTTATAATTTAACAGTTTGTACGAATTGATAAAAATTAGCTGGAACTCAAATTATACGCAGACATAGCCGCGAAATAAGGCTAGCTCGATATATGTATTAATGAGGCTGGTGTCACGCACGACAACTAAAACAAATCAATACAAAAATTCATTTGTCAAACCATTTGACGTAACACACATACAAACTAGTTTAGAATATACATATATTTTGTTTTTTTATGTTGATAAGGGGGCAAACGAGCAGGCGGCTCACCTGATGGTAAATGATGACCGCCGCCCATGGACATTTGCAATACCAGAAGGCTTGCAAATGCGTTGCCAAACCCTACAGAAACCGTTTTGTTTTCTTAAAATAGGGAATTACATTTGATAGCAATCGGAATGCCCATGCTGTCAGAATAGTCACTCCCCAACGAGCTCTGGTAACCTTACTCACTCGCAGAAACACAACTGTTGTTGTTTCACTGCGGTGTTCTGTAAGGCGGAGGTACTTCCCCAGTCGGGCAGCGAGATTTGAGCGAGAAACCTCGCTATGCCCTACGTCATACATATAACCTAGAATATACATACATCGAAGTTAAATTAATGTTTTATTTCATCAACAACCCATCATTGTCCCACTGCTGGGACAAAGGTATGGGTATGGGTCCCGGGTTTGCATCCCGGTAGGGACAAATGTTTGTGTGATGAGCATCAACATTTGTATCCGAATCATGGATGTATGTATGTACATAATTATGTATTACATCAACCTTCTAGTATCCGTAACACAAGTTGCTTAGCTCGGCAACTAGATGGCGCTGTGTCATAATTTCCGAATAAATTTATTTATATAAAAAAAAACTAATTAAAAATGCCAGTCAGCCCTAACTAACGCCAGCTGCAATAAAACACATACATATTCAGCCCCGCAGCATCGCTTTTCGTTTTATTTTGGCTGAGTACACACCGGCCACTACAGCGCAACACAGTCGGCTGTCAGTTCGCCGGCGCTATATCAACACACGTCAAACGAGCTCGCATGCCTGTCAATATTGACAGAACTCTTTTTGGCACAGAGAACTGTTTCATTACATTTGTTTTTTGTATCAGACTGACTCGTTCGTCTTTTTAGGGTTCCGTACCCAAAGGGTAAAAACGGGACCCTATTACTAAGACTTTGCTGTCTGTCTGTCCGTCTGTCTGTCACCAGGCTGTATCACAAGAATCGCAATAGCTACACAGTTGAAATTTTCACAAATTATGTATTTCTGTTGCCGCTATAACAACAAATACTAAAAACAAAATAAAATAAATATTTAAGGGGGTTCCCGTACAACAAACGGGACTTTTTTTATGTGACATGCCCACCACCCTATGTCCCTATTAATGCTCCTATAGAAACCATTCGTCGAGACAATGAAGTCCGACGTGACCCAGGGGAATGATTTTAACTGTCTTGGACAACACAACGAATTTAAACATTAAATTAAAAGAATTATGGGGGCTGGCACCCACACCATTAGCCTAGTGGTGTGACCAGTGGACTGAGGTGTCAGAGGTCTCGAGTTCAAACCCAAGGCACACACCACTGACTTTTCGGATTTATGTCCGTATTTATCACATGCTCAAACGGTGAAGGAAAACATCGTGAGGAAACCTGCACGTTTGGGAGATTTTCTCTGTAAAGTCTGCCAACCCGCAGTAGGCTAGCGTGGTGGACTATAGCCCTCTCAAATGAGAGGAGACCCGTGCCCAGCAGTGGGACACTAATGGGTTGATGATGATTAAAGTGAGAAATATGTCAGTTTTCTATGTCCCTCCTTGTCAAGCGAGACAGGATTAAGTTTAAATGTCATTGCCTCATTCGTCTAGGTTAGTTAGCTAGGTGCCTGCTGAGTAACAGGTCTCGGGTTCGATTACCAGGTTACATACCATCACACCTGACGAACCCGAAGGGTTAAGGGTGTCCTAATGTACAATCACATTTTAACGGTATGTATTAAGTCCGAAATTCATAGAATTACTGAAAATTTCATAGAAATACCCAATAACACTTGTCTCAACCTGTGAATTGAACTGAAAAAAGTAAAAAAATGTTTTGTTTTTGATTCGTTGATTAAAATTCCAGATCAAACAAAATACAAAAACAAATTTTGCCATCGGAATTTCAACTTTAAAATCACTCAAAACATCTCTCTTCATCAGAGATTCACAAAAGCCCATCCCAAAGAGAATTTTAACTGACAGTTAAGTGAAAAACTGAACTAGATCTAGTGTTTACACACTTTGAACCTTACATAGTCAATAATAACGGTGAAATTTGGTTACCAGCTAACTTTACCGTTTATATACGGAAAAAAGCTGCCTCGTTGGTTCAGTGCCAGTAAAGAGAGACTGCCGAGCAAGAGGTCTTGAGTTCGATTCCCGGATCGAGCAGTGTTATTGCGTTTTTCTGTGACATTCTCAGTAGCAACTTGGAGTTTTGATTCATGCCCGGTTGATGGCAATAGGCTCGCCCCCTATTACATGGGACCTAAAACATACCGGCGAAATATGGGTGTACATTAGTACACCTCTGCCTAACCCTTTGCGACGACAGGCGTGATGGTATGTATGTAACAAACTCGTTTGCCCGACTTTATAGAGAGCGATAAAGGTATAATAACATTCAAACGAGCGTTCAACGACGAACGGTTGGTGCAGTGGTCGAGAGATCGGCTTTTGAGCCACGTGTCGCGGGTTGGGGATACACCAGCCCGCAGTGGGACAGAAAACGTTTCTATGAGAACCACAAAATCTAAAAACAGAGAACCTTACGCTTCAAAACCGCACTTATAACCACTAAACCAATGAGTCATGATAGATAATATAATTAATTACTCGTCATCCCCCCTCCCCCTGCCCCGTGGGGGGAGGTGGGGGTGGTGACGCGGTGAATGTTAATTAAAAAAGCCTTTAAAAAGTTCACAGATATGTGGAGGTATCATTATTGTATATACATATGTATATGTAGAATGGTAAGCGGTTACCGTAGCCTATACACGTTTGCAACACCAGTGGTGTCGCTCGCGCGTTGCCGACCTTTTAGAAACCATTTAACGTTTCATAAGATATGGGGAGTTAAACTGACAGCAAACGAAATTCGCATGCTGTCAGAATAGTCACTCCCCCAACGAGCTCTGGTAACCTTACTCACTCGCAGAAACACAACTATTGTTGTTTCACTGCGGTGTTCTGTAAGGCGGAGGTACTTCCCCAGTCAGGCAGCGAGATTTGAGCTTGAAAACTCGCTGTGCTCTACCTCTCACTAATATTATAATTATACCGCGATAAAATCCTTAATAAAATCGTTTTATTAAATGGGCATTAAATTATATTAAGAAAGAAAGAAAGAAAAAGCATTTATTCGGCACAAATAAATGCTTTTTAAATATTAAAACCGAAGCATTGTATAGGTTTAATCACTGTTACTGTTAACATTTTCGTATTATTTTAATCTGTATCTGTACCTGAAGAAAATAAAATAGAATAAAATTATTTATCCGACTGACTGAGATATTAGCGCATTTGTGAAAACAAACTTTTCACATACTGAACGTACATCGTCCATCATCTTTATAGGGTAGGTATATAAAAGGAGAAGCTGACTGACTGACTGACTGACTGACCGACATATCAACGCAGGGCCTAAACTATAAGGGTTAGAAACTATAAATTTTGCACAGGGGTTACTTTTATAATGTAGGGAAGCATTAAGAAAGAGTTTTTAAAAATTCACCCCCTAAGGAGCTAAAACGGGGGTGTAAAAGTTAACGGTCAGTATGAAACTTTTATATTTCGTTAAATTGCACCCGGACGAAATCGCTGGAATCAGTTAGTCATTAATAAATTTATTAACAAATTGCCGAATCACAAAATTCACTCAACATTCAATATCAAATGACACAGCATAAAAACTTAATAAAGTCTTTCAACGAAAAAAAAGAAAAGAACTTCAAAATAGGAATCGATCTTCGTCACCTCCCCCCCTCCCCCCACCCTCCATCCATCTGTCAGTTAGTAACAAAGAGTAATGAATGAGCACTCACCCATGACAAGCGCCGCCTGGTGGTAGGACCGCGGAACTGTTGAACACTCTGCCTTTCGTCAGACTGTGACTCTATATACACTGTACACTGAGATTTACTGAAAATGTTCATAATTAAGGGATAAGAAGGAAATATAAAAAAAATTGTAACAAACATACAATCAAGCCTGTCGTCCCCGAAGGGTTAGGCAGAGGTGTACTAATGTACACACACGTTTCGCCGGTATGTTTTAGGTCCCATGTAATAGGGGGCGAGCCTATTGCCATCAACCGGGCACAAATCCAAACTCCGAGAAAAACCCAATAACATTTTGCTCGTACTGGAAATCGAAGCCGAGACCTCTTGCTCGGCAGTCGTAATGTACGTCCACTAGACCAACGAGGCAGTTAATAGTGATAAATACATACATACATACACTCAAGCTTTTTTCCCATGGGGGTAGTAGTGTTTTTTGTCGTTTTTGCTCTGTATTAATGTATACTTAAATTAATTTAATTTTAATTATTGATATTTATCATAAATTATGTAATTTTCTATTTTAATAATTTGTTATCGTATTATTATGTTAATAATGAAGTAACTAACTAACTACATAACTACATGTAAATGTATTTATATATTAGTTAATGAAATAGGAGACACTCACACACGCACACACACACACGCACACACACACACACACACACACACACACACACACACACACACACACACACACACACACACACAAACACACACACACATACTATAAGCGCTTCTGTACCGCGTTGACAATTAGTACAGTAATTATGATGTAATGGGGGGGGCCTGGAGTTCTAATATACAGGCCTAGGCTTACTTTAGACTCCAGATCTCACACAAATTACAAATTCCTCAACTGTTTCTGTCAACTGTAGTTTATAAGTGAATCCTGTAATTTGTGGAGATGAATAAATATTTTTATTATTATTATTAAGTAAATTTAAATTAATCACAATGTCATAAATATATAAATCATGTGCCACAGGTAAATGAATTGAATTTTTATCATGAAATGTAATTATTTCTTATTGTAAATGATCTGTGAGATTTTATAGGAAATAAATTTATTTAAACCGATTAATAACGGTGACGGTAGCCAGTAAATGTTACGGAACCCCTAGTACGTGAGTCCGACTCGCACTCGGCCAGTTCTTTTTTACTTTTAATTTATTGAAATCTATTTCTAATATCACAAATATCCAGTATCCACCGTTTCTGTGACCACATAATGCCAAATTCGCAATTAATAATTTAAAACCGATTCCAACTAATAACTGGAATCAATTAGTGATAGTGCTGGAAATAGCATCGACTGCGGCCCTGGACACCGGACACCGGACACCGGACGCCGGACGCCGGACACCACCGTCCGGCCGGATATCGGCTCAACGGATTGCGATTGTCAGTTGTAGCTATACTTTCTAGGATTGGAACTTTTACTTGGATTTATTTTTCAAATAAAAACTGCCTCGTTCTAGTGGCCGTACAGTGCGACAGCCGAGCAAGAGGTCTTGGGTTCGATTCCCAGGTCGAGCAAAGTGATATTGTGTTCTCAATAGCAGCTCATAGTTTGGATTCGTGGCCGGTTGATGGCAATAGGCTCGTCCCCTATTACATGGGACCATGGGTGTACTAATGTACACCTCTGCCTAACCCTTCGGGGATGACGGGCGTGGTGGTATGTTATGTAAAAAATCGTCGGTCTAATGATCGTGTGACTGCTTTACGAGAGGTCTGAGGTTCGAAACCTAAGTCAAGCAAAGTATTATTAGGTTTTTCTGTGAAATTGTCAGTAGAAATTCAGTATTGGCATTCGTGTCGGGTTAATGGCAATAGGCTCGCCCCTATTAGGTATATGTGATCTAAAACATAACGGCGAAATGTGGGTGTACGACAGTGATTGTATTTTTAGCCGACTTCAAAAAAGGAGGAGGTTATCAATTCGACTGTATATTTTTTTTAATGTTTGTTAACTTTCGACTGGGTGAACCGATTTTGTTTATTATTTTTTTATTTGAAAGCTGATGCTTCCCGTGTGGTCCCATTTCAATTTGGTCCAGTTCTGACTAGTTTTATTTTTCAATAGACTACCGTGAACTTTTATCTCTTTCATCAACCACTGTCCCACTGCTGGGCACAGATGTCCACTCATTTTTGACACGGATCTCATTTACACTACTGCGGGTTGGCAGACTTCACACGCTATCAAGACAATCTCTCAAGCAGGCAGGTTACCGCGCGATGTTTTCCTTCACCGTTTGAGCATTTGATAAATAGGTATGTAACATACTGATTTCTTTTATATTACGCTCATTGAATGGGAATATTAAACTTCGCACAGAACTGGCATGTGCATTTCATCCCCAATTCCTTTTTATATAAAAAACATACAGACAAATTGAGATCCTCCGTCTTTGTCTGATGTCGGCGACAATAAAAGAGACGACTGGAGGCACAACGCCGTTAAAACAAAACTCCAGTTCAAACAGCGCCTAGCGCAGTTTAATTGGAAAATAAAAACAAAAGATACTACGACATTGGCCGAGTCGGTTCTACTGAATATTATTAGACTGGTCTGCACCCGCTGCGTTGTCTGTGTTACATGAAAATAATATACTTTCTATAAAAGATAACTGGCTTTTTAACATTTTAAATCAACCTCGTTATTGACCCACTGCTGGGCACGGGTCTCCTTTAATTTAGAGGAATTAGGCTATAGTCAACGGTACGTGCCTTTGGTTCGAACTCGAGACCTTTGACATCTCAGTCCACTGGTCACACCGCTAGGCTACCACAGCTCCCTCCTCTTGCTTTTCGGAAGTTATGTGCGTATTTATCACAAGCTCAAACGGTGAAGGAAAACATCGTGAGGAAACCTGCATGCTTGAGAGAATTCTCTCAATGGCATGTGAAGTCTGCCAACCCGCAGTAGGCTAGCGTGGTGGACTATAGCCTGATCCCTCTCAAATGAGAGGAGACACGTGCCCAGCAGTGGGACAATAATGGGTTGGTGATGAGGCTATAGTCCACCACGCTAGCCTACTGCGGGTTGGCAGACTTCACACGCCATCGAGAAAATCTCTCAAGCATGCAGGTTTCCTCACGATGTATTTCCTTCACCGTTTGAGCATGTGATAAATAAACACACGCTCACGGAGCTGGGGTAGCCTAGTGGTGTGACCAGTGAACTGAGATGTCAAAGGTCTCAAGTTGAATCCCAACGCACCACTGACTTTTCGGCGGGTATATACGTATTTCCATTTAGGAACATAATTTATTGTGTTAATAAATAATTATTTAGATTCAGTGACACTAGATGGCGCTGTGTCATGATGTCCGAACATTTTTCTTTATTTATCGCTAAGTGTCTACTCCCAAGAGGAAGCGAGACAGATATAAATATATTGAAGTATCTGTAATGTGTCTCGCTCCACTAAATAATATATTAGGTTTGTATGTCTGTCTAATATCAATAATATGAGCTGAGTTGTCAGTTAAACAGAGAATACGTATGAAGTAAATAAATAAATAAATATTTCTGGACATTATGACAGCGCCATCTAGTTCCGAGCTAAGCAACGAGGCTTGTGTTACGGATACTAGTTGGTTGATATACTACTACTATATATATTTTTATATAAATACATATTATACATAGATACATCCATGACTCGGAAACAAATGTTGAATCTCATCACACAAACTTTTGTCCCTATACGGATGCAAACCCGGGACCCATAGCACAGCAGGCACCGTTAACAGTTGCGTCGGATGACCTCCATTTAGCTCAACCGCAGTTGAACTAAACAGAGGAAGTAAAACGGTTTTTACAGAGTCGGCTACGCGCAAGCGACACCTCCGCCGTTGCAAACGTGTATAGGCTACGGTAACCATGATTTTTTTAAATAATGAGATGGAAAAAAATATTAAAGTTATTTTTTTATTTTATTTAATTAATAATTAATATGTATAGCCACAGTTCTTAGAATTTCTAAGCCAAATCAAACAGACAAACATACACACACATGTAGTGGAACTGTAAGGGTTCCTTTTGGACTATGGAACCCTAAAAAAGCCATCCTCTAAATGAACATGTTCCATATTTCAAATAAAGTAACTCCCGCGAGGCGGCGCGACACACGCACTCCCGCTGATGAAATATAGACTCTACCCTCCTATATATAATGCACATTATTTATTTACACACTCTTACGGTTCAGTGTTTTCAAAATATTACGTATGTGAATTACTTTTTTTTATTTTTTATTACATATATAGATATAGATATAGACGTTTGCAACACCAAAGGAGTCGCTCGCACGTTGCCGACCCTGTAGAAACTTTTTCACTCTCTTTATTTAACAACCCCAAAAAATAGAGTGTTTTAGGTTTTTTCAAATAGGGGAGTTACTAAACTGACAGCAAACGGAGTTCCCATCCTGTCAGAATAGTCACTCCCTCAACGAGCTCTGGTAACCTTACTCACTCGCAGAAACACAACTATTGTTGTTTCACTGCGGTGTTCTGTAAGGCGGAGGTACATCCCCAGTCGGGCAGCGAGATTTGAGCGAAAACTCTCTGTAATTCTCTCTAACGTTACAAATTCTCTAACCGCGTCCAAAAAAGTACACGAAAAACCTTTTAAACAACAAAATACTGTCCATTTGAGTCCGTTATCTTGAGTCTTCGCAAACTTTTTGTCCACCGACACAAAGACTTGTATTTTATCTTTGTATGTAATATTTTATCTTTCAAAGTAAAATTGTCGCATTAAAACTTTTTCTGTTTCGGTTTCACAGCGGTAGAGAATAGGGCTGTCAGACAGTTCATACCTGAGACTTGTAAATAAATAATACAGTAAACTTCACTGACAATAATCGTTGTTTTGACACATAATAGGGGTTAGTGGGAGGATAGCAAAATTTAGTATATAATTAATAAGCATTTTTTAATCCCAAATCATAAAAAAAAAATGTTTTGTCAAAAAAAAATTCAAAGAAAGTCGGGTGAAAGTCATTATTATTGTAAAAAATAGCCGACAACTGAAACCTGCATGCTTGAGAGATTGAGAAAGAGTGTGAGTATATGTATCTATTTACAACAACAACAAAAAAGTATATATGTAGTATATCAACCATCTAGTATTCGTAACACAAGCCTCGTTGCTTAGCTCGGAACTAGGTGGCGCTGTGTCATTATGTCCAGGAATATTTATTAATTTATGCATCTTAAACTTCGTGTGCCACCCCTACAGCCGGCAGCGTATGAAAATAAGTTATGGACTGGTTGCATTTGAGGGGAAGTGTTTTTATTTTTATTGCCAGCGTGAACTGTCGCCAGCCCGCGGCGCCGCCCGCCAGAGGTGGCTGAATATATTGACAGAACATATTCAACAGTAATTTTAAAACAATGTTTTTAGACAGTGCTAATAGAGCTAATGGACTTTAAAAGAGACCATGATTCTCTGAGTTTGTTTCGGCATTTCTTCTCAATGCCGATGCCATCTAGTTCCTAAAATATATCTTATATGTACATGACTTGTAAAAGTGTCTTTAAAAGATCTATTTACAGAAATAAACAATCTATCTATCTAATGATCTTAAAAAACGGCGAGACAGATTTTATTTAATTATAATTATTATTATTTTAAATCTAAGAATACTTTTGATACAATTACGGGTTAGGCAGAGGTGTACTAATGTACACCCATGTTTCGCCGGTATGTGTTAGGACCCATGTAATAGGGGGCGAGCCTATTGCCACAACCGGCCACGAAACCAAACTCCGAGCTGCTATTGAGAATTTTATAGAAAAACCCAATAACACTTGGCTCGACCTGGGAATCGAACTCAAGACCTCTTGCTTGGCAGTCGCACTGTACGACTAGAGCAACGAGGCAGTTGAATACTTTTGATAAATCACTTTTCAAACAAACAAAAAAAAGTACATATTTTACCGCGATTTTTTGGTATTATAAATAAATATGTACATAATAATAATATGTTGGGGCTTGAAGGTTCTCGAGTGGCGACCGCGAACTGGAAGACGCAGCGTGGGTAGGCCTCCGGCAAGGTGGACCGACGACCTGGTAAAGGTCGCTGGAACCAGCTGGATGCAGGTGGCCCAAGACCGGTCGTTGTGGAAATCTTTGGGGGAGGCTTATGTCCAGCAGTGGACGTCCTCCAGCTGATATGATGATGATGATGATGATGTACATAATATTTTTAATTTTTATTAAGAAAGAAAAATTCAACCTCAGGCGGGACTCGAACCCGCGTCTTTTTGATAAGTACTCCAGACGCTCTGCCAACTGAGCCACCGAGGTATCTATCAGTCTGAGGTTGAATTTTTCTTTCTTAATAAAAATTTAAAATCTTAGCTTGAAATATGCTAAAAAAAATACAAAAAGAATGTAAATAATATGTTTTTTTAGTAATAACATTAATTCATTCAGTAAAAAGTATGTAGTTTTGATACAATAAATTGAATTTTCGATCATTTTCATTTCGGGGGGGGGGGGGAGGTGCAAATGTAATAAATTAACATCATCAACCCATCAACTGTCCCACTGCTGGGCACGGGGCAACAATATAAATAAAATAAATAAATAATAAATATTCCTGGACACACAGCGCCATCTAGTTCCGTGCTAAGCAACGAGGCTTGTGTTACGGAAACTAGTTGGTTGATATACTTATATGAATGAATGTAGATGAATGTAGGCTTCAGTAATATTAAGCCAAGTAAATACAAACAGTAATGTGATCTGTGGACACGATCTGATCATTACTGGAGCTGTCAGTTGTGATGGATGGGCGAGAGCTATTGAGTTCCTGATAATTTGCGGCGCTAGATACTACTGAAGTATAAGTCTATGACTTGTTTTGACGACCCAACTAGTCCAGCGGTAGTTAACACTGCCTTCTGTGCTATGTGTCTCGGTTAGAATGCCGGTAGGGACATATGTTTGTGTGATGAGCATCAACATTTGTATCCGAGTCATGGATGTATCTATGTATAATATGTATGTATTTACAAAAAAAATGTGTATATGTAGTATATCAACCAACTAGTATCCGTAACACAAGCCTTGTTGCTTAGCTCGGGACTAGATGGCGCTGTGTGTCATAATGTCCAGGTATAGATATATATATGTAGATACACGTATGGGGTTGATGAAAAAAAAAATTTTGAGTTTCAGTTCTAAGTATGGGGAACCCCCAAAACTTATTGTTTTTTTTCTATTTTTGTATGAATCTATAAGGGTTCCGTTTTTTGCCATTTGGCTACGGAATCCTAAAAACCCTGTGTTCCTCTATACATATAATAATAAAACCTACAAACGAAAATATCAAATATTTTAGTTCAACTATGTTTTTCTACGCGAAAACTGTATTCAGCGTTTTCGCAAGACTCATATTTCTAACTAAACCGACAGTGTGCGGTTTCGTCTGACTGCGCTCAGCAGATAATGGACCAGGAAGCTGTGTCGATCTGTGCTTGTGTGGTCTGCGTTTATCTTCAATGTATTTTGTCGACTTTTGCGGTCAAACTGACTGACTACACAGATGGGAGTAACTACTGTAGTATCCTTACTAATATTATAAATGCAAAAGTGTGTCTGTCTGTCTTTCTGTTTGTCTTTCTGTCTGTTACCTCTTCACGCTATAACTACTCAACCGATTTAGATGAAATTTGGTATAGAGATAGTTTGAGTCCCGGGGAAGGACATAGGATAGTTTTCATCCCGAAAAACATCCCTCAAAAGGGGGAAAAAGGGATAGAAATAACTAAATAATTTACGCAGACGAAGGTCGTATCAAGAAGTCAAACAGAAAGCAGGATATAGAGAACAGTAGCGATTGCTCCACCGACAAGAGCTGAGCTCTTAAATTAATAATAATAAAAAGTTATCTAGTATAGCTAGTATATATATATATATACTAGCTTTTGCCCGCAACTTTGTCTGCGTGGTTTTTTTTTCACACTAATTGTGACTTATTTCTACAGACATATATACTTTCGCATTTATAATATCCAATAGTACTTGCACGACCTGTGAATTGAACCCAAATCCCTTGCGTATTAGTTGCACTTACGACCTCTAGACGAATGAGGCAATTATCAATAATCTTATGTAACATATTTATATATTTTTTGAATGTAGAGCATTAAATATTCTAGAAATTTCGTTGCAAATATTTTTAATTGCGGAGGATTTTCAAAAGGATATATAAATCCACAGTTCCAAACAGTCCAGTTTCAACAAAACTAGGCTATAACAGCCAATAATGGCTAGATTTATATCTGTACTGAATATTTCAACTTAATCAGACCAGTAGTTTCGGATCTAACTGCCTGTGAGAGACTGACAGTCCGCTAGAATGATCTCAAAAGTGTCGGACAGTTTTACGGAGTCCGTTAAAATGTCATACAGTTTTAAAGATGACGTGATTGGCGCAGTGGATGAACGATCGACTTGTGTATCACGGATTGCGGGTTTGATTATTCTCAGCTATGATTCAAGAGAATCTGATGAACTATTGAAGATTATCAATTGGTTACAAATAATTCATTACGTCGTTCAGTGATTTTGAAAATGTTGGTTATATTTTTATAAATTCAATTTTTTTTTATGGTTATAAGTGGGCAAACGATCAGGCGGCTCACCTGATGGTAAGTGATCACCGCCGCCCATGGACATTTGCAACACCAGAAGGCTTGCAAATGCGTTGCCAACCCCTGCAGAAACCGTATAGGTTTCTAAAAATAGGGAATTACTAAACTGACAGCAAACGGAATGCCTATGCTGTCAGAAACACAACTGTTGTTTCACTGCGGTGTTCTGTAAGGCGGAGGTACTTCCCCAGTCGGGCAGCGAGATTTGAGCGAGGAATCTCGCTATAAGATTCTTTCTAAGATATGCAAATTACGACTATTTCATAATTCCATTTCTAAAGGCTTCAATCCCCAACTCCAGCCACTTAGCACAGAAAGTCAACTTAAAAGGAATATTTAAATATCATACTCAATGATGTCATTACTTATTGAAGAAAGCTTTTATGTTTACTGTTTCATTGTTGTACTGGTCTTAAGTGTGACTGCTAAATAAAGAGGTCTTGGGTTCGATTCCCAGGTCGAGCAAAGTGTTATTTAAAGTGAAATTCTTAAAAGTATTATTGGGGTTTATGGCAAAATTATCATCAATCATACGTATATTTATTTATTAAAGTCTAAAATGTCATATGATACCGCATAGGTTCATAAGAAAAAATGCTCGAAATGTCATATGAACCTCATCGGTTCATAAGTGCCCGGTTGGTCGTAGATTTCGTGAACATTTTCGGCGTTTTAGGTATTCGGAGGCCGCCGGTCAAAGGGTTAAATGATAATAAAATTAATTTTTATAGATTTAATTTCTTTAACAAGATGTCTGAATGTGGACGACGCAAAAGTGGTATGCAGGGACCGTAGCGCGTGGCGTTCTGTTGTTTCTGCTTACCCCCATGGGAAAAAGGCGTTAGTGTATGTATTTCATCGCGGTATATTGATATTATTTTATCCCAACGTTTTGGATTTATTACAGCATCCATGGTCACGGGTAAATTAACGATACCCACGACAAAATTTAATTACAGGTGGCTTCATTTCAAATTCATTTCTAATAACAATATTAAAAGATTAAATATGCAAACTAGAAAAAGAGCTGTGGTAGCCTAGTGGTGTAACCGGTGGGTCATGTCAAAGGTCTCGAGTTCAAACCCGGGCACGCACCACTGACTTCGGAAGTTATGTGCGTATTTATCACATGCTCAAACGGTGAAGGAAAACATCGTGAGAAAACCTGCATGCTTGAGAGATTTGTCTCGATGGCATGTGAAGTCTGCCAACCCGCAGTAGGCTAGCGTGGTAGGCTATAGCCTAATCCCTCTCAAATGAGAGGAGACCCGTGCCCAGCAGTGGGACGTTCATGGGTTGATGATGATGAAATATGCAAACTAAAGCCAATACCATACTTTTAACTACCTCCTGCAATCGTATAGACATACCATCACGCCTGTCGTCCCCGTAGGGTTAGGCAGAGGTGTACTAATGTACGCCCACGTTTCACCGGTAGTTTAATGTCCCATGTAATAGGGGGCGAGCCTATTGCCATTAACCGGGCACGAATCCAAACTCAGAGCTGCTACTGAGAGTTTTATAGAAAAATCCAAAAACATTTTTGCCTTAGCCTGGGAATCAAACCCAGGACTTCTTGCTCGGCAGTCACGTCAGTCAACGTTGCAGTTGGTCTATTCTCCAATCGTTTACACGAATGATAATATAATATATATAAATATGTCCTTAAAAACAGCTTGTAAAACTGTAAAGGAAAACAAAACGTCAAAATCTACAAGTCTGAAAGACTTATCTCCACGTCAATAAAGCCGCAGTATCCCAACATTAGCCCAGCAGTGGGCTAGTAAACTACCTTCATACCAATTAATCAATAACCTACACTATTTATAACGTCCTTTCAATAACTATATCGGCATCTCTTTCTTTCGTACTACAATCTATCACTCTTACCTTTTCTAGAAAGTTTTTGGAAGTTAAAACGGAATAAAAAGTATGGTAACAAATAAATAATATCGGGAGGTGAGGAACAGGTGGTTTGTTCGCGAGGAGGCGCGAGCGAGCGACACGTGCGCTGCGGCCGACGCGCGGGAGAACACTGACGGACTGCAGCTAGACGGGGACTGGGTTGCTAGTGTGGGGAGTTATGGACGATTCTCGGGTAATTTTTATTTATTACCAATATTAGTTAATACTCCGAATATATAAAAGTTTCAAGTCACAGTCTTTGTCGTCAATCTCCTCAGAGACAGCTTGATCGATTTGTATGATGTTTGTTTTTGTGTAAACATATTTGGTAGATGTGAGAATAGATCGTGTTATTTTTAACCGACTTCAAAAAGGAGGAGGTTCTCATTTCGGATGTCTATTTTTTTTAGTGGATAAATGCGGGTCTCCAGATTTTAGTGTTGGGAATCTTTTTTTAAATTATATCTTTATGATTTGGAATTCAAAAAGATAATTATAACCCAACATTTTCCCTCCAACCCCTTCAACCTTTAATTGCGGAACGACATAGATAGATAGATAGATAGATAGACATAGGACATTTTTCTCGGAAATCTGCCGGATGCTGTGAAGGAACCAACAAACTGGATGGAGTTTTGCCCAGAAATAGGCTTGCTCCCTATTATATCATTCATCATCGTCACATCAACCGTTAGCCGTCGACTGCTGGACATAGGTCTCTCCCAAGGATCGCCACGACAACCGGTGATATGGCACCCGCATGCAGCGGATTCCAGCGACCTTCACCAGGTCGTCAGTCCAGATGACGACCCATTTAGTCCAGCGGTAGTTAACACTGCCTTCTGTGCTATGGTTCCCGGGTTCGAATCGGTAGGGACAAATGTTTTGTGTGATGAGCATAACCATAGATACAAATGTTTATGCACATCACACAAACATTTCGAGTCATGGATGTATTTACAAAAAAAAGTATATATGTATGTATGTATCTGGTATATCAACCAACTAGTATCCGTAACACAAGCTTCGTTGCTTAGCTCGGAACTAGATGGCGCTGTGTCATAATGTCTAGATGTATTATTATTAGATATATCAAGATAATTACTAAGCCAATATATTTCAGGCAAAATATTTTTTTGAATACAGCCACAATACTGTTTTCGCGCGCTTGCGTCTTGCCATTTCATATTTCGAACTCCCTCCACAATTCTGTTATTCTATTTTCAACCTTATATTTACGAATACAATGCATTATTTTCTATGCGTGGAACTAGCAAACTGCTGCTTACTTTAAAAACGTTATATGTATCAAACAACAATTCACTGAAATAAATGCTCTCAATCATAGCAAATAAAGTTCAAAATTTATTGATAAAAAAATCAGACATGATTATAAGGACTAGAAATATAAAAATACTTCTACAAAGCCTAACATAGCACAGTGTACTTTATTCTTATATAAGATAAGGTTTAATTTCAATTGCAGTAACAAATTTTTATTGGTCTGGTGTTAGAGTCGACACAGACGTAACGGCGTCATTACGCTTACTCTAAGTATTTCGTACAAATGTGAAGAGACCTTAATGGTGTACATTTACTGTGTCATTTATCTTATAGTCGCAAGCTTGAACTTGGAAGTGTAGGGTCCAAGGATTGTTTCCAAAAATATAAAGGCTAACTTTTTTTTTCAGGCCTGTTGATCCCACTGCTGGGCAAAGCTTCCATTCCTCACGGTTTAAAAAAAATATTATAAATGCGAAAGTGTGTCCGTCTGTCTGTTACTTCATCACGCTATAACCGCTGCACCGATTTAGATGTATGTTGATTGTTGGTATTAAGATAGTTTGAGTTCTGAAGGGCACCAATTTTGTCCCAGAAATCGTCCCTTAAAAGGGCGAAACGGAAGGTGCAAGTTTGCGAAATCGATAATCCCTCAAAAGTCATCCACCCATTACTGTCCCACTGCTGGGCACCCTGGGCCATGGGCCATGAGCATGGGCATACCACATTTAAATATCATCGAACCATTTAAATGATTAACTGCCTCGTTGGTCGAGTGGTCGTACAGTGCGACTGCCGAGCAAAAGGTCCTGGGTTCGGTTCCTAGGTCGAGCAAAGTGTTATTGGGGACTATAGCCTAATCCCTCTCTGATGAGAGGAGACCCGTGCCCAGCAGTGGGACAATTATTGGTTGATGATGATGAATATTTAAATGAATTTATTGTGATAAATACGTAGAATTATATTTAATGATAATTTATGTTTAAACAAGCTGTTAGAATAATCCCCTTAAGCTAACAAATCTAGATATATTTACATTTTATGCTAAATAGCATTCTAACTAATCTAGCTTTAAATATTACCGTGAACAATTAGATTAAACGTGCCCTTTAATCTAGGGGTTCAATTCCCAGGTTATGCAAAATTTTAACGTGCTTTCTGAGGCACGGCTATTTTTTTTACTCCAATTGAGTTAAGTAAAATACCCCATCTATAAACTGACCTTAGCGGATGTAGCTTAACCGATCGATGGTTCAGCGTATTTATGTAGCCACTAGCCCCATTTTTACGAAAACATTCATACACATTAACAGTTCTCAGTATCAACTCCAAACAACGAAACTAAAACCAACAAACTGCGAAACTATTTCGGTAAAAGTTACGAAATACCCTCCTAACGAAACTCGTAGCAGGTTTTCAACGAAATTACGTAACCACTGCTACGGGCTACGATGCTACGAGCGTAGCATACTCGTAGACGGCTACGGCGTAGTGCAGTAAGTACTGTTTGTGCGTAGTTTGAAGTGATTTGGTTGGTTAAGTTGAAATGTATGGAATTTGTTAAGATATACATACATCGCGTAGTTAAGTGTACAACAGTTATAATACAGAATTTGCTAAACGATCGGCTTGAGCGGGTTCGATTCCCGCACGAATCAAATATTTACACGATCTACAGGTACCTACTTGTTCTTTGTCTGGACGATTGTGTATATGAAAATTGATTGAGAATATTCTAGTGTGGTGGCTACACCTACCGCCGTTTCTATAAAGAAAAAAAAACAATATAATTAAGTATTAAATTATACCCTATCCTACCTCATCACATCAACCGTTACACGTCCACTGTTGGACATAGCTAGGTCTCCCCCAATGGAGCCACGACAACCGGCTATACCCTACCTAACCTAACATATTTTTTGCCAGCAAGCGTTCTAAATACAACCCACCAAAGCTTCATCACAATTGGATGAATGATTTAGGAACGCATAGAGGACAAACAAACATACAAAAATTATTTGCTTCAGATTCTCGCAACAACTACGTCCTACCTAATAACCCTATATTTTAAAATTTCCTAAGAGTAGGGAGAAGTGGACCTGTATTATTTGAGACAACCCAATTAGTCCAGCGGTAGTTAACACTGCCTTCTGTGCTAAGGGTCCCGGGTTCTAATCCCGGTAGGGACAAATGTTTGTGTGAAGAGCATAAACATTTGTATCCAAGTCATGGATGTATCTATGTATAATATGTATGCATTTACAAATAAAAGTATATATGTAGTATATCAACCAACTAACTAACATTCTTGTTCACTGAAGGAGTTCACAATAGCCATGTATAGATTATATTCCTTTTTATTTAATGATTGTTTTTAAATTAGATTGGTATTTAAGTTACTATACTAACGAATTGGCAACCTGAAATGTTAATATAAGTTGTGAAATAAATAAATAAATAAAACTAGTATCCGTAACACAAGCCTCGTTGCTTAGCTCGGCAACTAGATGGCGCTGTGTCATAATGTCCAGGAATATTTATTTATTTATTTATTATTCAATTTTCTAACAAATAATTCTGAACACACATGAATAACATTCCAAATAATATAAAACCAGTGACTCGTAGCCATTTCGTAGGCACCGCTACGCCGTAGCGACGTAGCACGTCCGAAGCGGGCCGCGGCGACATTTATGTGCCATTCTGTTTACGATGCAACAAAATGTATTGTGTTTATCTAGACTTTTGGCAGCTTAAGCTAGAAAAATGTTAAAATAAATTATTTATATTTTTAATGCGACTTTGAACCAAAAATATCGAAAAAAGTAATTTACATAAATATGTCAATTACTTTTTTCGATATTTTTAATAAAAAATAAATAAATATACATACATACATCGCTACTCACGCCTATTTTGGATGGGGGTAAAACTCAAAACTCAAATTTATTTCAATCAGGTTGGCAGAAACTACAGAATGCCATGGGCTATGACCCTGGACACCACTTTTAACTCGAAAAATAGTTTATTTAAGTAAAATATAATGATCATTATGTAATTTTAAGAAATATAAGGTTTTTTTTCTTGCGATAAGGGGCAAACGAGCAGGCGGCTCACCTGATGGTAAGTGATCACCGCCGCCCATAGACATTTGCAACACCTGAAGGCTTGCAAATACGTTGCACACCCCTGCAGAAACCGTTTTGGTTCCTTAAAATAGGGAATTACTAAACTGACAGCAAATAGAATGTCCATGCTGTCAGAATAGTCACTCCCCAACGAGCTCTGGTAACCTTACTCACTCGCAGAAACACAACTATGGTTGTTTCACTGCGGTGTTCTGTAAGGCGGAGGTACTTCCCCAGTCGGGCAGCGAGATTTGAGCGAGGAATCTCGCTATGCCCTACCTCCTAGGCTTTTTAAAATTTATTTCTATACCAAACAAGCTTGCGGATCGTCTGATGGTTAGCGGTTACCGTAACCGAAGAACCGTAAAGGTTTTCACAGGTTTTGGAATCTCAGCAGAAATCAAAACAGTACACAAAAAACTGAACAATTCCTCAGAACACACACAGGGAGGCGAAGTCTGTATTACTAATATAGTATCCGTAACACAAGCCTAGTTGCTTAGCTCGGAACTAGATGGCGCTGTGTCATAATGTCCGGATATTTATTATTAACTAACTTTTGCCCGCCACTTCGTCAGCGTAAAATTAGTAATTTAAATTAAACTCCCTTTTTATTCTTTTAAGGGATTAAAACTATCTGTACACAAAATTTCATCTAAATCGGTTCAGTGGTTATAGCGTGAAGAAGTAACAGACAGACAGACAGACACACTTTCGCATTTATAATATTAAAATGGATATAGATATTCAGGCCTATCTTTGTAAACTAGAAGCCTAACATACTTATTAAAAGGTATAATATAATGATTTGTAAGAAAAATCCTTGTCATTCAAATATATAGAGCTCTCGTCAATACATACATACATACACGTGTCGGTGTATAACTAGAGTCCATTACGACATCACAAGCGGAGGATTAGCAGAAGTACTGCTCACTACAAAAAAAATGGGTCGGCAACGCGCGAGCGACCTCTCTGGTGTTGCAAACGTCCATAGAATAAAGTAACTGAATGCTTTTGACACAGCGCCATCTAGTTCCGTGGTAAGCAACGAGGCTTGTGTTACAGATACTAGTTCGTTGATATACTACATATATACTTTTTTTTGTTAATACATACATATTATACATAGATACATCCATGACTCGGATACAAATGTTTATGCTAATCACACAAACATTTGTCCCTACCGGGATTCGAACCCGGGACCCATAGCACAGAAGGCAGTGTTAACTACCGCTGGACTAATTGAGTTGTCAAATCCCGGTAGGGACAATTTTTTGTGTGAAAAGCATCAACATTTGTATCCGAGTCATGGATGTATCTATGTATAATATGTATGTATTTACAAAAACAATGTATATATGTAGTATATCAACGAACTAGTCTGTAACACAAGCCTCGTTGCTTAGCTCGGGACTAGATGGCGCTGTGTGTCATAATGTCCAGGAATATTCGAGACTAGGACCAATAGCACAGAAGGCAGCGTTAACTACCGCTGGACTAATCAGGGTTATTAAGATAGATAGATAGATAGATAGAATATTCTTTATTGTACATAACCAAAACAGACAAAATATGAAATACAATCAGTAATAAAAGTACAATTGGCGGTCTTAAGCTGTAATAGCTTCGTGGTGTGACCCCATTATGAAGACAAGACTTTGATTCTAAAGCACGTACCACTGCTTAAGCGGTGAATGAAAAACATCGTGAGGAAACCTGCATGCTTGAGAGATTTTCTCGATGGCATGTGAAGTCTGCCAACCCGCAGTAGGCTAGCGTGGTGGACTATAGCCTAATCCCTCTCAAATGAGAGGAGACCCGTGCCCAGCTGTGGGCCAGTAATGGGATGATGATGATGATGATCTACAACAGTTATCTTCTCCTGTAAGCTCGCAGCTTCTATTTGATTTACTGCTCGTATGTCTGTCTCGCGATCACATTATCCTGCCATTATTCACTTTATTTGTATTAGAAGAGTTAGGAAGATATAGAATGGACACAGAAATGTTATATACAAAAAAAAATACGCCATGACGAGAATTGAGTGCATGACGAGATGTATGAATGTGGACGGGGCAAAAGTGGTATGCAGGAACCGTAGCGCGCGACATTCTGTAGTTTCTGCCTACCCCCATGGGAAAAATGCGTGAAAGTATGTAAAAATTAACGACGATGTCCTGAATGGCGTAGTTTCTGAACGATCGGCTTGTGCGTCAAGGGTTGCGAGTTCGATCCCCGCACGGAGCAAATATATGCACAATCTACGAGTAGTTCTTTCGAGTCTGAGCGTTTGTTTAAATATGAAAATTGACTGTTAATCTATTGCCCTATTCAAGAAAAAAGTGATGTTTCCTCTCCTCTTCGCCATAGCAATGTGTAAGTTTATGTATGTATATATTATTATATAATATAGTATGTATGTATCTGTGTATATATGTAACTATAGTATATGTAAGTTTATTAACCTACACACACTTCTGCTTTTCCATTATACGTCTCCTCTCTCAGGCCTACTGGAAGAGATTTCTTTAGAAATAAGTTGTGCCTTTGTACAGTGTATCTATTAATCTGTTTTCCTTTTATATTCTGTGTGTATGTACAAGAAAAATAAAATAAAATAAAAATAAAATAAAATTTGCCTTTTAAACGCACCTAGTAATGGGCAACGTTTTATAAAAGAATTACAATTTATATTCTACGCGTGCATCCGTGAACATCCTCTTGCATACCAATACATCCCTACAGACAGTTCTACCGTATTCCTAGCTCTGTGGTCACACGCCGGGTCTCTATTGGAAAAGGGTTTCTTTTCAATCCTACACTAATATGGCTCATATATTATACGCAAAATATATAACGACATTACTTCACAAAGTGGGGCCCACGCGATATTGAATGTAACCCGCTCATTATAACTATATCTACAAATAATTATATTGAATCGACATCATTATTCATCATGAATGAATTTTTTGAGAGGTAGGGCATAGCTAGATTCCACAAATTGAGCCCGATATATTTATTTGAAAGAACTAACTTATTAATTTAAATAAATAAATTATAAATATATCCGAATTTTATGCATATACAACGCCATCTAGTTCCGAGCCACGCAATAAAGCTTGTGTTACGAATACTACTTTTTTTTATGGTGATACCGGGGCAAACGAGCAGGCGGCTCACCTGATGGTAAGTGATGACCGCCGCCCATGGACATTTGCAACACCGGAGGCTTGCAAATGCGTTGCCAAACCCCTTAGAAACCGTTCAGGTTTCTTAGAATAGGGAGTTACTAAACTGACAGCAAACGGAATTCCCATGCTGTCAGTATAGTCACTTCCCTAATGAGCTCTGGTAACCTTACTCACTCGCAGAAAGACGACTATTGTTGTTTCACTGCGGTGTTCTGTAAGGCGGAGGTACTTCCCCAGTCGGGCAGTGAGATTTGAGCGAGAAATCTCGCTATGACCTACCTCCTACAGAATGTACTATTTTTTAAAATACATATTATAAATGGATACATCCATGATTCAGCTTACCGGGATTGAAACCCGCGATCCGCTGATACTGCTGCGCTATTCGGGTCGTCATTATTATCCTACCAATATTATGAATGTGAAAGTTTGTATCGATGTTTATTACTCCTTCACGCAAAAAACCGCTTAAAGGAATTGCATAAAATTTAGCATCATCAACCCATTATTGTCCCACTGCTGGGCACGGGTCTCCTCTCAATTGAGAGGGATTAGGCTATAGTCCACCACGCTAACCTACTGCGGGTTGGCAGACTTCACATGCCAACTCGCGACCTCTGACATCTCAGTCCACTGGCCAGACCGCTAGGCTACCACAGCTCTTTTAAAATGTAGCATATAGACAGTTAATTGCCCTGTTAACCTGGATTGACACATAGGCTAATTTTTATTCATATACCACGCGAGCAAAGCCGCGAGGGATCGCTAGTATGTACATATATAGACACTGACTGCAGGTCTAAAATCAGTTTAAATATAATTAGTTTTAATCTCATTTTCATTTCGGGTATTATAATATCAAATATAAACAAAAGAGGAAAGTTTTAATTGGAAACTTTTATTAAATCACAACTAGACGTGTGTACTTTAAAATTTAATGATAATAAAATGGCGGCGTGATATTACAATACGTCTGCAGGCAGGTTGAATTACTAATTCTATCTGTATTTATACACGTGAAAGGTCGCTGTCACGGTCATCTGTCGTCTGATTACTAATCAACATTAAAAAAAATATATATCATACTAACTTTTGCCTGCGTCTTCATCTGCTTATAATTAGTAGATTTATCAATTTCGCATACAAACTTGCACCCCCGTTTTCACCCTTGAAAGGGATGATTTCTTTCACGAAAATGTCCCTATGTTCTTTTCTGGGATTCAAACTATCTCCATACCAAATTCCATCTAAATCGGTTTAGCGGTTTTAGTCATCATCATCATCAGACAGACAGAAAGACAGACGGACACACTTCGGCTTTGGCGGAACCCTAATGATTATTGTACGGAACCCTTAGACTCCTTACTTTGGGAATCCCTGCTTTAGAAAGTCTAAACGTCGGATTAAAAATAATATCAATATACCGCAATAAAATCCGTGAAAAGGCTTTTGTAATTAACACATTTTAAGCCCCGGCTAACATTGTTGATGTGCGGCTAACGGCTAACATTAGGCACGTAATATCCGGCTGGTGGGCGCGTGCGGGATTTAGAGAATAATTAAAATGTTAGACGGGAAATTGAACGCGCCGACGACCGCGGGGCGGGGTCGAAACGGGGACGAAACGGGGACGAAACCTAGGGATGACACGTTGGCGATATTTCTGCAGTGAAAACTTTTTTAGGCGCGTTGAGAACTTTTTGGGTGAATAAAAAGTGTGAAAGCTCGCGACATCGTCACTGCACGCTCCCTTGAGCTTTGCTTTGAGTACCATCGTTGTTTTTTGTAATTTATACTACAACTATGTGATATCCGCGACTTAGACCGCGTGCAATTCAACAAAAAAAAACATTCGAATAACTTCAAAAAACGGCAAAGTTTCATACTAACTTTGCACCTCCATTTTACCCCCTGAAGCCAAAAGGGGTGAATTTACAAAAAATCTTTTTTAATACTCCCCTATGTTATAAAAAGAACCACTGTGCAAAATTTGAAGTTTCGAACTCATACTTCAGGCCCTGCGTTGATATCCCTCAGTCAGTCAGTCAGCTTCCATAACAGTCGACCAGCCAGTAAGCTCCTATAGTGTAGTCAATGCGTAACAGAAGTGACAGCCCTATTTGATCCGCGGCACTCAGCGTGGAGGGAGAAGTAATTGAAGTCATTATCATATCCTCGCAAGACGACCCAGTTAGTCCAGCGGTAGTTAACACTGCCTTCTGTGCTAAGGGTCCCGGGTTCGAATCCCGGTAGGGACAAATGTTTGTGTGATGAGTATCAACATTTGTACCCGAGTCATGGATGTATCTATCTATAATATGTATGTATTTACAAAAAAAAGTAAATATGTAGTATATCAACCAACTAGTATCCGTAACACAAGCCTCGTTGCTTAGCTCGGGACTAGATGGCGCTGTGTGTCATAATGTCCAGGAATATTTATTTATTTATATTTTTGTCTCACTAGTCATAAAAGCCCAACAATCCATTTAAATGGACAACAGTGAAACAACAATAGTTGTGTTTCTGCGAGTGAGTAAGGTTACCAGAGCTCGTTGGGGGAGTGACTATTCTGGCAGCATGGGAATTCCGTTTGCTATCAATTTAGTAGCCTTAATTAAAGAAACCTAAACGGTTTCTACAGGGTCGGCAACGCGCGAGCGACACTCTGGTGTTGCAAACGTGTATAGGCTACGGTAACCGCTTACCATCAGACGGTCAGTATACTTGTTTGAAATCCTTATGATCTAAAAAAATACACATTTTTGCCTCACTGGTCATTAAGCCCAACAGTCCATTTAAATGGACGAAATTGTTATAGCACGCGAGATTTGAAGTTAAAAAAACTTGAGAGGTGTCAAGGGACACCCGGATGGAACGAAGTTCCTTTTGATTAATTAGTGAAGGAATTGTAATAAAATTGTATTTTTTTTTACAATAGCTTACTATAGCAAAAAGTGTCGTTACAACTTTTCGTCTTATTTTTTTCCGTCTATCCCCCTTTCGCAACGCGCGATAAGGAACTTCGTTCCAAAAAATCATGCGAGGCAGTCTTTGGGGTTTCCCAACAGAAGTGAAAACGGAGGTATGTGTATGTATGTATATACACAGTATACATATAGATCATGGAAACCGTGATCGGATTCCGTGAACGGGAGTTCCATGATTTTTATTCACTCAAGAAATGCTCAATTCATTTTTGCTCTGTATTACTATCCGCGTCAAACAGTACGGAACCCTTTGTGTACGATGCCGACTCGCACTCAGCCGGTTTTCTTTCTTTCCTCTCTCCACACCACATCGAACAAAGAGCAATCTTAACCATGATACAGAAACTCAAACCTGAACCGATAGGAAACTTAATAAGTTGCGGCTTGTGAAGCCGGCGCTTGACATTCAAATGACTCGAACTAACTTCAAGCGGCTTCCACAAGGATTACGTGATCGATGGGAAGCCGCCACTAACTGTGGGGCCATGAAGCTAGCGATAAACTGTGTGATGGCCTATTGTGTATAGTGTGACCAGTGGACTGTGAAGTGAAAGGTTTCAAGTTCCATTTCAAGACACTATAGAATTTATGCTACAAATTTTAATGTAAAATTTTTTGGTGTTCAATATAATGGTAGTTAGTTTAAATTATAATTCTAATCGATGCACTATCGCATTGGGTTCTCTGTAAAAATAGTTGTAAGGAGTATTTAAATAAATAAATAAATAAAGATTTATTGATTTCTTACACTTACGCGAATATTAGACATTGAAATAAAACTACTTTTTACGGATTTTATCGCGGTATATTGATATTATTTTAACCCGACGTCTCGGATCCTTTACAGCATCCATGGTCACGGGCAGACTGAGGTGTTGGTCGTCTTGAAGTTATAATTACTAACAGCTATTTATCTGTGACCACGGTCACAGAAAAATAGTTAAAATAAATTGTTGAAATGATGTAATGTATGTGTTTTGATATTAAAATTACCACTAACCCACACTTGATAAAAACAAGTAAGTATTGTAACAAATATTAATGGAGCTCAGTATCGCGGGTTTCGTGGCCACAAACCTCCGTCACAAGTAATTCCAGATGTCGAACTATTCCAATATTATCTGTGGCGCGTACTGTACAACAGCATAATTACTTGTGTACATTATATAGATACACTAACTTATACCTGCGACTTCGTCCACGTGCAATTTAACGAAAAAAAAAGTTTCATACTATTTTTGCACCCCCCATTACCCTTAATTTTCAAAAATCCTTTTTTAGTGCCGTCCTACGTTATAAAAGGAACCCCTGTGCAAAATTTACAGTATCTTACCCTTATAGTTTAGGCCCTGCGATGATATGTCAGTCAGTCAGCTTCTACTTTTATTAATATAGAGACGTACTATACATACATACACTCACGCCTTTTTCCCATGGGGGTAGGCAGAAACTACAGAATGCCACGCGCTACGGTCCCTGCATACCACTTTTGCCTCGTCCACATTCACACATCTCGTCCTGCACGCGCGCCGGTTACGAGTACTGCGCACCTTTTTGAAGGAGTTCACCAATTAGGTCGGTGTATGTCCTTCCGCCTTCCGAATTTATAAGACATCCGCCTTATAAATTCCTTTCGTCAGTCGCCTATCACTCATCCTCTTAACATGTCAAAGCCATCCAAGTAGGTTTCATATAATTGTAGTACAATTCCTTTATTAAAAACGTTAGCTCAACCTTGTTCTAAAGTTATTGAAACATGTAAGTCACTCTGACAGTTACAACAGGGCGCCAGATGGCAGCACTAGATTTGATTACATTATTTTAATTATAAAATTAACGTTTACAGAGTATTAATGTTTCTGAAACTGTGAAGTGCCGTCTGAACTTGACAGCTCCAGTAAATAAATTACAAAATTATTATTAACTATCTTTTGCCCGCGATTTCGTCCGCGTTAAATCAGTAATTTTATTCAATCTGTCTGTTTAATCAATCTGCTCATTTTTTCTTCTCTCCCCCCTAAGAAGTTATCTATTCCACATTCAAAATTCCAACCCCTTTTTCACCCTTTTAATGGAAGATTTTCAGGATAAAAATCCTATCTCCATACCAAATTTCATTTTAATGATTTGTGGAGCAAGAGGTAACAGACAGACACACACACTTTCATATTTATATACATACATACATTCACGCCTTTTTCCCATGGGGGTAGGCAGAAACTACAGAACGCCACGCGCTACGGTCCCTGCATACCACTTCGTATTTATATTGGTATGTATATTATTAATACGTTTTACTAGCGGCCCAAACCGGATTCTTAGATATAGGTATTTAATCCTTAATAGTTTTAAATGAAGTATAGCTTATGTTCACCGCGAACAAGATAGCAATGTAATGATGAAATAATTATTCAGATCGATTCAGTAGTTTCGGAGCCTATTTAACACAAAGAAACAAATAATTTAATCTTTACTTTTTATAATATATTAGTATAGAAGTATACATGCATATGCATGTAATTTTTTTCATACCACAAGCGTGACAAACAATCTTACGTCCCGCTGATGCGGTTACCGTAGCCTATACACGTTTGCAACACCATAGGTGTCGCTCGCGCGTTGCCGACCCTGTAGAAACTGTTTAGGTTTCTTAAAATAGGGGTGTTACTATTCTGACAGCCAACGGCAATTCCCTAGTGAAGTCTGCCAACCCAAGAGGAGACACGTGCCCAATAGTGGGACAATAATTAAGATGGAAAATGATTGAAGATGGAATATTGTAATTTGATTATTGAAATTTAATTGACGACCCAATTAGTCCAGCGGTAGTTAACACTGCCTTCTGTGCTATGTTCCCGGGTTCCAATCCCGGTAGGGACAAATGTTTGTGTGATGAGCATGAACATTTGTATCCGAGTCATGGATGTATCTATGTATTATATGTATGTATTTACAAAAAAAAAAGTATTTATGTAGTATATCAACCGACAAGTATCCGTAACACAAGCCTCGTTACTTAGCACGGAACTAGATGGCACTGTGTGTCATAATGTCCGGGAATATTTATTTATTTAATATAAAATTGACATTTATTTTTAATTGATTTCTATTTTTTATTAAACAGGTCATTGATGGGCCATCTATTACTTTACATAATTGATATACCTACTATTAAAAAAAAAAAAAAAAAATTCTAATTTTGCATGCCATATGGTCGAATATAGTGATAGGCTGTATTTATACTTCAGAAATAGTTCTGCGACATATGGGTATTGTAGACATAGGTCTACAATACCCATATGTCGCAAAATAAATGATTTGATTTGATTTGAAGTTGATGTTGACGATGAATAAAGTAAAATGTAATGCCATTTAAATACGATCGTAAATTAAACTAAACCACTCGACTTTTCTAACTCTTGAATGTAAGAGTAAGGAGTTTGAACGTAATACTGGCGCCGGCTGCCTTTCAATCCGTCCGGCAACGTGAACGAGTCCCGCGGCCGCCCGACTGCAGCTCGTTAGATGAAAATACTTTACCTTTCAACCGGCCACAATACAGTAAAATAACAGTAGGTTCAATCTTACATATATTCATATACCAATGCAACTAATTTCAATTAAATATGACAATTCAAAAGCACCTGTATTGGTCTAATTGAAATAAATGATTTGATTTGATTTGATTTGACCATCAAAAAACGACGACCTGATTGGCGCAGAGGCTGAGCGATCAGCTTGTGCGTCACGGGTTGCGGGTTCGGTCCCCGCACGGAGCAAACATTTGTACGTTCTACAGGTAGTTGTTCCGGGTCTGGGCGTTTGTGTATGTGAAAATTTGTGTTTGTAAACGCTCCCACGACACAGGAACCACAGAAAACCTTGGTGTGGGGCAACGTTTTTTTAAAAACAAAACATAACTTGTAAAAAAGTTAAAAACCCCCGGCACATTTTATGGCGGTTATCTTAGACCGATTTCCCATGGGAAATTCCATCAAACATAGCCAAGAATATTCACGAGTAACTCACTTTTCAACCAAAAGAAAATGTCAAAATCTGTTCATTCGTTCGGAAGCTACGATGCCACAGACAGACACATACACACAGAGACACGTCAAAATTATAACGCCCCGTCGTTTTTGCGTCGGGGGTTAAAAAAACCAAGTCGCAACTCAGTTCTTCTACCGTCAGGCAGCTCAATTTGAGCGGCAAATCTTATACTATAAAAATCTCGTGTCACGGTGTTTGTCGCTGAACTCCTCCGAAACGGCTGAACGGATTATTATGAAATTTTGTATGTATATTTGGTAGGTCTGAGAATCGGTGGTAGGCAATTTTTTACACCCCTAGATGTTAAGGATGTCCCTCACCAGATTTTTTTTGACACATTTTTTTTTTGTGATCTGGCATCAAAAAATACTTATTATTCAAAATTTTCACCCTTCTACCACCAACCCCTAAAATGTGGCCAAACAACGATTGCTGGGTCAGCTAGTATGTATATTATGTAATAGAACAAAGTGGTATTTCTGAACTTTACCTGTTAAGTGTCTAATGGTATATAGCGCGATGATTTAAATCAAAACCAAAGCGAGAAAAATTATGTTGGTTTTAATAACGTTATATTTATTTCAAACTAAATTTTACTCCAAGCTGCTAATGAGAATTTCATAGAAAAACCCAATAACACTTTGCTCTACCTGGGAATCGAACCCTCTTGCTTCAAGACCTCTTGCTTGGCAGTCGTTTTTAATTAGTAATTTTATCAACACTGCTTAATTATTTCTTACTCCTCCTATTTTATGAACAAACTTCCACCCCCCTTTTTACCCTATTAAAGGGATGATTTTCGGAATTAAAACTATCCTATGTCCTCCCCCGGGACTCTCCATACCAAAATTTCGCATTTATAATATTAGTATGAATATTTTTAACCGACTAGGTACAGAGCAGTTTTGCTATTTTTTATGTCTTTCAACAAGAAAGGAATCCTACAGACTATTTTCAGGTTTTTTAACAGGAAGCCGTTACCCCACTCATAAATATACTACGACAAGCTTGCGAAAGTTACTACATTTTCCTTCGAAGCTGGTAACACAATCTTCCCCGTGCTTGTTTTGAGGATAAAGTGCAAACTTTCAATAACTCTATAAAAAAAAAACGGTTACAACGGTCAGAAGTGGACCACACGGAAAGCACCAGCTTTCAAAATAAAAAAAGAATCATCAAAATCGGTTCACCCAGTCGACAGTTCTGAGTTAACAAATATAACAAAATACAGTCGAAAGTTCTGAGTTAACAAATATAACAAAATACAGTCGAAAGTTCTGAGTTAACAAATATAACAAAATACAGTCGACAGTTCTGAGTTAACAAATATAACAAAATACAGTCGAAAGTTCTGAGTTAACAAATATAACAAAATACAGTCGAAAGTTCTGAGTTAACAAATATAACAAAATACAGTCGACAGTTCTGAGTTAACAAATATAACAAAATACAGTCGAAAGTTCTGAGTTAACAAATATAACAAAATACAGTCGACAGTTCTGAGTTAACAAATATAACAAAATACAGTCGACAGTTCTGAGTTAACAAATATAACAAAATACAGTCGACAGTTCTGAGTTAACAAATATAACAAAATACAGTCGACAGTTCTGAGTTAACAAATATAACAAAATACAGTCGACAGTTCTGAGTTAACAAATATAACAAAATACAGTCGAATTGAAAACTTCCTCCTTTCTTGAAGTCGGTTAAGAATAAGACTAGAATGTTGTCCAGTTAAAATTCCACAAGATAAAGTACGAACGTTAACTGGAGTTATTTTAGCGTTACTTCAAAGTGACGTTAATGAAGACAAAGTTAGCGGCGGCCTGTTGTTAAAATACCACGAAATAAGTGGGTTGTTTTAGTGAATTTCTGCCATTTTTTTTTTGTATTTCTTACACTTCATTATCATCATCAACTCGTCCCACAGCTGGGCACGGGTCTCCTCTCATTTGAGAGGGATTAGACTCTTATAAGTCATATTTCACATGCCATCGAGAAAGTCTCTCAAGGATTCTTTCCTCACGATGTTTTCCTTCACTGTTTGAGCATGTGATAAATACGCACGTAACTTCTGAAAAGTCAGTGGTGCGTGCCCGTGGATTTGACCTCGAGACCTTTAGTATCTCAGTCCACTGGTCACACCACTAGGCTACCATATCTCTACGAGATTTCTAACACATACAGGGATAGCATAATGTCTGGTCTTTAAAAAGACCATGATTCTCTGAGTTTGTTTGGTATTTCATCTCAGAGGTAGAAAAACCAACGCCTCTAGTAACTAAAAAACTGACTATTCAATATCCTTAAAAGATAAAATATATATTTTATTTATTTATTCTTAAGTTTGTAAATAGTCATTTTTAATTAACTTCGAGTAAATAATATTTAAATACTTTTTGACGTTCACTAGCAAACATTACAATAATGCGTATATATAGAAAAATATGTCCGACTTCAAAAAAGGAGGAGGTTGTCAATTCGACTGTAATTTTTTTATGTTTGTTACCTCATATCTTTCGATTTTGATGATTCTTTGAGCTCGGTGGGGAGTAACTATTCTGACAGCATGGGCATTCCATTCGCTGTTAGTTTGGTAATTCCCTATTTTAAGAACCTGAACGGTTTCTAAGGGGTTTGGCAACGCATTTGCAAGCTTCTGGTGTTGCAAATGTCCATGGGCGGCGGTCATCACTTACCATCAGGTGAGCCGCCTGCTCGTTTGCCCCCTTATCACCATAAAAAAAAAACTTTATTAATAAATAAAACTCCTTAAAAGATCTATGTATTTCAAGAAACAAATATAAACATACTAACTGTCTGTAATACACTACATAGTTATAATATATTTTACTATACATAGAAATGATGACACAAACTGGTCATCACACAAACATTTGTTTCTACCGGGACCTTTCAGCCTTTAAACATACTGCACAAGTCGACATTTTCTCTACGTTAAAAAAAACTACAAGTTTCTTTCATCACCATCAACCCATTATTGTCCCACTGCTGGGCACGGGTCTCCTCTCATTTGAGAGTGATTAGGCTATAGTCCACCACGCTAGCCTACTGCGGGTTGGCAGACTTCACATGCCATCGAGAAAATCTCTCAAGCATGCAGGTTTCCTCACGGTGTTTTCCTTCACCGTTTGAGCATGTGATAAATACAGCATGTGACATAACTTCCGAAAAGTCAGTGGTGCGTGCCTTTGAGTTTGAACTCGAGACATCTCAGTCCACTGGTCTCACCAAGTTTCTTTACATCTAATATTCTATAGAAAAGAGGTTCTATAAAGCACCGAGTGTACACGAATATACACGAACTAAACCGACGCTCGTTTCGTATAGAACTGTACCATTTATATTCCTCAGCCTCCAACGTTTTCAAACTGAAAGAGAGGTCGGGCGAATGAAAAGATGTAGGTTTTATGTTACTTTTACATGCTATAATAGGGAGTCTGCATATTAGGGCAAATCTCGCTGCCCGACTGGGGAAGTACCTCCGCCTTACAGAACACCGCAGTGAAACAACAATAGTTGTGTTGCTGCGAGTGAGTAAGGTTACCAGAGCTCGTTGGGCGAGTGACTATTCTGACAGAATGGGTATTCCGTTTGCTGTCAGTATAATCCCCTATTTTAAGATAACTAAGAGCCCTTCCTATTTTTTGGTATTCATAAAAAAAGGGGCGGAAAATATGTTTATAGGATCGACGACACGCATGTATTTCGGCTACGGTAACCGCACCGTTGTTAGGGAAAGTCAAAGTGAAAATATCATTTTTTCAAAGTAGACCAAATCTAATTGGCTCTATATGAATATTGACAATAAAGACAGCTTCAAAATTGCCCGCCTTTCCACGGGCGTTCTTGCTCTAAAAAATACCTATCCTAAATAAAAAAATAATCATATTCCATGTATATTACAGCAGGCGACCCCACGTGACCCCGCGAGCTATTTGACTGAAGACCCCCTCCACCCCTTCTGCCCCCCTTTCGGTCTCAAATCAAAGCCTGCTATTCAGCGGCAGTCGGCGGAACATTGTAATTAAAACACATTATAATTACAGTTTCCCGCGAGTTATCGCGCGTATTTTGTGAAGTGCCTCGTTAAGCGGGGAAGTTAGCGTGGCGTTTACGTGGTTTGTGCGTGGTTTGTGCCTGGCATTTGCGTAGCGGTTGCGTTGCGCTGGCGTGGCGGTTGCGCGGCATTTGCGTGGCGGTGGCGTGGTAAATTAATAGATTACTTGTGGTTGTCGATCTGTGTGATTGTTTGTTACAGTATTTTTTTTTTAATCTATAAATTGAATCATCAGAAATTAACCCTTGAAAGGGCGATAATGAGGGTGAGAGTTCATATACGGAATCGATTATTTAAAGATGGTAGAAATAAATTAATTAATATTCCAGGACATTGTGACACAGCGCCATCTAGTTCCGAGCTAAGCAACGAAGCTTGTGTTACGGATACTAGTTGGTTGATATACTGCATATATACTTTTTTTTGTAAATACATACATATTATACATAGATACATCCATGACTCGGATACAAATGTTAATGCTCATCACACAAACATTTGTTCCTACCGGGATTCGGACCCGGGACCCATAGCACAGCCGGCAGTGTAAACTACCGCTGAGCTAAACGGGTCGTCAAATAAGCAGAGATAAAATTATATGTTCCACGCGGACGAAGTCACAGGCAAAAACTAGTTTTAAAATAGATACATTAAAAGTAATATAATAGTTATATTTCCTTACAAACCCATTATTTATCATAGTTTGGTTATATTTAACTAGAAGACCCTAAATATCGGCACATTACTATCGACCGCTACTATAAATCATAATTTGCCATTATATCCATTATGTTGGGACAAAAGGCCGGAGTTTGGAACAAGGGTCTTCTAAATGTAATTGTTGCAAAACTATTCACTATCAAACATTACAATAATGTGTATATACAGAAAAGTATGTTTGTCTGTCTGTCCGTCTATTTTCTTTTTTAGGGTTCCGTAGACAAAGGCAAAAAATGGGACCCGATTACTAAAACTTCGCTGAGTGTTCGTGGACGTCCGTCTGTCACCAGGCTGTATCTCAAGAACTGCGTTGGCTAGGCAGTTGAAATTTTCACAAATTATGTATTTCTGTTGCCGCTATAACAAGAAATATACAAATTTGTATAAAATAAACATTTAAGGGAAAAAGAGGAGGTTTTCAATTAAGATGTCTTTTTTATGGCCACATTTTTCTAAAAAAGAAAAACAAATAAATAAATAAATGTTTCTGGACTTAATGACACAGCGCCATCTAGTTCCGAGCTAAGCAACGAGGCTTGTGTTACTGATACTAGTTGGTTGATATACTGCATATATACTTTTTTTTGTAAATACATACATATTATACATAAATACATCCATGACTCAGATACAAATGTTGATGCCCATCACACAAACATTTGTCCCTACCGGGATTCGAACCCGGGGCCCATAGCACAGAATGCAGTATTAACTACCGCTTGACTAATTGGGTGTATTGTAATTGTAATTGCAAGTATAAACTTAAATGTTTTATTCAGAGGTAGGGTTATTTTTGGCAGCTCAATTTGGCTTTGCAATGATGCTCTTATACAGCAAATGTGGTTCTTTAGTTGATTGTTGCTCTGTATTAATAACGGTGATGGGTAACCGGTAAATGGTACGGAACGAACCCTTTGTGCGCAAGTCCAAATATGATGGTAAGCGGTTACCGTAACCTATACACGTTTGCAACACCAGAGGTTTCTATAGAGAAATAAGTTAACAAGAGAGATATGGAATAAAACATACATACCATCACGCCTGTCGTCCCCGAAGGGTTAGGCAGAGGTGTACTAATGTACACCCACGTTTCGCCGGTATGTTTTAGATCCCATGTAATAGGGGGCGAGTTTATCGGTATCGGTATATTCTTGCCGGTTCTTCTCCATAAGACCTACCTTTTGGAACCGTGCAACTAAATTCAATTAATAAATATGACAATTCTAAAGCACCTGTATTGGTCTAATTGAAATAAATGATTTGATTTGATTTGATTTGATTTTCGCCATTCACCGGACACGAATCCAAATTCCAAACTTCTACTCTACGCAGGGCCTGAACTATAAGGGTTAGAAACTTGAAATTTTGCACAGGGGTTCCTATTATAACGTAGGAGAGCACTATGAAAGGATTTTAGAAAATTCACCCCCTAAGGGGGTAAAACGGGGGTGCAAAGTTAGTATGAAACCTTTTTATTCGTAAATTGCACGTGAATCAGCTAGTATTAAATAAAAGTTTCATAAACACAAGCATCGCCACAGAACTTACGTAGTATCACGTCCCTAAGGTCCATTATCTCGTGACCGCACCTCACTGGGCGAGGATTAATCACAGGACAATAGCCACACCCGCTGTAACAATAAGCACTTTATACTGAAATATTGCCGCCTTTGTTTTATAGTAAATGCGACTTTAATGACAAGCCAATTTGATCCTCGTTGATCGAATAGTCGTAGAGTGTGACTGCCGAGCAAGAGGTGCTGGGTTCGATTCTCAGGTCGGGCAGTGTTAATTGGGATTCTCTATGAAATTCTCAGTAGCAGCTCCGAGTTTGGATTCATGCCTGGTTCGCCAATAGGCTTGACCCTATTACATGGGACGTAAAACATACCGGCCTTAAACATATGGGTGTACATTAGTACACCTCTGCCTAACCCTTCGGGGCGTGATAGTACATATGTATTATCAAACTAAGAAACACATAAATACCAAACATCAATCTTAAACTTAAGACTGTGTCTTTAAGAGAAAGTCATAAAATAGTATAAAATCCTTTCGACCCCTAAAAATCGCCCCTCCCTCACTAAGTAATGGGGGTATTAATCACCCCTGGCCGGCCATTAGGCCTCACATACACATAATATCTGCCATTTGTCTGGAGGTCTGTCGTGCGTAACTTACAGGGACCTTTGTGAAGAGTGTTTTAACGAAAAATCTTTATTATTTATTTATTAAAGTATTAGAAACATTAGCTGTGGTAGCCTAGTAGTCTGACCAGTGGACTGATCAACATCAATCTATTAACTGTCCCACAGCTGGGCAAGGGATTAGGCTATAGTCCACCACGCTAGCCTACTGCGTGTTGGCAGACTTCACATGCCATCGAGACAAATCTCTCAAGCATGCAGGTTCCCTCACGATGTTTTCCTTCACCGTTTGAGCTTGTGATAACTACGCACATAACTTACGAAAAGTCAGTGCTGTGTGCTCGGGTTTGAACGCGAGACCTTTGACATCTCAGTCCACTGGTCACACCACTAGGCTACCACAGCTCTTATACTCTTATAATATCAATATACTGCGTAAACATCCGCGAAAAGTAATTTTATTTCACGTGTATAAAGTTTAAATTTAAATAAATCACACACCCTTTTAAAACATTTCAACACTAGGATCAAATAAAAAAGACAAGTTGTTATTGTATTTTAATACTTAATCCAAATTGATAAGTTGGGTTTTCGTTCGCTGATGTAAATATAGTTCTGCCAAAAGCGACACCACAGATAATGCAATCCCTCCTCCATAGATAATAAATACACCCTGAAACAATAATAAATACTAATATTATAAATATACGAAAGTGTCTGTCTCCCTGTTTGTCTGTTACCTCTTCACGCTTTAACAAAATATGGTATGAACATAGTAAGCCCCGGGAAAGCACATAGAATATTTTTTGTGCCAACTTTAAATGTCAGAATTGGAACAAATTAAAATGGCACCACAAGGAAGCACCAGCTTTCAAATAAAAACGAATATGGACACAGTGAGCTCGTTCTATGTAAATCGGATTGTCAATAATAATTAAAAATGTAAGGTAGCTGTTAGTAATTATAACTTCAAGACGACCAACACCTCTGCCGGTGACCATGGATGCTGTAAAGGATCCGAAACGTCGGGTTAAAATAATATCAATATACCGCGATAAAATCCGTAAAAAGTAGTTTTATTTCAAAAGAGAATCATCAAAATCGGTTCACCCAGTCGAAAGTTATGAGGTAACAAACATAAAACAAAAAAAAATATTGATAAACTCCTCCTTTTTTGAAATCGGTTAAAAAGGGCGAGCAAGGTGCAGTACTCGTAACCGGTGCGCGTGCATGACGAGATGTATGAATGTGGACGAGGCGAAGGTGGTATGCAGGGACCGTAGCGCGTGGCATTTTGTAGTTTCTGCCTACCCCCATAGAAAGAGGCGTGAGTGTATGTATGTACGGTCTATAAAAACTGCAATTAACTTCAAAAACTAAAAAGCAAAAAATAGCTTCATACAGTTTTACCTTTTGTTTTGTTTTAAAGGTATGAAGTCGGTGCCGGTGCCTGGTTTGAAGTCACCCCGCTCAAGGTCACTCGCGGCGAGTGTACTTACTATTACGTTTGGCTTGGCACCGACTTCATACCTTTAAGAATCATCATTCGAGTAATCCGTGAACAATCATAAAAAAAAAGCGGCCAAGTGTGAGTCGAACTCGCGCACGATGGGGGAAAATTAGGCAGAAAATTTAGTTTTTTGTATGGGAGCCCCCCTTAAATATCTATTTTATTTTTATTTTATTATTTATTATTAAAGTAAAAATAGAATTGAGTATTTTGTGAATATTTCAAGTGCCCTACTGTTAACATTATTGATATCGAGCAAAAGAGGGCAAAAAAATCCATAATCTGTGAAAATTTCAACTGTAGCTATCGCGGTTCTTGAGATACAGCCCGGTGACAGACAGACGGACGGCCAGACGGACGGAAAAAACATAAATTAAAATAAAAGTCTTTATAATAGGGTTCCGTTTTTACCTTTTGGGTACGGAACCCTAAAAAAAGACATGAGAATTGAGAACCTCCTCCTTTTTGAAGTCGGTTAAAAAACAAATGTTACAATACGCACCACAACATTGCTGAGGCTCAGTGGCTTGTCGCTGCCGACATCAGAGCTAGACCTGGACAGCTTCACCTCCAGCTGTATTTTATAATTCAAATACTTTGACGCCACCTGAAAAACACAATAGTTTTACTGCGAGAAGAACCAACTGGCTTCGAAATCCAATCCGGTACCTGTGTCTCCTTATTACATCATTAGTGGTCTCGTCGGTACCTGTGTCTACATCATCAGTGGTCTCGTCGGTACCTGTGTCTCCCTATTACATCACCAGTGGTCTCTTCCGTACCTGTCTCTACATCATCAGTGGTCTCGCCGGTACCTGTGTCTCCCAAGCCAGCAGCAGCCCGCCCTGGTGCAGCCGGTGCACCAGCTGGCTGACAGTCTCCGTGTAGGGGGAACTCTTGCGCATCATCATCACGCACTGGCCGTAGTAGAAGTCTTCTGACATCACCATCATCTCTTCTACTGCCTCTTGCTTCAGATAATCACCGATCGCGAAGTGTCCTGCAAGTTGTGTATACAGGGTGTATCATCATCAACAACCCATTATTGTCCACTGCTGGGCACAGGTCTCCTCTCATTTGAGAGGGATTGGGCTATAGTCCACCACGCTAGCCTACTGCGGATTGGCAGACTTCACAAGCATGCAGGTTTCCTCACGATGTTTTCCCTCACCGTTTGAGCATGTGATAAATACGCACATAACTTCCGAAAAGTCAGTGGTGCGTGCCTTGGGTTTGAACTAGACCTTTGACATTTCAGTCCACTGGCCTCACCACAAGGCTAGCACAGCATTTATTTTCTTACCTGGGTCAAATTTCTTCCACTGCCTCATACCTCTAGTAGCTAGTAGAGGCTTTGATAAGTTCCATTAAGATTTCATCATGAAATTCTCAGTGGCACATCAGTATTTTGATTTGTGCCCGGTATATGAGAATAGGCATACCCCCCTAAACCATAAAATATGGTGTCGACACACAAAAGAATATTCTGCTTACCTCTTTAAAGTAAATAAATAAATATTCCTGGACATTATGACACAGCGCCATCTAGTTCCGAGCTAAGCAACGAGGCTTGTGTTACGGATACTAGTCGGTTCATATACTACATATATATATATTTTTTTGTAAATACATACATATTATACATAGATACATCCATGACTCGGATACAAATGTTTATGCTCATCACACAAAGGAACAGGTACGATGGTTCTTCTTACCTGCAGGTAAGGTTTCGATGGCAAACGCGGTCCATCTAGCAAGACTTCTCCTTTCCATTTCCTCTGGAGAATACGTTCTGAATTGTTTCACTAATTGGATTATCAATGGCTAGAAATCAAATATAAAAATTTCAGGTATTTAATTCTTCATCATCATTCATGTACCGGTCATGCGCCGCCCGCATCCGCATGACCGGTCGTCGTGTTAATCCTTGAGGGAGACCTTTGTCCAGCAGTGGACGTCTAACGGTTGATGTGATGATGATGATGATGATTCATGTGCTGTCCCACTGCTGGGCACTGGTCTACTCTCCTTTTGGGTAAACTATAGGCTATAGACAACCAATCCAACCAAGTGTGGGTTGGCAGACTTCACACGCCATCGAGAAAATTTCTCAACCATGCAAATCAAGATTTGGAACTTGCTATTCAAGATATGTGTGATATAGGAACTAATGTTGATGTAGTGTGTCTTAGTGAACATTTTATAAAGAAAGGTTATGATAATTATATGGTCTTAAATAATTATCGAATGTGTGCTATTTATTCACGCCCAGATAAAAGTCGAGGCGGAACTTGCATACTTTGTAAAGATATATTTCAATGTACTGAACTTAAAGAAATTAAAGACATGAGCATAGAAAAACATTTTGAGGTCTGTGGTACAGAAATAAAACAATTACGTCTCATTGTCCTTTGTGTGTATAGGACACCAAATTCTAATATAAATACTTTCTTTGAAAATTTCGACAAACTGCTGCAAAAAATAGAACTCAAAAAGAAGCGGATCGTAATAGCCGGCGATTTTAATATAAACTTTCATTTGAAGGATAGGAATTCTATAATGTTTGACGAACTCATCTCTAACTATGGAATGCAACGCCATATTCACACATCTACCAGGTTAAATACTTGCATTGATAATATTATAAGTAATATTCCGGATGCAGTCGGCAAAACACACAATCTTTGCTTATCTGATCATAACACAGCTCAAGTTGTCGAATTTAAATACCTAAAAAAGAACATTAGAAATCATTACTTTGTTAATAAACACGATCTCAGCAAAGAAAACATAACAAATTTGTTGGCTATATAAGCAACATATCCTTTTCCGAAGTCTATGGCTTTCCGCAAGCTAACGATGCTTTTGGTAGTTTCCATGACTTATTGACTTTGTTTTATAAACTATGTTTTCCGGTTATTAAAATTAAAGTAAATCATAAAACTTCTAAATTGAAATGGATCACAAAAGGACTTAAGATAAGTTCCAAAACAAAAAGGTTATTAAGATATAGGTATTACCACAATAAAACAAATGAAAATAAACAAATATTTAAAAAATACTCGAATATTCTAAAAAAATGTATAAACAATTTACAGTATTCATGTAATCAAAACCACATTATTAACTCAAACAATAAAGGTAAAGCTACGTGGGATGTGGTAAAACGCACCATGGGTAATGAAACCTCAAAGGAATACATTGAGGGGCTTATTGACGATAATAATATTCTAGTTACGTCAGGTTCTGACATTGCTAACATATTCAATAATTTCTTTATAGACATTGTTGAAAATAATATAACTACTAAGCAAAATGATACGCATAATATTAACACTAATGATCACAGCATTTTCTTCGAACCAACTATTCCAATAGAAATTTTTCATATAATAAAGTCTCTGAAAAATACAAAATCATCAGGTTATGACAATATTACTACAGAACTTATTAAACTTATAGCACAGTTCATAGCGCATCCCCTATCTCATATTATTAACCTGTCGTTAGAACAGGGTTTTTTTCCGGATAAACTAAAACTTTCTATAATTAAACCTTTACATAAGAAGAATTCTAAAACAGATAAAAATAACTACCGACCTATTGCACTTATACCTATCTTATCAAAAATTTTTGAAAAAGTAATTCATAAGAGGATACTAAACTTTTTTAATAAGACTGATGTGCTTGCTAAAGAACAATTCAGATTCAGAAAAGGTAAGTCCACCCAGTTGGCAACATTTAATCTGATTAACTCGATAATTAATAGCATAAATCATAAAATTTCTCCTAGCGTTCTCTTTCTAGACTTAAGTAAAGCTTTTGATGTTGTTAATCATACTAGACTTATAAACAAATTAGATAAATACGGTATTAGGGGTATAGCCTTAAATTGGTTTATGTCATACCTAAATGGCAGAACACAAATAACTCGTATAACTTAATTTAACAGTAAAACCAATACTCTCGAAAACTTTGATTCCAGTCCTAGGATCAATTATTTTGGAGTTCCGCAAGGAAGTATTTTAGGTCCCTTATTATTCCTCATCTACGTCAATGATTTTCCCCAAGTAGTCTACAATCATGAATCTATTCTATTTGCGGATGATACTTCAGTAATTATACGGTGTAAGGAAGAAAAAAACTATAAAACTGAAATACACCAAATACTAACAGATATAACTAAATGGCTTGATATAAATGCACTAAAAATAAACTTAGATAAAACAAAAATAATTAACTTTAAAGCAAATCAAAACAATTAGACATCACTTGTAATAATACACTCATCGAACAGGTCAGAAACATTAAGTTTCTTGGTATAGTAGTAGATCAACACCTTACATGGAAAGTTCATATTGATAGCGTGTGTAAAAAAATTAATAAAACTGTCTTTGCAATAAAAAGAATCAAAGATTCTTCTTCGAAACACACATCTTTAATGGTGTACCACGCCTATGTGTGCTCCATTATCTTATATGGTATAGTGGTTTGGGGATACACAGCAGATCTAATGCGGGTTTTTATTGCACAGAAGAAATGTGTTCGCGCGATCTTTAATCTCAAATGGTCAGACTCTTGTAGGCCCATCTTCAAATCAGAAAAAATATTAACTGTCCCTAGCATGTATATTTATGAAGTGGCCAAATTCGTCAAATGCAATCTTGAGTTATTTGAAAGCAAAAACAATACAAACAAACGAAAAGTCACTCATTCGTATTTAAAAATGCCAATCCCTCGTCTCGAAATGTGCAGACGTAGTTGTGTGTACATGGCACCGCTAATTTATAACTCCCTGCCTCAGAACATAGTCGATTTGCCCTATCAGAAGTTCTGTAGGTCCCTGCGAATCTGGTTAATAGAAGAGAATTTCTATTCTGTAGAGGAGTTTGTAAGAAAGTATTCGTCTCAGTCTTATCATTTTAGAAATGCATTGTAAATTTTATTATTTTTATTATATTTGTGTTTCTTTGGTTTGGCGAATTCTTTACCATAATTATTATAATGTGTCATATGCTTGTATGTCAACTGATGTATTTTAAGTTTTCTCAAACATTTGCATGCTGTTTTATAACTGCGGAATGTGTCTAAAGATCTGTAACCAAATTTTATACCAACTCTTGTACCACATTTTATGCAAATAAACGATATTATTATAATCTCCTCACGATGTTTTCCTTCACCGTTTGAGCGTGTGATAAATCGAATCGTAACTTCAAAAAGTCAGTGTTGCGAAGAGTAACCGGGCTGTGATCCAAACTTCGAGCCGCTACTGATAATAATTTAACAGAAAAACCTTCAGGCGCCATCGGCCACCCGTTCTTCGAGCGATGTGACCTGCCCATTCGATCATCAAAAGTGTTACCTAACCATTCAAAAAATAACCAAAATCTTCCTCACATCTGTAGACAGAGACAGCGAGAAGATCCAGGCATCATGGGTGGCTACCCATTCCATTTTCCTGTCGATAAGGTCTTGGATGCTATCGATGGAAGGTTCGTGCCTCGGAACTGTGAAAGTGGAAGCCAGGCCAGCACCATACGCGCTGCTGAGGAGCACCCCAGCTGTCAGCAGCCATACGACCACGGTCCTAATCCTCCGTGGTACCTTCGATACGTCTATGGACTGGAAGAAAAGAAATCTGGTTCATCATCATCACCATCATCATAGCTGTAGAGATTTTTTATTATATACGCTATGAACGTAGTGATTCTACAGCCGGATCTTAGATTGTACCTGGTACTTGGAACCCTTTATAGAATCTTTGCTAGGAGGAAGGGCATAGCGAGATTTCTCGCTCAAATTAAGCTACCCGACTGGGGAAGTACCTCCGCCTTACAGAACACCGCAGTGAATCAACAATAGTTATCTTTCTGCGAGTGAGCAAGGTTACCAGAGCTCATTGGGGGGGTAACTATTCTGACAGCATGGGAATTCCGTTTGCTGTCAGTTCAGTAACTCCCTATTTTAAGAAACCCGAACGGTTTCTAAGGGGTTTGGCAACGCATTTGCAAGCCTCTGGTGTTGCAAATGTCCATGGGCGGTGGTCATCACTTACCATCAGGTAAGCCGCCTGCTCGTTTGCCCCCTCATCCCCATAAAAAATAACTTAATCTAAATCCAAGCTTTCAAAGACTCGAAACGCCCAGGGTCACATTAAAATGCTATCGAGCTGGTTAAAACCAAGTCGCTGTGACCCCAGTTAAAGGTACTCACCTGTCCAATTAACACTCCAAAGACAGTTAAGAAGGGATGTGCAGTAGTGGTACACCTGTAGGAGATCAGTAGGCCGCCTGAGATGTACAGGTAGGTGGCCAGTACTGCAAGCCACATCATCCACCTGAACGGCAGGAGAGGCGTCTGCCAGCTAGACACCAGTCTTCAAACAAAAATATTATTTATTATCAGGCAGAGACAACTGATAATTGCCTGTTTCTGTATTGCATTCCGTAATGTTTTAAATACAGGTGGTAAGGCTTAGTGCTAGATGCAATTACTGATTGTTGTTTGTTTGTTGATGTGAAATGTTGAAAGTATTCCGATGAACACACATGCAGTGAACAGAAGTATACACGTGAGTACCTGGGTGCTGGGGCCAGGCCTGTGACTCCAGCTCTCAACACAGGTGCTGAGAAGTCCAGCTCAACATACTCTTCGTACCAGTAGTACAGTCCACCTGGAAACCATCATAATGTATAAGCTAAGCTGTGCTAGTCTAGTTGTATGACCAGTGGACTTTTTTTGGGACATGACCGCCACACTAAGTCCTTACTACTGCAAGTCCTTAAACCAGGATCAACAGCTATAGTAACCATCCAGAAAATCGTCGAGACAATGAAGCTCTACGTTTTCCTTACTGTCTTGAAATCCGCAGCGGAATGAATCATGAAATTACATAGAAAGAATAGGAAAAAACAAAAAAACACTAGGGGTATGCAAAATCAAAGGTTGTCTATACTTCATCATCAAAGCATTATAGAACTCAGCGCTCTGGACGACAGTGGACGTGTCGCGACACGAGCTCTGGACGACAGTGGACGTGTCGCGACACGACGAAACGCGGAATGATGATGAAATTTTATAGACGAAACAAATAAATGTAGGTCGTGGTTCTTAGAAATTCTATCCCAAACGGGTCATTGCACCTGTACCACGCCGGAGCGATAAGCTAGTTGTTGTAGTTGAAGAATATGTGGTGGAGAGTGAACAGAGAACAGAAGAGAAGTACAACTTACTGATGCCGAAGTCAGCTCGGTCGGCGAGCACGCTGCCGATGATGCCGACCCCCCCGCTCCTGTTCGCGTTCATCATCCCCCACTGGTTAGCGTCCTCCCTCACCACTTCCATCGTGCAGTTAATCCTCCTGCATCCACAATATACCATGACGCTTAAAATTATATCTCCGACAAGAGCGGATCCAAATTTGAGGTGTGTTAATAGCTTACATATTCTTCTTCCCAGCAAAATCACTAGGAAGCAGTGAAGAGCAGGTATTTTTGGGGTTTGTCTTTATTGGAGTTTATCCTACTTTGAACAAATTACATAATATAATAATAATAATAATTCCTTATTGACATTTGGTATGAAATCCCTGACCTCTACGCTAGTATTAAACTGTATTGCAGGAGCCAGTGCTTTCGCCTTATCTTAGGTTTTCAGACATGTCAATAATTGGATCACCACAATTCCTACATACATCAAATAACAATTCTTGCGGGGGTTCGACTCGCAACCTGTTACGCAGAAACTTCTCAAGAACAACGAACAACTGAAGCAACGGAGAAGAGCCGACAGGGAACTCTATAAAGAAATCAAATTTACGAATACTTTTTCTAATTGGTAACCAAGATATTCACTCTAATATCTTCTCTATTATAAGAGGCTACCTCAATAGCGTTAGGCGTGGCCAGCTAGAGGTCGTCTCTCGTACAGGATTCGGGGCACAAAGGACACACCAACAGGTGTGACATAGTTGGTCTGGATCACCGCAATCACTTTGAGCAAAGAGTTTTTATGGCTTAGGTTCTCTGTAGCCACTATTTCTAAGAGCAAAATAAGAGAGATAACAAAACTTACCTGCAAAATTCTTCAAGTATCCTGACTTCCAAGCCATCTCTTCCTAACGGCACCTTCGCTGGGTCCAAATCCAGGAACACATAAGGCTTGTACGTAAAACAAGCAACCTTCACTGTCTTCCCAAACATATTAACCATATTATTTGGGAACAAGTCCACTTGCCTCTCAAATTTACCCAAACAAGAATTCCAACGGTCCAAATTTACTGGGAAATTATTCTTGTCAGCCCCAACAAAGCGATGAGTATACAAATCAAATAACTTACAATCCGATTCATTATTAACGTTTACAATTATCAAAACATTCGCTACAAAACTAGTAGCTTTTATTGCAAACACTTTCGCTGGTAAATACATATCATCTTCTCCAAATTCTTCACTGTAAGGAAGAATCACGATCTTCCGATCGCTTCTTCTCTGTTGTCCTTTATGAGTCACGACTTCAAACGCATTCATGAACTGTTCTGGATCTTTTATAAGTACGATATAGTCTGAACAACCCATTTCTGAAATTTCTAGAAGCTTCTCAACCAATTTTGTTTCGTTCGCTTTTATATATATAAATGGTTTGTCCAAAATCGTCAACGGCGATTCGGAGAGTATAGTAACACAGTATGAAGTCATAAAATAGTCTTTGATTATTGTATTTAATAGTATTTCGATTGGTAACAGGGTGGACGTTGGGATAAACAGCATCCTCATCGGTACCCACTGCTGGGCACTGGTCTTAAAAAAATAATTTAAATATATCCGGACATTTTGACACAGCGCCATCTAGTTGCTGAGCTAAGGAACGAGGCTTGTGTTACGGATAGTAGATGGATCATGTAAACAAATATTTTATATACACTCAGAGTCATGGATGTGTATGTATAATATGTAGTTATGTATTTACAAAATCTCTATGTAGTGTATCAATCTTTTAGTCTCCGTAACACATGCCTCGTTGCTTAGCTTGGCAACTAGATGGCGCTGTTTCAAAATGTCGAGATATATTTATTTATATAATATATTCACAGTCCACTGGTCACACCGCTAGGCTATATGCCACTGGCTATTGCTTTAAACATTATGGTACTAAGGAGGGTAACATGAGTTATGGCTCATTTATGTTGTTAGTGAATAACAGTTTAAGCTATGAAATATTGCCTACATAATATATATTATAGGCCTACTTATGTTTTTGGAATTCCTTGTTGATTTTAAAATGTTTTGTTTGTCAACGGTTTTGTTAATCTCTCTTTTCTATTAATGTTATTTTTATATGTATGTAAATATTAATGATGTTTGTATGTTCACTATGAACTACTAAACCGCTGAAGAAATTCAAGAGAATTGAACAGATTATATGTTTAATAAATATCATGTAAAAAATATAATATCAATGTAGAGCATCCGTGACACAAGACTCGTTACTTAACTCGGCAACTAGATGGCGCTGTTTCATTAATTTATATTGTATTATTTTGTTTAGATAACATCTAATTTTCCAAATAAAGTACTAATTTAATAAATGCTAATTTATCTTATTCCAAGCAAAAAATCTGGGGGCACGGCAGTGCCCCCGCCAAGTCGAGTAAAAAAAAAAAAGCGGCACGGCCGTACTATCTTTTCTCGAACCAATTCAGGCCATTTTAGACCCTCTATAACTTCGTTGTAGATTAAACTAGAAGCTTGAATTTTTATCACTCAAGCACGCATTGTGAAAACACGGCATATTTCAAATTTCATTCAATTTGAACCAGTAGTTTAGGAATAATAACTAGTCAAACTTTCTTAATTTTGTTTAATTTTGTCACTCACTGACTGACCGATCATCAAAACTCTAAGGCACTTCTAGCAGACATAGAAGCTTCACATTTAGAATGCAATGAGTGTTTAGTGTACAAATAAAGGGAAAACTAAAATATCTTGCGATTTCAGTCCAGTTTTTTAGTTTCACCAACTGCATGAATAACTTTGTATTCCTATATACATATATAGGATTACAAAGTTACATTTGCGTTGCATTTAGAATGAATCGTAATTATAGAATAATAGGTGTAGACAGGTACCTAGACATAATTATGTTTAACAATCATCATAATTTCAGCTAAATCACGTCCACCGCTGGACATAAGCCTCCCTTGAGGAATTTCTCGATGACCGGTCCTGCAACACCCGCATCCAGCGGATTCCAGCGACCTTTACCAGGTTGTCGGTCCACCTTGCCGGAGGCCTAGATAAGCTGTTACTTCCTGATCGCAGTTGCCACTTTAGAAACTTCGAGCCCTACCGGCCTTCAGTTCTTCGGAGCAATGTGCCCTGCCCACTGCCACTTGAGTTTGGCGTTTCTTTTGGGCTAGGTCAGTGACCCGGGTATTTCTACGGATCTTCTCATTTCTGATACGATCGCGTAGTGAAACTCCTAACATAGCCTTCTCCACCGCTCTATGAATGACTATCAGCTTTCATAAAAGGCCCATTGTTAGCGGCCACGTCTCGGTGCCGTAACTCATTACTGGTAACACACACTCGTCAAACACTGTCTCCTATAGACACTGTGCTATTTGGGAGAAAATGAATTGGCATATCTTCCCGAACATTACCCAGCCGAGATGGGTCCGACGATTGAACTCTTTCTAAGAAGTTGGACTTACCTACCACGTAAACGCAATTGTCAACAACTTCGAGGACAGAGCTACCAACCTTCAGCGGAGTTCTAGCCAATACAACATGGATATTCAACATCACTTTCATCTTGTTCATGTTCGTTTTAAGGTTAAAGGTAACAGGTTCGATTCCCAGGTCGAGTAAAGTGTTATTGGGTTTTTCTGTGAAATTCTCAGTAGCAGCTCGAAGTTTGGATTCGTGCCCGGTTAATGGCAATAGGCTCGCCACCTATTACATGGGACCTAAAACATACCGGTGAAACGTAGGTGTACATTAGTACACCTCTGCCTAAACTTTCGGAGACAACAGGCGTGATAGTATGTAAGAGGTTGAACAATAAACGCGTCATCTGCGTATAAAATATGAGGGTTTCTCTCGATTTCCCCAGGATCCACTCATCAGATCCTCACCATTTTTATGGAACCACACGGGAAGCATCAGCTTTCATATAAAAAAAGAATTTTTTAAATCGGTTCACCCAATCCACAGTTATGAGGTAATAAACATAAAAAAAATAAAAAAATACAGTCGAATTGATTAACTCCTCCTTTTGGAAGTCGGTTAAAAAAAGAAAAACTTACAGAGTGTGGGCTTTAATAAGATGGGCGGAAAGAAATAATTGTAGGACTATCTACAAAAAGAAATGAGATGCCATCAAAAACATACTTATAAAAAACCCAAGTCGCGCAATTCAGTTCTCCTACCGTAAAAAGTTGTGAGATCCATGTAATACCAAGTCGGTTAATTTATTCAGTCCCTACTTTTAGATTTAGATTGACTTGGGCAACGCATCGAAACACAAACAAAGTATCTCACAAGTACTACACATTATCTTTACTAATATTATAAACGCGAAAGTTTGTAAGTACGAATGGATGGATGTTTGTTACTTTTTCACGCAAAAACCGCTTAATACATTTGAATGAAATTTAGCATACATATAGTTTATTACCTGGATTAACAAATAGGCTACTTTTTATCTATACCATGCGGGCAAAGCCGCAGGAGGCAGCGAGTATTAAATAAGTTTGTATATTGCGATGCCCAAGTCAATCTAAATCTAAAAGTAGGGACTGAATAAATTAACCGACTTAGTATTACATGGATCTCACAACTTTTTACGGTAGGAGAACTGAATTGCGCGACTTGGGTTTTTTACAAGTATGTTTTTGATGGCATACAATTTACCAACAGTAATGTTTAAATTTTAATACCTACAGAACCCATAATATGCTGTATCGTTAGAAACGGTCATTGAAATCAAATAAACGGTATAAATAATTACAGTAATTCATATCTTGTACTAATTGTACATATTTATTTGAAAAACGGTCGGTGTCATTAGATTGTTTTTGTCCATAAATAAGAGTATTTAAACCAGTATCGTGTGTAAATTTAATTAGTCATCATTACTAATTATAGTGTATTCAAAATAGGTTTATGGAGGGAAGGAGGTGTGAATCCCTCCATTTGAAAAGAAGGATCCTCCAACCAGGCGAGGTGTTGTGCCTGGCGGGCTACTGCCCAATGGTTGATGTTGGGTGGTTGTATATATACAATCTCGCGTGCAAATGTCACTTGCGCGATGTAGGATTAGTAGTTCGAATGTAGCTTGATAGATGTCGCTACAGGTTCTTACACGATCTGATACGTATAAATATATCCCCCCCCCCCCTTAAGCTGGGTACTAAATATGAGAGGTAGGGCATAGCGAGATTCGTCGCTGATATTGAGCTGCCCGACTGGGGAAGTACCTCCGCCTTACAGAATACCGCAGTGCTTCGCGCGTACTTCAGTGTACAATAGATTTTTCAGATATTTTTTTAACCGACTTCAAAAAGGAGGAGGTTCTCAATTCGTCGGAATCTTTTTTTTATGTATGTTCACGAATTACTTAAAAACGCCTGGACCGATTTGCAAAATTCTTTTTTTGTTTAAAAGGGTAGACTTTACAGTTGGTCCCATTGTGACCACATCATGATCTGATGATGGGATCCTAGGAAAATCGAAGGCAACCCTCAAATTTTATAGGCAATTATCACGTTTTGATTATATTTACTGAAATTGTTCCAGTATTTGCGTCTGATAATCATCATTTGATGTTGATGAGCTGATGGTGGAAGGTAGAACTCCTCAAAGGTTAAGAGTTAAAAGAAAATTCTTTCAGTTATAGGCATTTATTACATTTACATGTATTCTCCAAAGCTGTTCAAGTATTTGCATTTGAAAATCACCATCTCATGTAATGATCTGATGATGGAAGGTACAACTCCTCAACGGTTAGGAGTTGAAGGAAAAATCTTTCATAATTATAAGTATATATGGATCGATAGTTGTATTCTTTCAGGCAGTTAGATTGACCTGATATGAAAAGTTTAATATGTACAACACTAAAAAGAAAAAAATTAATTAACTTTTTAAAAAAAGAAAAACCAACTTCAAAAACTAAAAAGCAAAAAATAACTTCATACAGTTTGACCTTTTTTTTAGTTTTAAAGGTATGAAGTCGGTGCCGATGATGTGGTGGTTTTAACCACCCCGCTCAAGGTCACTCGCGGTGAGTGTACTTACTTTGGCTTGGCACCGATTTCATGCCTTTAAAACTAAAAAAAAGGTCAAACTGTATGAAGTTATTTTTTGCTTTTTAGTTTTTGAAGTTGGTTTTTCTTTTTTTAAAAAGTTATTTGCCTTGTTGCTTCGCTCGGAACTAGATGTCGCTGTCGATGTCATAATGTCCAGAAATATTTATTTATTGTGAACGGCGGGCGAGTTTGGGGGCTGTCTCTATTGTCGACGTTCAAAAAGAGCTAATTAGATTTGGTCTACTTTGAATAAATGATATTTTGATGTGATTTGATTTTTTTAATTAATTATTAACGCAATAATTAGTGAGTTAGTAAAATAGCTTGTAAAATATGAGAGTGATGTTGGCTTTGATGTTTTATAAAATGCCTACCGGTTACCGGACAGTCTTGGGTTGTCATGCTCACTCAAATGTCCTGCTGATAGTGGTGTTGTGTGTCGGGTCTTTTTATTCCTTATAACATTGTTCAGTAGAGCGACGCCGATACACACGTCATAATATAATAATAATAATATAATAATAACGTTTATTGTGTCTAAAAGTTATACACAAACAATTTTGGGTTTGGAGTCTTTATTTAAGCAAAAAATGCCTGTATTAAAAGACTCCGCTTCTTCACATCAGTAGGCACAGTTTACTTAAACACAATGAAAGAGTATATGGGTATAGTGAAACAAGTATGAACAAAAATTTGGTTATGTGAATGTGTGTGTCCGTGTGCATGTGTTATTGAATGTGCATAAGTGTTATGGATGTGTGGTTGTGTGTGTATGAGTGAGTGGATGTACATATAGGTTTGGTGGTTTCTGAGAGTGTGAGGATGGGTCGTGTACTTGCAATAATTAAGTTACGTTTTGTAGGAGAGCTTCAGTATTTTCATATGTCAGTGGTTTTATGGTCAATCGACATTTCTTTACATATGTAATAAGGTTTTGCGTGTACGAAAATTTCTTTATTTATTTTGATCGTTTACTGAATTGCATAGATCCGAATTTGGTCTTGGTTATCGGTATTTGTGCTATGTTGTGTTTTCTTCTCCTGGAATGCATATTTGCATTATAGGGTAAAGTTTTGTGTTTTTTTTAAATTATTTGAGTAATGTATAGTTTCCTAACAGACAATACATCACTAAGTTTATAGAGGTTTTCTGTAGAATATCTCCTTTTTTTTAAAACATTATTTTGAGTAAGGCTCGTTGTGCTCGCTCCAATTGAATGAATTTAGATTTAGATGCCCCACCCCATACAGAAATACAGTATATCAATATTGATTGCGCAAGAGAAATATATATTTGAGTGAGCACATTTCTAACAGGCTCACCGCTTCTCTGTATAGACTTAGGCAGCACGTGACGCAGGCTCTTAAAAATCCAATTAAGCTTGCGGACTCTATTGGTAACTTGCTCAAGATGAGGGTACCAGCACAGCCTCTGATCCAGCATTACCCCTAAATATTTTGTGCTAGAAACTTTGCCAATAGTAGAACAGTTGCAATTATCAACATTAGTGCCATCACAGCTGTGTATAATGATTCTAAAATCGTCGGTTGGTTGATTACGATTGCAGATGCTAAAAAATTATAAAGTTTGTTTTGGAGGTATTTAATGTGAGAACATTAGCATTGAGCCAATTCGCAACCTGGGACATTCCTGTTTCAGCGCTTATCTGGACATTATGCCATGTCCTACCATAGAAGATGACAGCTGTATCATCGGCGTAGGACAGGACTTTCAGGACGGTCATGCTCGTCATGTTATGGCAACCTAAATTGGTTTTAGTTATTTCCTTTCTTAATAATTGATACGTTTCACACCAAACTGCATTATTCTCATATTGATGTTACATACATAAAAAATTGTAAACAAAACCATTTTGGAATTATTATTTAACTTAAAAACAGTATCTATGGAGTTTCTTGCCGGTTCTTCTCCATAAGACCTACCTCTTGAAACCGTTCAACTAGTTTGACAATTCAAAAGTACCTTTAATATTAGTCTAATTGAAATAAATCATTTAGGTTTGATTTTTGCATACAACACAGTCGTTTCATTTCTATCACAGGCACGGAAACTAAACCTAGTCATCCCAAACACGTTGTATAAACTTGTCGGCGCACTACCGCGCGTCCTGCCCCGAAACCATTAATATAAAGTGAGCTGGACGTCCGTTACTAATGGTATTGTCGTGTCCCGTATCGACACGCCGTAATGTTTCACTGTTACTACATAGTTTGGCTTTCAAAATTAATTGCTAGTCATTTTACAATCTGTAGGGTAAACTACACAATTATTGGCATTTTAAAAAACCATAAACAAACTTACAGAAATTGTATACATATTCTTTTGTAAATTCATTAATATAATTCCTGCTATTACTGTAAATTCATTAATAAATGTTATTTGTGTAATAACTATCTTCTGATAGTTATTACACAAATAACATTTGTAGTCAAAACTCAAAAGATCAACTGAAATAAAAATAAAATGAGCCTTACCTTCTAAAGCGAACAATCTAAATTTGTTTTTTTTTTTTCACAAACGTTTAGACCCGTCACTTAATTTCTTATTAAGGCACCATATTGAAAAAACATCTGTTTCTGTGCTGGCAGTGCAATCCAAACTAATATTGTAAAGGTGAAAGTGTGTCTGTCTGTTACCTCTTTATAACCGTTCTCGTTATAACCGCTGAACCGATTTAGATGAAATTTTATACAGAGATAGTTTGAGTCCCGGAAAGGACATAGAATAGTTTTCATCCGGGAAATCTTCCCTTAAAAGGGTGAAAAAAAATTGGTAGGGTGCCAACGGTAGGTTAATTTACCCTATAGGTACCTATTAAATATAATTAAGACTGCAAAATGGCGAATATTAGACATTGAAATAAAACCTACCGTTCACTGTCTCGTTAGTAAACTGGGTGCAGGAAAGAGGTATAGGGTTCGAATCTCAGGTCGAGCAAAGTATTATTGAGTATTTCTATGAAATTCTCAGTAGTAGCTCAGAGTTTGGATTCGTGCCCGGTTGATGGCAAAAGCTTCGCCCTTCATTACGCAATTTTAAAGACCAAAAGCGGTCCCTATTTTTTCCATTATTAAAGGAAGGGAAAAAATTGGTTTTTACAGACTAAGCAACGCGTGAACGACACTTCTGGTGTTGAATGAATGATGATTGAATGATTGATTGAATGATTGTTAATTGTACCCGGTTTACCGTAGCCTATACCATCAGGCGGCCGTGAGCTTGTTTGTTACAATCTTTGTATAGAAAAATACATACATACATACACTCACGCCTTTTTCCTATGGGTGTAGGCAGAAACTACAGAATACCACGCGCTACGGTCCCTGCATACCACTTTAGCCTCGTCCACATTCATACATCTCGTCATAGAAAAATATTGTTTTCAAATTCAAAACATTTATTTCAAGTAGACCAGTATAACAGGTGCTTTTGAATTGTCAAACTAAAGTTGCACGGTTCCAAAAAGTAGGTCTATGGAGAAGATCCGGCAAGAAACTCCATAGATACTCTTTTAAATAAATACAAATTACAATATAGGAAGTCAATTCCTTTACAATTTTTTATTTGCAACATTAATATCAGAATAATGCAGTTTAATGTGAAATGTATGAACTATTCACCCAAGACAAAATAAAACGATTTTATTTCAATGTCTCATATTCGCGTAAGTGTAAGAAATTAATCAAGAAGGTTTTAACAAAGAGTTTTCTTAACAAAAACAACATTTGGTCTCCCTTTCTTAACATAAAAGCGATTTGTCCGTCTGTCCGCCGCACTCTCGTTCAATTTCACGCCACATTGGCTTAATAAGTGAACTTATACTTAACTGGTCACATTTTAACTTACTTTTGGTCTTAAAAAGAATAGGTTTTTCATATCTCCTACCATCATGCTTGTGGTCCCCGAAAGGTTACGCAGAGATGTACAAATGTACACCTACATTTTGCTGGTATGTTCTAGATCCCATGTAATAGAGGGTAAGCCTATTAATAATAAATATTTTCTGGACATTATGACACAGCGCCATCTAGTTCCGAGCTAAGCAACGAGGCTTGTGTTACTGATACTAGATGGTTGATATACTACATATATACTTTCTTTTTGTAAATACATACATATTATACATAGATACATCCATGACTCGGATACAAATGTTGATGCTCATCACACAAACATTTGTCCGTACCGGGATTCGAACCCGGGACCCATACCCAGAAGGCAATGTTAACTACCGCTGGACTAATTGGGTCGTCAAATTATTACAATATTTTTTCTTTTTGAAAAATTAATCATACGTTGACGTGGCTTCCTCGTCTGTCTAGTGGTCGTTAAGTACAACCGCTGAGCAAGAGGGCTTAGGTTCAATTCGTTAGTCAAGCAATATTTTCTTGGATTTTTCTATAAACATCTCAGAAAACAACCCGGTGAAATGTGGGTGTACCTACACTATGTACAATTGACACGCAAACCTATACCGTTTGGGTGTCCTGTAAACATTAGCACACTTCTGCCTAACCCTACGGGGACGACAAGCGTGATGGTATGTTATTTAAGCGCAGAGGGAACTGTCAGGGTTGTCACTGTCCACTGCGTCACAAGTCAGGGCTGTGATGTGTAAAACCACAGATTTATGTAGCTAGCACGCAGCCATGACAGCGCGCTCTGTTGGATGTATAATGTGGTAACATTGATTTGTTGTTCCGCAAACGATAGTCGACCATACGATCTCTTAATCGTTGCTAGGCAACCAATAAACAACTTGATGTTTAGGTAGAATATGCTTTATTGTCCATCGCTAAGAAAAAATCATTTATAAAACCCCCGACACATTTTGTGGCGCCTACGTTGGACAAACTTTCATCAAACATCACTCCGGACTAACTGACCTTTCAAACTTAAAAAAAAATCAAGATCGGTTCATCCATTCGTGGACTACGATGCCACATAGACGCACACACGCAGACACGTCGAACTTATAACGCTCTGTCGTTTTTGCGTCGGGGGTTAAAAATAAACAGACTACTAGTAGTGGCACCAATGATCGACACTTTTATGAGATAGTGAGCTTCTTGATAAAATTAAAGTCATTTAGTCATATTTAAACCAAAAGTTACGATTGAGTACGGTAAGGTATATCCTTGAGATAAAAAAAGGTGTTTTATTTATCTTAACTATACACAGCTTAGAAGAAAATCCAAAAAAGAATAAAAGTGAATAAATCTCCAATCATCGACACTGAATCTCCAGTAATCGACACCCAGTTATCGACAGTTACCAGTTACCGACACCCCAGTTATCGACTACTTATTACTTGTAATGTGCATTTACCGGATCACCACCATGATGCGATTGGTAATTAATTAACAATTAATAACAACTTTTCAAACTGTTAAAGCTTATTTATTTGTAAAAATACATAAACACTTAAGTATTATTTAAAGGTAAAAAATATGGAGCCATCAATTGTGGTTTTCCCAGAAATTTTATTATGGAGCGTAGTCCTAGGTATGTACTCTGAAACGTTTCGCAGCAAATGCGATCTTTTCACCATTTTTACAGCCTCAACGGCTTTCTTTAATTGGTCGGGAGTATAATTTTTTCTCGGAGCCATCTGTAAGAACCAATCATCGACACATATTATTACCGAATAATCGACAGGTGTCGATTATGGTAGTCCAACTTTTCTATTAATCTGTTTCAAATATCAACCATATAGGCAAAGCAAAAAGAACCGTACTCGCTTGTTAAATGAAATATTAATAAAAAAAAATATTATCGACACGTGTCGATTACTGGAAAAGTCATTTTGGGAAAACCAGTGATCGACACCAACGATTACTTAAAATCAAAATAATTTTGAAGTTTGGTTATAACAAATATGAATCCTATAGTTCTTATAATAACCCGTAAGCAAAATCAAATTCGAGTAATTCACAGCATATAAAGATAATTAGCAAAAAAATGTACTCACCTCCTTAAGTATTTCATTAAGAAATTCTGTCATTTTCACCAGATCTCTAGCCTAATTCAGTTCTCACGTGGCCATTTTCAAACAAAACGACGGATTTCGCTAAAATGTCACTAGATGACGATCAAAAGTGTCTTGCCTAAGGCACAGTATTGCTTTATTAAGAAATCGGTTTCCTACTCTTATTTTCTTTGGAACTAAAAAAAAGTGTCGGTTATTGGTTCTTGTCGGTCATTGGTGCCACTACGTTACTACATTTATATAATGAACCCATTACTGTCCCACTGCTGGGCACGGGTCTCCTCTCATTTGACAGGGATTAGGCTATAGTCCACCACGGGTCCTACTGCGGGTTGAAGATTTTACATTCCATCGAGGAAATTTTTCAAGCATGCAGGTATCCTCAACATTTTTTTCTTCTTCACCGTTTGAGCTTATATTCGTCCAATATTGAACGTAGACCTATCCTATTTTCCTTTGGAAGTCGATAACTCTTTCAAATTTAAATGTTGACTGACTTCGAAGTATGTACGAAAAAATTAAGATCAAAAACAGACTTGTGTAAAAAGTTACGCGTTGATATAAAAAAAACCTCTTTTTTCCGTTTGTAAAAAACTTGTCCGAGTCAGAATTTATTATGACTGCCTCTTTAAGAAGCTATTATTCTAAACATTCATCATTTTGTCACGGGTCTACATACTTCCAGAACACAGGGCAAAGAAATATCCGCTTAAATATTTACACCATAAAGACCACGGAACAGAAAAAAAAGAGCTGCACAGCGCCATCTAACGGCGTCCTTGAAACTAAATAACTAACTTGAAACTTTGCAACGTTTCTTTACCTGTTACATACTGCGTTTAACAGATGGCGTTGTTCTATATTTTAATACAGAAACTCCCTATATGCGCAACAGATAGCGTTTTTGTGAAAAATTAATTAATGTGATATACATACAAAATCCGAACTTATTGAAAATATCAAACCGCACATAAAACATTTTTCTACAGCCACGATAAAAGTATTAGTGCAAATACTTGACGCTTTTGAATAAAAGCTTTTGAGCTGTCTAAACATCTGAATACTTTTGTTTCATAATAATGGCACATAGATGGCGTTAACAGCAATGCAGGTATTATTTTCTTTAAAAAGTTTTTATTCCAGGGACAGCAGTGTCAGAATACGAGAAAATGACGATGCGATTAGATTAATGAGTACCTAACCTTTCAACCTTAAAATATATTATAAAACCTTCATAAAAACAGTGGACTTATTACTTATCTCCAGATTTTGCTATTTATATTAGGATTCAATATATCGTTCTGCGGTCAGCCAAGACTGAAAAATAGCCTTTAACACTAACATAACGGTGATAAGGTACTCCAGAAAGAAATACTAGTCTGTATCCTAGGTCTTATCCTACACTGACCTGAGGGCGGGTTCAGTCTTCTCTTCACATACTCCATCAACTTCTCCGTCAACCCTCTCTTCTTCGATTCTTTATCTTCTTTTTCATTCTGTAACAATAGGAAAAATTATATTAAATTTATATTTATGATACTAAGGTTACTTCTTACTACTTTAGCATACTTTTTAATGTTCATCATCATCATCAACCCATTATTGTCCCACTGCTGGGCACGGGTCTCCTTTCATTTGAGAGGGACTAGCCAACTGCGGGTTGGCAGACTTCACATGCCCTCGAGACAATCTCTCAAGCATGCAGGTTTCCTCACGATGTTTTCTTTCATCGTTTGAGCATGTGATAAATGCGCACATAACTTCCAAAAAGTCAGTGGTACGTGCCCGGGTTTGGACTCGAGACCTTTGAAATGTCAGTCCACTGGTCTCACCACTAGGCTACCACAGCTTTTTTAAGGTTTGAAGTAGAGATTTGAATAAATAACTGAATTGAATGGATCTCAAAATTGAAATTAACTAACAATTTAAAAGGGCAACAGTCACTAGATCTTATAAAGATTCCATTCTTTAATTCTAACATAGAACCTTTTTAGAAATACCATCACGCCTGTCATCCCCGAAGGGTTAGGCTAGAGATGTAGGTAAGTACTTATCTACTTTGCCGATATGTTTCAAGTCCCATGTAATTTAATCGCGGGCGAGTCTATTGTTATCAGGCACATTTCATTTAAGCGACAAATCTCACTTAACAACTCAGACGTCCGTGGACAGTCTACTATCCACAAAAAATCCGGCCATGCGTCCGTGGATGGTCTAGTATCCACGGAGTCAAGTTGTCTTTAACTCCATCTAATTTAAACTGCGGTGCTGTTTGGCGAGTTTTGACCCAATCTAATTTTCAATTTTAATCCATAATTAGGACCCAAAAATATTTATTCAGTTATTTTAATATCATCAGAACTGTGGGGGATGTTTAAAGCATAACATTAGGTAGCCACGGTGCAGCATATATATAGTATATTATAGTCTATATGTATAAATCGAGCATTTCATTCGTATCGTTGATCACAGCTATAAAACGCAGTCCACGGTGATTTATGTGACTCTCGCATATGTAGGCATATCTACAACTAGTATTTTCCTGCGAATTTCTCAGCATAGAATTTATATTTTCGATAACCTTTTTTTTTCAATGTGTTTTTCATCAATCTACTCATTTTTTTTGGTGATAAGGGGGCAAATGTGCAGGCGGCTCACCTGATGATAAGTGATCCCCGCCGCCCATGGACATTTTAGGTTTGCTTATGCGTTGCCAACCCCTGCAGAAACCGTTTAGGTATAAAATAGGGAGTTACTAAACTGTCAGCAAACGGAATTCCCATGCTGTCAGAATAGTCACTCCCCCAACGAGCTCTGGTAACCTTACTCACTCGCAGAAAGACAACTATTGTTGATTCACTGCGGTCTGATGTAAGGCGGAGGTACTTCCCCAGTCGGACAGCTCAATTTAAGTGAGTAATCTCGCTATGCCCTACCTCTCAAAAAGGCACATAAAAGTTTCTTTAATCGGTTTTTAAGAATTTATTGATTCCCGTTACAGACTATCAGGCGCAGTGGCTGAGCGATCAGCTTGGTCATCACCGGTTGCGGGTCCCCGCACGGGACCCCAAACTACAGGAGCTAATAGTTGTTCCGGGTCTGGGTGTTTGTGTACGTGAAAATTTGTGTTTGTAAACGCACCCACGACAGGAGAAAATCTTAGAATGGGACAACGTTTTATTAAAAAGAAAAACATCCCGAAAATAATCCTCTAAGAGAGCGAAAAAGCGGGTTGAAGATTCTACGCAGATAAAGTCGCAGTCAAAAAAAACAGTGAGCCGTCACGGGACGCCTGGCAGATGTGAAACATCGACATTATTTTGTAAAAGTAATATGCAGAAAAGAACATATTGTGATAGGAACTAAATATTTCATAAAGATAAAATAAAATATTACGATTATTTTCCACATCAAAAATATATGTGTTAAAAGAAACATATTAACACAAACTCAAAGAGGTTTAATACAATTCACAATTCGAAAAAAAAAGGTAAACTTGAAAATAGAACTAAAATCAAATTTAAATTTCGTGGCGACGCTTTCGCCACGGCAGAAATCGGTTTTACGTGCGGATATAGATGTTTCACATCAAAACTGGCTGACATAAGTCAAAACGGTAATATTTTGACAGCTATAAGCGATGTTGCCAGCATTCTGATTAACACATATTCCCAAGCCTCCCGTACCTTCTTGGCATCACTTCATTATAACACATAAGTGGGTAGTTAGTTAGCGTAGATTGAACGTTTAATATTTAAATAGTTGACGTTTGTTGTGGCGCCACCAGTGACATCTAGCGGCGGCGGCGGGAACTACGAGTCTTGTGCATGAAGGACAAGAAAATAGGTCGGTAATTCGGTATTTTAAGGTTCGTACTATTACATACTATTAACCCTGTCATCCCCGAAGGGTTAGGCAGAGGTGTACTAATGTACACCCACATTTCGCCGGTATGTTTTAGGTCCCATGTAATAGGGTCAAGCCTATTGGCAAACCGGACACAAATCCAAACTCTGAGCTGCATCTGAGAGCTTCAAAGAAAAACCCAATAACACTATGTTTTACCTGGGAATCGTACTGTTAATTAGTACACCTCTGCCTAACCCTTCAAGGACGACAAGCGTGATGGTACGATTAAGTTCAACAGTGATAAAATCTTGTTATAAAATCCATGTTCAAATAATAAGTTAAATACAAAGCGTTCAAGTAGAACCCATTTAATAATCTCACGTACAGTCAAATGTAACAGCTCACAGTTTAACGCTACATTGTATGCCCAATTGCCCACTCGTGGGCTGGCACTCGCCCAACACCGGTGGCGAGTATTATTAAAACTCTCTCGGCACAAATCTTTTGGGGATTTAGGTATGTGTCCTACATGAGTGGTTAAGCGATGCTATGCCGAAAGTTAAATAATATTTATTATATACACTCACGCCATTTTCCCATGGGGGTAGGCAGAAACTACAGAACGCCACGCGCTACGGTCCCTGCATACCACTTTTGCGTCGTCCACATTCATACATCTCGCCATGCACGCGCGCCGTTGTTACGGATACTAGTTGGTTGATATACTACATATATACTCTTTCTTTTTGTAAATACATACATATTATACATAGATACATCCATGACTCGGATACAAATGCTTATGCTCATCACACAAACATTTGTCCCTACCGGGATTCGAACCCGGGACCCGTACATAGCCCAGAAGGCAGTGTTAACTACTGCTGGGTCTAATTAGGTCGTCAATTAAACCCCCGTTTTCTTCCTTTTTGGGGATGATTTCCGGCATGTAAACTATCTTATGTCCTTCCCCGGGTCTCTCTCATCTAAATCGGTTCAGCGGTTGAAGCGTGAAGAGGTAACAGACAGACAGACACACTTTCGCATTTACAACGAGTATTTTAATAGTATTTACTAGCTGACCCAGCAAACGTTGTTTTGCCACATAATGGGTAATATAATGGGTATGAAAAATAGATGTTGGCCGATTCTGAGACCTACTCAATATGCTCAGAAAATTTCATGAGAATCGGTCAAGCCGTTCCGGAGTAGTATGGCAACGAAAACTGTGACACGAGAATTTTATATATTAAATAATATTAAATATTAAGTACGGGTAGTGTAGTATAGTGTAGATTAGCGGTGTATAATTACAAAACGAAACATTCAACTAGAAACGTTTTAAGAAGGCATGTTGTGTGGTTTTATAATTTTTTCAAACCTTTCTCGAGTTTATAATATAAATTGCATCATTTTCTGTCCTTCTCAACACAACACCTGATCTTTTACCATTCGTAATATAAGCACGTAAATACTATGAATTAACAATCACCGTGTCCCTTTCTAACTTCAAATTTCTTCATAAAGAAAAATGAGACAGCATGTTTTATATTATAACCGTCCTTTTTTATGCAATGAGCGGGCTGGTGTAAAAAAAGGTTAGGTAATATTAAAAAGGTTGCACCAAAAAGTTTTACATATTGTATAAAAAGCTAAATAATTTATTTAAAGTGTCCCAAATATTGGGCCCTTTTAGCAGATTTTTAATGTCATAAAACATAAATATACTATCACGCCTGGTGTCCTTGAAGGGTAAGGCAGAGCTTTAAAGTCTAGACATAATAGTACCTATCCTACTAATATAATCAACGCGAAAGATTGTATGGATGTTTGTTACTCCTTCACGCAAAAACCGCTTAACGGATTTGCATAAAATTTGGCATACAGGTTTAATACCTGGATTAACACATAGGCTACTTCTATCTGCGGAACTAGTAATTGCACTGCTCATTTATAACTTATAATATAGATGCTGACTCCCGTCCAGGTGCCGTCTAACTTAAATTGTAATGCAATTTTTGGAAACGCGTATGCGCGTCCATGCAGTATCGCTGCGCGCCGCCGCGCCGGCCGGCCGGCCTGTATCATGTCTGACGCCGTATTAAATGATGGCGGGGCGATGGGGTCTGTGCGCGGCGGCCGGGATCGCGTGATTACTTAGCGGACATAACTGTATATATATGTGTTTAATAGGTTGCTATATTTTATATATGTGTGTGTATTTTACATATTACATACCACTTATTTACGTATATTGTTTGATTATAATTATATTTATTAGCTCTCATATATTCTTGTATTATTATGTACTTATTTATTATTCACATACAATTCTGCGTCGTGAAACTGGTTTGCATCCGTGACACTCACCTCCTGGTCCAGTTGAAAACCAGCGCCAGGCAGCTTACCAGTTGTCTGGCTTTTAGCTGAACTGGGCCATTTGGCACAGCCGTGGGGCACACAATGAGTTTGTTTATTGTCCAATGTTTTTTTTTTTCTTTCTTTTTTATGTTATTGTGTGCATTGTTCGTGACTGTGTCAATAAATATTATTTTCTTTCTTTCTTCTTTCTTATCTTTATACCATGCGGGCAAAGCCACGAGAGGCAGCTAGTATAATATAAGTGAGTGACTATTCTGACAGCATGGGAATTCCGTTTGCTGTTTAAGAACACACCACTATTTTAAGAAACCTAGACGGTTTATAGGGTATGCAACGCGTTAGCGACACCTCTGGTGTTGCAAACGTGTATAGGCTACGGTAACCGTTTACCATCAGGCGGGCCGTGAACTTATTGGGCACCGTTGTTGTATAAAAATAAAATTGCGAGTTTTATCTTTTAGAAAATGTCTCTAGCAATTAAAAAAGTACTATAACAGCTTTAGAGTTTTTATCACATGCTCAAAACGGTGAAGGAAAACATCGCGAGGAAACCTGCATGCTTGAGAGATTTTCTCGATGGCATGTGAAGTCTGCCAACCCGCAGTAGGCTAGCGTGGTGGACTATAGCCTAATATTTTGGAGGTAGAGCATTGCGAGATTCCTTGCTCAAATCTCGCTGCCCGACTGGGGAAGTACCTCCGCCTTACAGAATAGCGCAGTGAATCAACAATATTTGTCTTTCTGCGAGTGAGTAAGGTTGCCAGAGCTCGTTGGGGAGTGACTATTCTGACAGCATGGGCATTCCATTTACAGTCAGTTTAGTAATTCCCTATTTTAAGAAACGAAAACGGTTTCTGCAGGGGTTTGCAGCGCATTTTCAAGCCTTCAGGTGTTGCAAATGTCCATGGGTGGCGGTGATCACTTACCATCAGGTGAGTCGCCTGCTCGTTCGCTCCCTTATCGCAATAAAAAAAAATAAACAAACACCCTCTAAAATGAGAGGAGACCTGTGCCCAGCAGTGGGACAATAAGGGGTTGATGGTGAAGATTTAGAGTGACTGACCCCTGTCTCAGTCATCGTGTAACTCAACCATAATGTTGGAAGTTCCACGACGATAATGGCTATTAACATCGGCCATAGATTATATCAGATAATCCCTCTATAAGTTATGGTATACGCTGCGCAGATATTATCTGTGGTAATGCTTCAATTGTTATCTATTTGACGTATCTTAGCGGATTTAATAATTGACGAAATTAAGAATAATGTACTGAGATGGTTTGGGTATGTTGAGAGAATGAATGATAGGCGATTGACAAAAGGAATTTATAAGGCGGATGTCAGTGGAAACGCCGGGAGGGGGCGCCCTAGAAGGACATACACCGACCTCATTGGTGAACTCCTTCAAAAAGGTGTAAATATGACGTGTATCTTGACGACCCAATTAATCCTTTGTGTGATGAGCATAAACATTTGTATCCGAGTCATGGATGTATCTATGTATAATATGTATTTCCAAAAAAAAGTATACATATATTATGTAGTATAATAAATCAACTAGTATCCGTAACACAAGCCTCGTTGCTTAGCTCGGAACTAGATGGCGCTGTGTCATAATGTCCAGAAAATATTTTTTTTAGATATCATTCTGTGCGTCCGTCTTCTACAGCCGTATCTCCGTAACCCATTAACTTTAAACAATGAGAAGGCACTTAAGATCTATGGTTACAATAACCAAAGTTGGCCATAAACCACTTTTCAACCTTATTACTATACGCATAAAGTCGAAAAACGATGTGCATGCCAGTTTGGTGATTTGTACATGTTTAATCAACAGCAAGTTCGCGTCCCGGGGGTTGTGTGCGGAATTGTGAACATACACCCGCAGTTAGACTGTTTATGTTCAAATCTATGCTTTATCTATATATATATGTATATACTAGCTGACCCAGCAAACGTTTTTTGCCACATTATAGGGGTTGGTGGCAGAAGAGTGAAAATAATAATAATAATAAATATTTCCGGACATTATTACACAGCGCCATCTAGTTCCGTGGTAAGCAACGAGGCTTGTGTTACGGATACTAGTAGGTTGATATACTACATATATTTATTTATTCTGTAAATACATACATATTATACATAGATACATCCATGACTCGGATACAAATGTTGATGCTCATCACACAAACATTTGTCCCTACCGGGATTCGATCCCGGGACCCATAGCACAGCAGGCAGCGTTAACTACCGCTGAGCTAAACGGGTCGTCAAAATTTACGGTTACGTTAAATTGCACGCGGACGAAGTCGCGGGAATCAGCTAGTTAGACATAAATACGCAGTATCTCACCTGTTCTCTCTCCCGGCGCTGCCTGTCCTTGCCGCTCCCCTTCTGCCCCGCCACCACGCCGTACATCACACTAACACAACACTTGTCTTTCGTTACTGTCTATATGTATATTAGAACACTCACTAAAAACCCTATAAAATAAAATAAAACAATTGTTTATTACAGAATCTTGTAAATTTTTTTTAGTTAATCTACCTGCCCTAACCCTATTAAGAAATTATTAACTATTTATTTCACAACTTATACATATATAGTCTTTGTCCAATCATTTTGGGGGGTATAAGACGCAGTGTGGGCAAGCCCCCGGCAAGGTGGACTGACGACTTGGTAAAGGTCGCTGGAATCAGCTGGATGCGGGCGGCATATGACCGGTCGTCGTGGCGATCCTTGGGGGAGACCTATGTCCAGCAGTGGACGTCTAACGGTTGAAATGATGATGACATATATAGTATATAAACTGAAAAAGTATTTATTTTGGATTTCAAAAACACATTACAATTTCTTTATATGTATATATTATAAAGGAAAAAGTTTTTTTTTTTTGTTGCTAATTCAAAAACTACTAGATAAATTTTAAAGATTCTTTCACCTACAAAGCTATATCTCTTCTCATTAACCCTTTGAACGCCACGGTCGGCTATACTCGACAAATCAGAACGTGCTCACGACGCTTTCGTCGGCAAATGTCGACAAAAATATACTATTTTACTGTAGCGTGCCGCAGGGAACATGTTTTTTCTTTATTGACGTGACGGTCAAAGGGTTAAAGAGTAAAATCCGTACTAATATTGTAAATACGAACGTGTGTCTGTCTGTCCTTTTGTCTGTATGTTCCCTCTTCACCGCTAAACCTATATTTTGTATGGAGTTAGTTTAAGTACAGGTAAAAATAAATAAATAAGCAGAATGAATAAAATCACTAATTGTACACAGACAAAGACGCGGAGGGAAGCAAGTTAGGAATAATATTTTCAATACAACACGAGCAAAAAGAAGTTCTTAAAAAACCATAAAATACGTTGGTCTAGTGGTCGAAAAGTGCGACTGCTGGACATGAGTTCTTGAGTTCGATTGCCAGGTCATGCAAAGTATTACTGGATGTTTCTATTACATTCTCAGTAGCAGCTCGGATTTTAGATTCGTGTCGGGTTAATACCAATAAGCTCGCATATTACATGGGACCTAAAACATACCGACGAAAAATATCTGAGTACTTACATTACACTTCTGCCAAACCCTTCAGAGACAACAGGCGTGATGGTATGTAAGTTACGTAGGTAAAACCACAGGCAAAAGGAATTCTCAGATAAAACTTTAAAGCGCAACGCTAGAGCGAGTATTATAGCGGTTATTTAACTCTTTAGTATCTATTTAACCGTTTACTGAGAGAAAACATAACTGGATTACACTGTCGACATTACAGGCTGACGTCCCAATTAGTCCAGCGGTAGTTAACGCTGCCTTCTGTTCTCTGGGTCCTGGTTTCAAATCCGGGTAGGGACAAATGTTTGTGTGATGAGCATAAACATTTGTATCCGAGTCATGGATGTATCTATGTATAATATGTATGTATTAACAACAACAAAATAGTATGTATGTAGTATATCAACCAACTAGTATCCGTAACACAAGCCTCGTTGCTTAGCTCGGCAACTAGATGGCGCTGTGTCATAATGTCCAGGAATATTTATTTATTTACAGCCGGGAAGACATCTGCAGAATATTGTTTAGTTAAATTACAGCAGTGCCATCATTATCATTAACCCATTATTGTCCCACTGCTGGGCACGGGTCTCCTCTCATTTTGAGAGGGATTGAATAAAATCCATACTTATATTATAAATGCGAAAGTGTGTCTGTCTGTCTGTTACCTCTTCACGCTATAACCGCCGAACCGTTTTGGATGAAATTTGGTATAGAGATAGTTTTCATCCCAAAAAACAATCCGTTAAAAGGGAGAAAAGAGCGGTGGTGATAGTATGCGGATAAAATTACTAATTTTACGCAGACTCCTATATAGGAGTTAGGGGATAGCGAGATTCCTCGCTCAAATCTCGCTGCCCGACTGGGGAAGTACCTCCGCCTTACAGAACACCGCAGTGAAACAACAATAGTTGTGTTTCTGCGAGTGAGTAAGGTTACCAGAGCTCATTGGGGGAGTGACTATTCTGACAGCATTGAAATTCCGTTTGCTGTCAGTTCAGTAACTCCCTATTTTAAGAAACCTGAACGGTTTCAATGGAGTTAGGCAACGCATTTACGAGCCTCTGGTGTTGCAAATGTCTATGGGCGACGGTGATCACTTACCATCAGGTGAGCCGCCTGCTCGTTTGCTACCTTATCACCATAAAAAAAGACAATGTCGCGAGCAATAGCTAGTCCTTTATAAACAGCGTTCTCAACAAAGCACAAGTGAATAAAAGAACTGAAAATAAAGTTATTATTTTAAGACACTCCGCACTCACATAAAAAGAAGTCGTGTTACATAGAGGTATTAAAAAGACGAAACCAGAAAGCTATTGTTTGTTGCTACATCAATTGTGGAGTATGCACTACAAGAATATTTCAAGATTTTGGAACGGAGTTCCTTATCACGCGTTGCGAAAGGGGGCTAGACGGAAAAAATTAAGACGAAAAGTTGTAACGACACTTTTTGCTATAGTAAGCTATTGTAATTGCGGTTACCGCAGCCCATGGACGTTTGCAACATCAAAAAGTAGAAACCGTCTAGGTTTCTTAAAATAAAGGAGTTACTAAACTGACAGCAAATCGAATTCCCATGCTATCAGAATAGTCACTCCCCCAACGAGCTCGGGTAACTTTACTCACTCGCAGAAACATAACTGTTGTTTCACTGCATTACTCTGTAAGACGGAGGTACTTCCCCAGTCGGGCAGCGAGATTTGAGCGAGGAATCTCGCGACCTCTCCAAGAAAAGCTACCACAGATTTATTTTATAGTTCAGCTAGAGTGCGACATAATAACTCAATATCGTTCCTTGAATATTTTATAAGTTTCAAAAGTAAGTTTATTCAAAGAATATCTCCGGTTGCACTCGAGATAACTGGCTGGTTTAAACTTAAATATTATACACTTTATTGTAATCTACTGTAACTGTTAAAGGCTATTCCTGACTTTTAAAATCTTTTAACCAATTAACAGTTCTGAAGGAACATGAGAGATTTCATATTGAACTGTGACCACGATCAGTGCAACCTGGTCGAAACGTCAAGCATTTAAAAGGTAAATTCGCGTTAATTCCCGTGTAAAATAATGTATTATAATGCAACGCGAAAGTTTAAAAGTTATTATTCCAGTAAGTATGTCCTGGATTGTAAACTCGAAGGTGTTGAGTTCAAAGCCACTGCCTTTTTTTATTTTTTAGGGGTCCGTAGCCTAATGTCAAAAACCGGAACCCTTATAGATTCGTCATGTCTGTCTGTCTGTCCGTCCGTATGTCACAGCCACTTTTTTCCAAAACGATAAGAACTATACTTTTGATACTTAGCAAGTAGATGTATTCGGTGAACCGCATTAAGTTTTTCACACAAAAATAGAAAAAAACAATAAATTTTGGGGGTTCCCCATACTTAGAACTGAAACTCAACATTTTTTTTTCATACCCATACTTGTGGGTCTATGGGTAGGTTTTCAAAAATAACATTGAGGTTTCTAATATTTTTTTTTTTCAAAACTGAATAATTTCCGCGAGAGACTTCCAAAGTGGTAAAATTTGTGTTACTTATAAAATAAGAGAATGATAATACTAAAAGAAATACATGATGTACATTACCATGCAAACTTCCACCGAAAATTGGTTTGAATGAGATTTTTTTTTACGTTTTTACGTTTTTTTTTAATACGTCCTAAATCGTAATTTTATTTTACCTCCACTAGCAGCGACTGTAAATTTGCCGCCCCATATTTTAAAATCCTAATAGTATAAAAAAAACCTGGCACTTGATACCGCCTCATTTCATATGCCATCTGGGGCCATGGCCCCCTTGACCGCCCCGCTTAGCCACTGTCCATAAGACCTACATTTTAGACCCGTGCAACTAGTGTTGACATTTCGAAAGAACCTGCAATATCTTATCTTATTGAGGTCTTGGGTTCGATTCCCAGGTTGAGCAATGTTATTGGATTTTTCTATGAAATACTCAGTAGCAGCTCGGAGTTTGGATTTGTGCCCGGTGAATGGCTATAGGCTCGCCCCCTATTACGAAACGTGGGTGTAAATTAGTACACCTCTGCCTAACCATTCGGGGACGACAGGCGTGATGGTATGTAAGTATATGTAACCTGTAATATTGGTCTATTTAACTGGAAATAAAAATATTAACATTGAAATAAAACTACTTTTTACGGATTTTATCGCGGTGTATTTGATATTATTTTAACCCGACGTTTCGGATCCTTTACAGCATCAATGGTCACGGGCAGACTGAGGTGTTGGTCGTCTTGAAGTTATAATTACTAACAGCTATCCTACATTTTTTTTTACGATTTACACAGAACGAGCGTGTCCTTCGTTCTGAAAATAATATCAAATATACCGCGATAAAATCCGTAAAAAGTAGTTTTATTTCAATGTCTAATATTCGCGTAAGTGTAAGAAATCAAAAATATTTGAATTTGAAACGGCTGAAAATCACGTTAAAAGATTCCGTTACATAGATACATACATACCAAATAAATAAAATCGCGTTAAAAACATTTAGAATCCTTTGTCAATAGCTGTAATGAATATAAAAGTGTTGTTTCAGTTGTTTAAACAAATACTTTGTTTTTAAATGATGGCGGTGTTTCAGTTTTAATTGCTTTATTTCATTTCAACCTCAAGCTAAGGAAATTTTCTAGGGTAAACCTTTTCTGTAGCTACGTCGGTTTTTTTTTATATTTTCCTCAATGAAATTAAGAAGGTACTTTTTTAACAGATACCTATAGGGTAGGCACCGGCTTTTTGCCCGTGACCATGGATGCTGTAAAGGATCCGAAACGTCGGCTTTCAAATGACATAAGTGTGCCTCGATAAAATCCTTAAAGAATAGTTTTACGTTCGTAAGAAAGTTATCAATATGCTTATTTCAGTCCCACTGCTGTGCACGGGTCTCTTCTCATGTGAGAGGGATGATGGCTTTCATCCACCACGCTAGCCTACGCGGTTTGGCAGACTTTACACGCCATTGAGAAAATCTCATGTTTACTCTTTCACGCAAAAACCGCTTAACAGATTTGAATGAAATTTAGCATACATATAGCTTACTACCTGGATTAACACATAGGCTACTTTTATCTATATACCATGTGGGCAAAGTCGCGGGAGGCAGCTAGTAAGTATTAAGTTTAAGCTCACTGGACTCCGCTGCATGCGGGTAGCGCAGAACTGAATTCACTCATGATAATATTATAATTTCAAATATTAAATAAACTACCTACCTAATCAACCTACAACAATAGTTGTCAAAAATCACAAGAAAAAAAAACTACCAAAATTAAACCCATAAAATATACCAACCAAAAAACAAACAACGTCAAAAAAGCGCGCGCAATAAATCACAGATAATGTACCGCACAGGTTAAACAGCTTATTATGGCAGATTAAATAAACGCGTTGTTTTCCCGCGTTCGCGACTGTCCGCGTGCCACGCGCTATACCTACTGAGCAAAGTATGTAGTACAATGCAGCATCCTGATTACAAAACCACGTTATAATATCAATTTATTCACACTCCTCGAACTTATTTCAAAGTAGTAAAACCTATTTCACATTGACACAACCGCAAAATGAAAGTAATGGATTGTAATTCCTGTATAATGTTTTGTGGTTGATTTTGGACTTAATCCTCACGTGGTAGAGTTGGTTTTAGATGTGGCGGAAATAGTAAAGGACTATATATTTTTGGCGGGCTGGACTCGGTGCAGATAAAACTGATGTCATTTTTTAAAATTTTATTTTATTAATGGGCTAAAAAAACCTAGAATGTAAATTTTCCTCACAGTTTTGCAAATTAAGCCCTTTTTCCTGTGAAATTAGCGAATAATTTTGCGTAAAAAGGATAATTTGCAAAATTGACAAGCAAAAATATTTTATGAAAATTAGAAAAAAGTTTGTAGGTGAATGACATTGAAAAAAAAAGCTTTTTTCTTCTTATTGCGATATATTGAAGTTATTGTTCAATATTTAAAATCTACTTTTCTTGTTTGTTCCAAGTTTTTTTTTAAATTCGTTTCGTTACTTTAAGTTATTAAAAAAAATGAAAATAAGCTTAAGATCGTATTGGTAATTTTGACATTGAAATAATACTAATACTTTTTTACGAATTTATTCCATAATATTTTAATATCTAGTAGCTTAAACCCGTGACCTACCTTTTGGAACCGTGCAACTAAATTCAATTAAATTCGACAATTCAAAAGCACCTGTATTGGTCTAATTGAAATAAATGATTTGACTTTGACTTTGACTTCGTCTGCATAGAAACTTCTACCCTCTTTTGCTCGCTATATCCTTTCTCGGGATTCATACCAAATTTCATTTAAATCGGTGCAGCGGTTTAGGCATGAAGAGGTAATCAACAGACATATAGATACTTTGGCATTTATAATATTACAAAGCACTAGCTTTTTCCCGCGATTTGGTCTGCGAAAAATTAGAGATGGTATCCATACAAACTTGCACCCCTTTCCGCTCTTTTAAGGGCTAAATGGTATTACAAAAATATTCCTCTATCCAAATTCCTTCCCCAGGACTCAAACTATCTCCGTACAAAACTTCATCTACATCAGTTCAGTAGTTTAAGCGTGAAAAGGTAACAGACAGACAGAGAGACAGGCATATTTTCGCATTTATAATATTAGTATGGAAAGTGTGAAGAGATGGGATAGTTTCTTCACTCATCGTCTTAAATTCGCAGTATCATTAGTTTTAGTACATACTGTCAGTATTCATCATCAACCCATTAATGTCCCACTGCTGGGCACGGGTCAATTGAGAATTGAGAGGGATTAGGCTATAGTCTACCACGCTAGCCTACTGCGGGTTGGCAGACTTCAAATGCCGAAAATTCTCTCAAGCATGCAGGTTTCCTTACGATGTTTTCCTTCACCGTTTGAGCTTGTGATAAATACGCACATAACTTCCGAAAAGTCAGTGGTGCGTGCCCGGGTTCGAACTCGAGACCTCTGACATCTCAGTCCACTGGTCACACCGCTCGGCTACCACAGCTTCAGCTGTACTGTCAGTATTAAATCCAATATATAATATATGTCACAGTGACAAGTAGACATTCAACATCATTTAGAATCAAACGCAGGCTTGGACGATAAATCTTCCGACACTTGGACTTCAAGCGGGGAAAAAGTAGGAGCAAAGTAAATTGATTTTATTGCGGATGACAGAAATAGAGGAGCTTTTGGTTCAAGGAATAAGGATACGATTTTTTAGCTTTGTACGTAATGCAGATTAAATATACCTATATGGATTTTTTAATAGCCTATAGTTTTTAACAGAATACGAAAAGGAGGAGGTTCTCAATTCGAATGTCTGTTTTTTGACGACCTCAGCGCTAGTTAACGTTGCCTGCTGTGCTATGGTTCGAATCCCGGTAGGGACAAGTGTTTGTGTGATGAACATCAAGATTTGTAATAAGTCATGGATGTACTTATGCATTATTTATGCATGCAAATGCATGTATTAACAAAAACAAAAAAAAAGTATACTGTATATGCAGTTTATCAACCAACTGGTATCCGTAACACAAGCCTCGTTGCTTAGCTCGGAACTAGATGGCGCTGATTGATTTATAATATTATTTATAGTGGTGTGACCAGTGGACAGTGAAGTCAAAGATATCAGGATTAATCCCAAGCTACGCGCGTATTTATCACATGCTCAAACGGTGAAGGAAAACATCGTGAGGAAACCTGCATGCTTGAGAGATTTAGTTGATGACGTGTGATGTTTGACCTTGTTGGTCAAACATCAGCGGCTACCGAAGCCTATAGACGTTTGTAACACCAGAGGTGTTGCTCACGCGTTGCCGACACTGTAGCAACCGTTTAGATTTCTTAAAATTAGGGAGTTACTAAACTGACAGCAAACGGATTTCCCCATGATGCCAGGTTTTTTTTTATATTTGGAGCGGTAAGACATAGCGAGATACCTTGCTCAAATCGAGCTGCTCAACTGGGGAAGTACATACCTCCGCCTTACAGAACACCACAGTGAAACAACAATAGTTGTGTTTCTGAGAGTGAGTAAGGTTACCAGAGCTCGTTGGGGGAGTGACTATCCTAATAGCATGGGCCTTCCGTTTGCTGTCAGCTTAGTAACTCCCTAATTTTAAGAAACCTAAACGGTTTCTTAAACGTATTGGCAACGCATATGCAAGCCTTCTGGTATTGCAAATGTCTATGGGCGGCGGTTATTACTTACCATCAGGTGCGCCGCCTGCTCGTCCCCCTCTTATCATCATAAAAAAAGAATAGTCACCCCCGCAACGAGCTCTGGTTCATTTCAACTATCTTCTATATTGTATTTTATTTTATTAAATTCCGTTTTTTGTTATTAGTTTACTTCGTTTTTTTTATTTCAGAAAAATAAACAATTGCACATTACATCTATACATATAATAAAATAGTAAAAAAACTGTCTGTACATTGAATATATTTAAAAAAAATTATTGAGGGGGCTTTAGGAACAGTAAGAGAGCACGAATCCAAAAAAAAAATCTGTCTGTTTGTCTGTTTGTTTGTACACGCTAATCTTCGGAACTACTGGCCGGATTTGAATGATTTTTTTGTTATTGTATAGGTATTAAGTCTGGGCAACATATAGGCTATAATTTATCTTGTAAACTTGAACACCTGATGCAGAACCGCAAGAGACCAGCTAAACTATAAGAGATACAAAAATGGTACCATAACAAAAAATGTTCCACATGATGAGCATTTTCTGCTGAGAGAATAAATTTGAAGATCTGGAATACCTGATGTGGAACTCCAAAAGCCCAGCTACACCGTAACACATATAGGAATGACATCTTAGCAAAAGTTGTTCGGTCTGATGGGCATTTCATGCTGACTTATAAAAATCGAAGATCAGACATCCGATGTGAAAATCAAAGCTGTCACTAATTTTACTGTATATTATAAAATAGCATAAGCTGGGAGTGCCTACCTCCACGCGGTGAAGGCAGTCACAGTTTAGGACTGATTTTTGATGACGATGCGCGATGGTATATACTACTGGCCAAAACAACCATTTATTTTTTATTTTATTTAGTAAATATTCTTCTAAAATATTCTTCAGGCTGGTTTATGTTATTTGAGTGTTTAAATTCCTTTTCCATTTATCTTCGTGACACGGTAGCCTACCCGGTAACGCAGGGGAGCAGTCATTTTAATTGATCAGCTATCTTCACAATAAAACTATAACCATGCCTAGAAAGAGGTCAAATCTTTCCCAATGTTCCAAACGAGCTAAACGATTGAGGATCATACGATCTCAAGAATCTACCGAGGAGCGTCAAGAGAGACTTGATGCTGTACGAGAACATCAGGCGTTTCAGATCTTCGATTTTGACGATCCCGTTTTCGCTGGCATAAGCAACAGGATCCGCGTACGAAGTCGCGGGCAGAAGCTAGTGTAACATAAAACAATGGTACTTAATATCTAATTAATGAAATGTACAATCAACACCATTTTCCACAATCTACAAACAAAATATTTTAAATACATGCTAGGGGCACAAACGAAATACATTAAGCAGTATTAACACTTAAGCAATAAGCTAATAACTTAAAATATAATAATAGAAATAATACTTTATTAGCATTACTTTTAACTATAAGTCTTTACATATTATTCTGTGTTTAGTTTTGTTTATATAAGCATCATATGGTCTTCTGTAAGTGAAGGAGTAGAACAACTACAGTGATGTGTGCAAAATCTTCTGTAACAAATTATGTACTTTCTTTGTTGGAGACTTTTCTTCAAACTCCAAGTTATAGGTCACAGAAAATTCAAATTCTTTTTTGCTGTATTCATTCGGAGATACATGTGTGGTATGAAAATATTTCCATGCCAACATTTCTATATTATTTATAATATTGGCTACTGTCCGTTTTATTCGCGACCTTTGTTCTCTACTCCAAACTAGGGTACCTACTGCGAAATCCTCTCAGAATTGAATGATAAATTGTCTGTCCGTTTCGAAACGGACGTTCTTAAGTCGGATATTCAATCTAGATCCTCGCTTGTCAAATTTTATTAAATTCTAACGTAACATATCATAACGCCAGTCGTCCCTGAAGGGTCAGGCAGAGGTGTACTAATTTACCTACACACACGCAAAGTGTTATTGGGTTTTTCTAGCTCGGAGTTTGGATTCGTGCCCGGTTAATGACAATAGGCTCGCCCTCTATTACATGGGACCTAAAACATACCGGCGAAACGTGGGTGTACATTAGTACACCTCTGACCAACCGATCGTCAAACCCCGAGATGCTACTGAGAATTTCATAGAAGAACCCCATAACACGTCCACGGGGACGACAGGCGTGATGGTATATATGTATATTTTTTAATATTTATTAAATACTTATACCAGTGCGAAGCTGGGGCGGGTCGCTTTTATAGTTTTAAAGCTTTTAAGTTAAAGAAATATTTTTGTTTTAGGATCTAGATGGCGTCGGGTTTTTCCTAACTAATGACTTCTGACAGATCGGTGCACAGGCTACGTAACTGCTTACACCACGCGGGCCGTAAGGTTATTTATACATCATGTTTAAAAAAATAAAAATCTGTAAATCATACAAATATGTACCTCGTACGAGGATTGAACTCGCAACCTGTGACACACAAGTCGCTCGCTCAGCCATTGTGCCTCGTTAGTCGTTCATCCTTTATTTTGAATTGTTTTTCGTCCAGCAATGGAATATATACTGATGATGATGAAGAACAATTTTTTCAAAAATATCTTAGTGGAAATTAACAAAATCAAATGCATCACTATTTCTAGCGCCGAACAGAAATCTACAAATACATATATACTGACATTATGATACAGCGCCATCTAGTTCTGATTTATAATACGTATGTATAAAAATGTTTGTTATTTGACAAAATGTATATACTTACGATCTTATTGACCTATATTCGGAATAAACGATTGAAATTGAAATTGAAAAAAGTATATAACATTTACATACTAGGTATGTATATCAACCTTCTATTATAGTATCCGTAACACAAGCCTCATTACTTAGCTCGGAACTAGATGGCGCTGTGTCATAATGTCCGGATATATATTTAAGTGTTCATTTATTCATAATACTTCCATGCCCTAGGTCAAAAGTCGATGCTCATTTACACCTACCAGGATTCAAACCCAGGACCCTTATCACGGAAACCTTTAGTAGGTACCGCTGCGCTAAATGGGCGTCGAATAAAGCACGAGCTATGTATTTATCATGATGTTTAGAAAGTGTGCTCAGAGTTTACGTATTTACCACAAACAATAATGTTAGCACAATACCGCAGCTAAACTGTACAACAATGTCTCAGTAGCAAAAAAATATTAAATCTTAAATTATTTTAAGAGTTAAGTAAAAAGTGAGTATAAAAAACAACTGCTTTACTGAAACTTGGACAAAGAATTTATCAATCTTCTATCAATAATTTAACAATTCATCATTCGAAAAATTACGGAATATTATGTGGTAGGACCGACGATTTCAAGAAGGTGGCTGGCAGTGGATGGATGCGAGAGCTATAGGCTGTTATGTATGTGATTTTAGCCTACTCAAGAATAAAATAATTGAAATGTCAAAGTGACATAAACATAATTGACATTTGACAATGTCCGTCAGATAAACTCGGTAACTCGTAATCAAGATACCAGTAGACAGACAGTGAGAAGTGATTTATTTAAAACAATGAATAAAATAAATCGATAACACTCATATTGTTTATCAAAATGGCATTTCCTAAAATAGACGGTTATGTTGTGACTGAGAAACTGGGCTCCGGCAGCTATTCCACTGTTTACAAGGCACATACAAAGGTAAAAAGTTATATAGTTTTTTTAATCTCTTTGTTACTGTGTAAACATTACAGTTTTATTTATTTTATATTATCAGAGCGAGGCAAATACTGTATCGAGTTATTCAAATAATACAGTTATGTGACTCTAAGATAGTTAGAAGTCAAAAAAGTTGATTGGTGACAAGGATAAAAAGTTATTATTATTTTGAATGTTATGTTTTGTTTTGACGATTTTTTATTTTGAGGGTGTAATGAATCTTTTTTAAACTATGACCGATGATATAACATAATTTCACGCCTGTTTTCTCAAAGTATTAGGCAGAAATGTAGTGATAAACACATCTCAATATCTAATATATCACATCTAATATAAAATTAATCTATTGCCATTAATCATCTAAGAAATAAACTTAATAATACTGCTCGATCTAGGAGACTTAGTCAGGATGAAAAACTCAACACTAATGACACTATAAACAACTTTCTTCAAACTGAAACTCAATATATAATTTATTCAAATTAGGCTAAATTTAATTGACTCTTTTTGAGTGTTGACAATAAAGACAGCACCCAAAAACACCCACCCTTTACCAATTCCTAGTGTTTTCCCTGGAAAGATGAAGTGTTGAACTAACTACCCAGAAACACATTTGAGGAAAAACAATAAATATATACCTCCATAAATATTCTTTGTCAGGGCTTTATCCACTTTACGCCTCGGTTGACTGACAACCTGGTAGAGGTTGCTGGAATCCTCTAGAGGCGGGTGGCACATGACCAGTTGTCGTGGTGATCCTTAGGGGAGACCTATGTCCAGCAGTGGACGTCTAATGGTAGATTTATTTATTTATTTCTTGTACATACACAGAGAATAAAAAAGGAAAATAGATTAATAGATACACTGTACAAAGGTGCAACTTATTTCTAAAGAAATCACTTCCAGTAGGCCTGAGAGAGGAGACATATAAGTGGAAAAACAGAAGTGTGTGTAGGTCAATAAACTTACATTGACTATAGTTACATATATACACAGATACATATATACTATATTATATAATAATATACATACATAAACTTACACATAACTAGGGCGAAGAGGAGAGGAAGTGTTCTTTCACTTTGATTGATATGATGATGATGATGATAATATATGTGAAATAGACGACCCAGTTAGTCCAGCGGTAGTTAACACTGCTTTCTGTGCTATGGGTCCCGGGTTCGAATCCCGGTAGGGTCAAATGTTTGTGTGATGAGCATGAACATTTGTATCCGAGTCATGGATGTATCTATGTATAATATGTATGTATTTACAAAAAAAAAAGTATATATGTAGTATATAAACCAACTAGTATCCGTAACACAAGCCTCGTTGCTTAGCACGGAACTAGATGGCGCTGTGTGCCATAATGTCCAGGAATATTTATTTATTTATTTATTTATTTATATTCTTTTGTTAGTGTTGAATACATTCTGCTACTAAAGTGACTCTGATGTTAATAAAATATACTTAAACTTTATCACCTATTTCCTGCTTGTGTCTCTCATATGTTTTAGTTATTTTCCTTCAGTTATAACCTGTAATAATAAAAAAAAAAGAAAAATTTTAATTAAATATAATTAATTTGATTTCAAATATAATTATAAATATAAAAAGTGTAAGATGTGTGTAGCTCCTAAATGAAAACAACAAACAAACAAATAAAACAAATACCTTATGGGTTCGGGCGCCTTGGAGCTTACACCTAAAAATTAGTTTGCCGGAATAGGTCTATCGGAGGGATTGAACCTTTAATCGTCCGGTGGGAGGCTAACTAAAGAAATCAAACAAGAACTCCCTTTTGTTTCTTTAATTTTAAGCCCGTAGCTTTCAGCAAAATAACAAAGTTACACAAAAAAAATATTAATAACTAGTTAAAATTAAAAACTAGTATAAATTATTAACTACAGGAAATTATTAAAGTACAGGAGATTATTGCATCTTGAGTATGATAACTAAATTAGTTAAATTAAATTTAAAATAAACATACCAGGGGGTAGTAAACCAGAAATAAACTAAAATAAAACCATGTGACGTGGTGAGCGTCGGGTGAGCGCTGGATGAGTCCCTCAGCAAAACGACCAAGTTAAGTTCATGGGAGAAGGCCAGAACTTAACACGGGAACAAACAAATGGAAAATATCCTTAGAAGAAACCCTTAGAAGAAACCATCGGAAGAAACGCCAACAGCGGGCTGTAACAAATTGTATAGATTAGATTACGGCAAGGCAAAGTGATCAATCCGAGACGCGGCACTTTAGCATTAAAAAGGTCTTACCGTTTCTTCCTCTTCGAAATACGAAGCAAACTAAATGTTTCGGTACGAGATTCCGACCATAGGCTGTAACAAAATTTGCAGGTTAAGGCACGGTGAGGCAAAGTGAAAAATCCGTCAAACGACACTTTAAAAGTTGATGGATCTCACCGTTTAGTCCTCCTTCCTTCGCCAAACTATGAAATGCGCCATGCGGTCACCTCACACCAGAGACATCAGGCCAAAACAAATTTATAGGGACGTCATCACGGCACCACTATAAACACCTAATATATGCCGTACTATGGCATTAAAATTATGCGTAATCCAGCCGAGGATGGCTAAGATTCGCCTTGATAAAAAAAACTTAAAAGCGAAGATTCATTTTTGAATCGTCAACCGGTAGATGCTGGTCGAAGAGTGAGCAGCCGTCCGATCTGTCACTTATGTCAAAACTCGAGAAAAATACCACAGATAAAATAAAAATCAAATTAGTGACGCGAAACAGACTAAATAGGCCGAAGGCATGTAAGGAGCAAAAAGGCTCGTTACATTACATCCCTCCCCAAAAAAAATAAAAGAAAGTAATTTCTTTTATGCCAGAAAAAAACAAAAGAGCATAGCAAAAACCCTTCTTTTTTTTAAAAAAATGGAACTAAACTAACACATTCCTATAACAAAAAACTAATACTATTCTTAAAAGAATACAAACAAACCAAGAGAATAGTTAAGTCACAAACATAACAGACTTACTATAAAATAAAACAATATGAGTGCAGATAAGTCACTAACATAACCGACTTACTACAAAATAAAACAACAAGAACCAACATGAGTGAATTAAGATATCTGGAGCCGGAGGATGCAAAAAAAACCAATTTAATTTAGACTTATTTAATTATAAAACTTATAAGAACTACAATAGGTGATTACTGGACAATGTTAGTACCAAGAATGTTTTATATTTTAATATAGTTTAAAATTACAATTCTCACAATTCTACAAATCGAGTAATTATGTAGGTCGATCAAATTCAGCTGACTCGGCGGCACGTGTAAGTTGCGATGCGCGGTAGCGGTGTTATCAACGTCAGCGGTCCGTGTGTGACACCGTAGCGTAACACCTCCCCCCGTAGAACAGCAACTATTTGTTAACAGACGTTAAAAATGTTGCTGGAAGATTGTTCAGGTCAACTTTTATTTCAGCAGGGCAGATGTTTCTTTTCGGTTCTCCCTGAGCATAAAGATCTTGCACAGCTTCCATTTTGGTAGAGTCTTCCGTTTGATCTTTAGTTTTCGCACAGAAACGTCGGTACGTTACAACAATAATTAGTACACCTGCACCGAGTAGTGATAGGTACAGAGGTATAGTTGTATGATAGATGCTGCTATCGGTGATCTTGTCAAGTTTAACTGGAGCTTGTATAGCGATTTTCTTGTAACTGTCGTGAAGGGTTTCAAGATTGATTGAGTTAAGTTCAACCAATGATTCTTCAATTTTTGGTAAGATGTTCTGGTTATTGGGTGATTGTATTTTTAATACATGTCCTTTGATGCGGTTGTTAACGTTGGCTATTGTGAATTCCGTCGTTTTCATGAGACAATCCTGAGGTATGGTGGCCAGATAACTTCCTTGTAGTGTTTGGAACTGTTCTTGTTTGCAGGAGGTTTGTACTTTTGTCGGGGTTGGGAAGCTTATGGTGTAGTGCTTATCATCAAGTTGTTCTAGGGCTTCTTTATGAAGAGCGACTGGTGTTAACGTGCAAGAGTTCAGATGCTGCTGAGTGATGAGCTGTTGAATGCAATCTGGTTTGTCGATAATTTTGTGCCCAATTTTCTCTTCACAGAGATACCATGTGCTTAACTTCGGACATTCTGTCTCTATGTACATAGAATTTGGTCCTTGAATTGCTATATAAGGTGAGGTAGGTATAAGGGCAAGGTTATTTTTGTTAGGGACTATGGATAATTTATATAAGGTATAAGTTCCATGTAAGGCAATCGGCAATTTTATAACTATAACTATTCTTTTATCTATGTAATACGAACCCAATCTAATAATATTATAATACTCCCGTAGATCAATATCTATGATCTCATCCTTCGAGTATAATAATCTTAGCTTATTTAACATCCCCTTAAGATTAACTAAACTAATTATATAATGAGTGGTACTTGAAGCACGTATAAATGCTAACATGTACTCTATCTTATTTAGTTCATCTGACAAGGCCTCTATATTATCGTTTAAGATCAATAGATGCTGGGCTAAATGGGCGAAACTAACAAAATCTTGTTTAGATATATCCTGTTTTATTATAGAATTAAGTTTCTTTGCAATTATATTCTGATTATCTAACATTTTTTGGAGTATACTAGAGTGTTTAGACATCCATTCTTTTGTTAAACTTACATGATTGTTGAATTCCGACTCTAATTTATCTTCGTTACCTTCTAAAACTTGGATGGCATTATTATATTTAATTGCGTCTGTATAATCAAGGTTACCGGAAATACTCTTAATTACTGTACCTAATCCGTCGATAAGTCCACGCTTATTTCGACTAGGCTTGAAACTCTCTAACTGTAAAACTATTTGTTTAAGCTTATCTCTAAGATAGCTAATATGTGGTTCAAAGAGTGATGACGTATTATTATTGGCTAACGGTTCAAACTCTCTTAACTGCTCTGCAACTATGTTAACTTTAGACTGAATATCGTCTAAATCAATGTAAAGAAGAAATGAATGATGATGAGATATAATTTTAGTCATTCCTAATTTAAAAGGAAGTAATCCAGGTCCATCTTCTAAGTGTTCAAGTAATATGTCCTCCGCTTGGACCAGGTGAAGAAACATCATCAGTAGTGCCCTGTAACAATTTTTGTGTGTTAGCTGTTCTTTTAAGTCGAGATTTGGCAACGGGGCCGCGCTTTTTCCTAGTATATATATGTACTGGGAGATCAGCTAATACTGTGTCATGGGTGTAACGGGGTGCTAATTTTTGTCTGCTAGCTAAGGGATTTTTAACAAATACTTGTTGGTCTGGTTCGTATTCCTTTTCAGGCTCCCTATTTTTATTCCTATTTTCGATTAACTGTGTACGATTATGCAATGATGTTTCGCTTATAGCCTCATATAACTTAGCCATCTTATTTCGATGATTATGGACATATTGTTGGAGTAAGTGTACGGACAAATCTATATCTGAGGGGTCTCGAGGGTCTGTATGACCGGTTATTACTTCAAGTGGTCTACATTTTGTGAAACTATGTATACTACTATTATACGCGAGTATAGCGTACGTCATGAGGTTAACGACTGGTTCACTATGATTTTGTAATTTAAAGATTCTTAGGTGTTCTAATAACGTAGAGTGTAGCCGCTCTACCATTCCGTTGTCATTAGGAGTATGTACCAAGGTTTTATGGTGTAGAATTTTATGAACTCTGGTAAATTCAGTAAATAACTGATTTGAAAATTCAGGCCCTTGGTCCGTTACTATAGATATCGGTACACCATGGTGAGAACAAAATTTTAAAAGGGCTTGAACGACGCTAACAGCTGTGCCATCTCTAAGATGGTATGCCTGAGCGTATTTGGAAAAGGCGTCAATAATAGTTAGGTATTTCTCGTTCTGAGCGGTGAATAGATCTAAATGAACTACGTCAAACGGTTTGCTTGGTGGAGGAACTATACAGAACTTTTGCTTTATCGGATTTCGGTCATATTTGCCTTGGCCGCAAATATTACATTCATTAATATATTTGGAAATTTGCTCTCGCATTTTAGGCCAGTAGTATTTGTGCGAAAGGGCTAGGTAACATTCATTAATACCACGATGGTTAGTTTTACCTTCATGATACTTTTGAATGATCTCCTGCTGTCTTAAATACTCCTTAACATTTTCAACTTCAGTTTTGGTTAAAACCAAATTCATGGCTGAACTTTTAAATTTATCTTGGATTATAGGAATTATCTTATACATAGCTAAAGGGGGATATATTATAATACCTGTCTTTACTTTGGGGTTTGCAAATTCCTTAATAGCATTAATTACGTCTTCCTCAAGGTTCGACTCTGAAAGTTGAATTGAGGTACGAGTATGCGTCTCAAATGGCTTAGAGACAGTTGGGCGTTTCTTTATATCACCTACTACTGTGAAGCAGATTTGCCTATTAAATTTATTTAAGTGGTCATCTGAAATCGGTATTTCTAGAATAGGGTTTTCTAGGCTAGTGTGTGCTGTGATTGTGGAAGAACCGGTTAAAGAGGGTGGCTTTTCTGATATGTTAACTACAACAGAGTCCGTTTCGCCAGTATTAATTTCAACGCGTGAAAGTGCGTCTGCATTTGTATTATTTTTACCTTGTTTATAAATTACTGTAAAGTTATACTCGCTTAATTTAAGTCTCCAACGTGTTAATCTAGAGTTAGGCTCTTTTAGGCTCATAACCCATTGCAGAGGTTTATGGTCCGTGATAATTTTAAATTTACGCCCAAATAAATATGGCCTAAAATATTTGGTGGCCCAAACTATGGCAAGAAGCTCCTTTTCTATTGTACTGTAGTTTATTTCGCTTGTGTTAAGCGTACGTGAAGCGTAAGCTATAGGCTTATCTGACCCTATGGGTCCTTGAGAGAGCACTGCTCCTATTGCTAAATTTGAGGCGTCTGTTGTGAGTAAAAACTCTTTAGTGAAATCGGGGTACTGTAGAATGGGATCGTTGATAAGCAGCGTTTTACATTTCTCAAAGCAGTTCACGTAACTGGCATCGTTATATGTTATCTTAGAACCTTTTTTCAAACATTGAGTCATTGGCTTGGTAATTTTAGCGAAATCGGGTATGAATTTACGATAGTAGCCTAGCAATCCTAAAAATCGCTTAATTTCTGTAGCAGTTCTAGGTAATGGGAACTTCTGAATGGCAGTAATTTTGTTAGGGTTGGGTTTAATACCGTCATTACTGATGATATGACCCAGATAAGCCGTTTCTAGTTTTAAGAATTCGGACTTATCCATTTGGATTTTAAAATTTGAATCTCGAAGTCTTTTAAATACTTTTTCTAAATTAACGATGTGTTCTTGTAGGGAGGTACTAAATACGATAATATCGTCCAGATAAACTAAACAGATTGAATTTTGCAAGTCTTTAAGGACATGGTCCATAACACGTTGAAATGTCGATGGGGAATTTTTAAGTCCCATCGGCATTCGTAAAAACTCAAAGTGGCCATTTTCTACATTAAATGCGGTCTTTGGAATGTCGTCTGGATTCATCTCAACTTGATAGAATCCACTTGCCAAATCGAGAGTGGTGAAATATTGACAATTTCCTAACTTGTCTAACACATCTGTTATGTTCGGTATCGGATACTTGTCATCGATAGTTTTTTCGTTAACTTTCCTAAAATCTATTACGATACGCCATTTAACTTTACCCGATGCATCGGCTTTCTTAGGGACTACCCAAATGGGTGAGCTCCACGCAGATTCGGATGGGCGGATGATGCCTTGCTCTAACATCTTCGAAATTTGACTACGAACTTCCTGGCGATGAATAAATGGATATCTATAGGACTTGGTATAAACTGGTACTTCGTCCGTGGTACGTATGTGGTGTTTAATCTTGTTTGTAAAGGTGAGCGGTTCACCCTCAATGTAAAATACATCTGCATATTGCGACACTAGCGATTCTAAATTAGTTTTTTCCTCCTTGTTAAGGTGGTCTGTGCGTAATCGAGATAAAACTTCCTGCGCACGAGATTGGGGTAGTAGTTTAGTGGTTTCAGTGTTAAATATTTCTGCTTTAATTGGATGGTCCATGGAGAATATCAAATCGTTAGATGTTGGGTTATAAATTTCTAAGTACCCACGGTTGTCTTTTACATGAGTGATGCATTCGTGTATACAACAATTCGAAATCATCTGCTCGGATATACACGCGTCACCGTTTCGAACGTTAACTGGAACCCTTACTAATTTAGAAGAGTTCGCCGGGATTATGTCTTCGTAGAAATTAGAGTTACGGGAGTTATACAACACTATGGGATTAACTGCATGTTTAGTTACTAACTTATTATTTTTTAGATCAATATTCGACTCCCATTTATTTAAGAGATCTAAACCTATCAAACCATCAAAATATTCATGAAATTTGTATATATAGAACGTTAAATCACTATCATCTCTGAATTCCTGAAAACAAGGTAAATTAATAGAATAATCATTACGACTAGTTGCGTGCACATTTGTTACTTCAAAAGGGTCGTAGTTCCAAGGTAAGTTATGATAATATCTCTTCACAGCTTCGGGACTAATGAACGACTGATTAGCCCCAGTATCGATTAACAGTTTCAACGGTGGATTACAGATTTCTATGTAAGGTAAGTAACGTTGAGTCTGTAGATTGACTTCTATTTTGACTCGTTTATATTCGGGTCTTTCAGAAAATTTTCCTCATTGAGGGTTATAGCGGCTGGTGTTTCCTCTGACGATGTATGGTATGTATTGGGACAAGTGGTTTGCTGATGCATGGACATATCATAGTAAGAACACTCGGGTTGTTCATAATAGTCGTACTGATATTCCTCATAGCTATCAGCGTAAAAGGGCTCATAATAAGGGTACTCATAACTTTCATTAAAATTAACTTCCCTACTTTTAAAATAGTTAGAAGGCGGTGGATTTCCACTCTTAGACCAATCGTGTCCGCGAATCGGCATTGGTTTTGATATGAAGTGAGATACGCCACTCATAGGCTTTGGTGAATCATTTGTACTAGGTACCTTAGGCTGAAAACTAGGCTGCATTCTAAAAGAATTATTCTGTGGGTTGTAATTAGGAGGACGCGCACCAAACATTTGTTGAGTACGTGAGGGGCCTTGGAACTGCGGTGACTGGTTGAAGTTTGGCCTCCATGCGTTCTGAGGACGTTGAGGCTGCATAACTATGTTTGGTCGAGAAGGACCAGGTATATTAAAGTTAAAAGGCTTGTGCATAGGCGTGCTATTATTAAATGATTTTGTTGCATGATTATTGTACAGCTGAGGTTGGGTTTTCTTAACTGGTAAGTGTTCATTGCGTTGCTGTAAGTACAGTGTGTTCATTTCTTCATGAACGAACTCTAAGGCCTTTTCGATCGTGTCTGGTCGCATGCATCTGATGCGTGATCCTAAGGGGTCGCGCAGGCCTCTTAAGTAGGATTGAAGGGTTAACTTTTTGTACAGTGAGCGTTTTGATTCTATTGTACTTTGGACAGTTTCATGTAAACTAACGTACGTCATAATGGTTGCAAATAAACTTTGACATTTTTCGTAGTATTCCTGAGGCGTAGACGGACCTTGTGTTAATAAAGCCAAGTCGTTATAGAGCGAAGTCTCATCGCGCTGGTCTGAGAAATTATTAACTAACGCGCTACGGATGCCTTCCCAAGTTTCTGGAACGCCATTGGTATTAATCAATCGTGCTGCGGGTCCAGTGACCTTATTAAGAATGCCATTTATAAGAGCTAAGTTTATTAATTCGTGTCCTGGTTCTTGTGACACATAAGCTCCGACTAGCTGGTCGCATAATTTAATGAACCTAGTCAAAACATTTGTATTTCCGTCAAATTCGGGGACTATTCTCAAGGCCTTATAAATACTGTCAATTGTAGCCATTTTTATTACTGGCACACTGGCGTCACTACTGTCACTAAAACTAGCGCTATTAGTTTGTCTTAATGAGTCTAATAAATTTAGTCTAGATGACCTTTCTAACCTAGGGGTCCGCGATTGCCTTGGATGGAAAATCTTGGAGGATTAAAATTACACAGTTAAAAATAAAGGAAAGCAACTCAAGAACTATTCTAGAGTACTTACATATACATAGTCATGGTTCTTCTGCAGTATCTATGTCTGGATACACCTCCCGGCTGCAGGTCTCGTAGATCTGGATACTCGTGCGGTGCTGAACAGCCACCCGGGTAGCTCGCGAATCGCGGAATCTATACGCGTTCCTAGCAATTTACTCTCGCGAACCGGCCCGCGAGTATCCTACCGACTGCGCCAATTAAGATATCTGGAGCCGGAGGATGCAAAAAAAACCAATTTAATTTAGACTTATTTAATTATAAAACTTATAAGAACTACAATAGGTGATTACTGGACAATGTTAGTACCAAGAATGTTTTATATTTTAATATAGTTTAAAATTACAATTCTCACAATTCTACAAATCGAGTAATTATGTAGGTCGATCAAATTCAGCTGACTCGGCGGCACGTGTAAGTTGCGATGCGCGGTAGCGGTGTTATCAACGTCAGCGGTCCGTGTGTGACACCGTAGCGTAACAAGTGCAGTTAAGTCACTAACATAACCGACTTACTACAAAATAAAACAACAAGAACCAACATGAGTGCAGTTAAGTCACTAACATAACTGAACCATAGCACAACTTGAACCAACATGAGTGCAGTTAGGCACCTTCGCCACTGACTAACTAGTTACATCCAAGAGATACCACAAGTACAGTTAAGCGCAACTGTCGCTGACAAAAATGAAAAACTATTCATACCAATTTGAGTACGGTTAGGCACCATCGCCACCGTCTAGCAAGAAACAAGGTTAAATAATTTCTTCTACAGTTAGGCGCAATAGCCGCTGCTTTACAAGAATAACCAACAAAAAATGTCCATATGAGTACAGTTAGGCAAAATAGCCGCTGCTTTACAAGAATAACAACAAAAAATGTCCATATGAGTACAGTTAGGCACCCTCGCCACTGACTAGCTGGAACAAAGGTATAACCGTGAAACACAGTTTAAAATCTCTACATCAACAAGGATGTAGGAAAATATAAAGGAAGAATGTTGTGATCGGCTCAACACCACCAATCTCCCGAGCACAAACATCTCCAAAACCAAACGCATATTGTGATCGGCTCAACACCACCGATCTCCCGAGCACAATAGCAAAAAAACTGCATCCTGTGAGCGGAACAACCTTCCGGGCACAGGTAGCAAAAACAAACGCATACTGTGATCGGAACAACTCCACCGACCTTCCGGGCACAGTAGCAAAAACAAATGCATATTGTGATCGGAACAACTCCACCGACTTTCCGGGCACAATAGCAAAAACTACGAAATCGAGGAAAAAGTTAGACCGAGATCCGTAAAACAAATATATGGAAATATCTACAAATGAGAACAAAAACTCAAGTATCCAAATCCATACAAACAAACTAAGGTTTTGCATCCTAACACAGAAAACAAGGCTGGCTAGGAGCAAATCCTAGACACCAAAAGACAATACTTAAAGTGTATAAAAACAAGTATATATACAGATCTTGCGTACAAGCATGAATAGTAATTGTATACAAGATTATATAAAAAAACAAATAAAATATAAGATCTTTTGATATGAATAATATAAATGAGTGCGGGAGAAGTTATAGCCTATAATTGTCCTAAGTTATATTTTAGAAAGGTAAGAAATGAATTCAACAAATTCATATGAGTTTGCCTATCATACTTCCCATTCAAGAGCTCCATAAACCAATCATTCATCCTATCATACTTCACGCTATTATAAGAGCTCCTCAAACAAATTATCAAACTCAAGACTAACGCTTGGAACCAAAAATTAAAATTTAATTATATCTTTAACATGATAACGGCCAGTTGTACCCTTACTAAGATCTTTTAGAATATAAACGTTATTAGAAATCTTTTCAATAATTTTACATTTAATAAACTTAGGAGCAAGTTTTGCCGAAAAATAAGTAGGTGCATGAGATTGAACAAAACTCCTTCTCCACACTTCATCACCCACATCAAAAGAAATGACTCTCCGACCTTTATTATAATAGCAAGCATTACGCTGGTAAGCTTTTAACAAATGAGATTGAACTTTAACAAAAATATCACTAAGTGAATTAAGAGAATCAGCATAGTGAGTTCTATTGGAAACCTCCAGTTCACTCAAATTATCAATAGAATTACTCAAACGATGTAAAGAAGCATCAAAAATAAGTTCCCTTCCAAACATTAAAAAGTTAGGTGTGAAATCTGTAGCAAGATTAACACTATTATTTAAAGCTAATTGAACATGAGGTAAATATTTAGACCATGTTCTATGATCTTCATTAACATAACAAGATATACAAGTTTCAATAGTTTTGTTATATCTCTCAACAGGATTATTCTGAGGAGTATACAAAGTATTAAAGAATATTTTAGTAATATTATAACTTTTCAGAAATTCTAAAAAGTGTTTTGAAGTAAATTGTGTACCATTATCACAAACAATTATCTTAGGACAACCAAATTTAAGAAATATTTCTTTTTCAAAAAGTTTATTAATTACTCTAGTAGTAGCATTTATCATGGGAAAAATCCAGCAGTATTTAGTGAAAACATCAACAACTGAAAGAATATATTTATGACCTGAATAAGTTTTAGGTAATATACCTATAATATCTACTGAAAGCATTAGCATGGGTCGATCAACTTTTTTAGGGTTAACCATAATACCAAAAGGAGGATGAGTGGTATGTTTATAAGCTTTACAAGTATCACAAGCTAGAATATATTGTTGAACATCATTAAACATGCCTTTCCAAAAATAATGTTGTTTTAATTTATTTAAAGTTTTATGAATACCAAGATGACCAGAATTAACATCATCATGATTTGAACGAATTGTATCTATAATATGCTCTTTAGGAATAACTATTTTCCAATTAAGACGACTATTAGGGTCAAACTTACTTTTACAAAATTTATATAAAGTTTTATTTTCTACTCTAAAGTTTTTATATCTGCAAGGAGATTTCTGACATTTAATAAATAGTTTTTTATACCAAGGGTCATAAATATCATCATCAGGTAATACTAAATTAATTTGAGAGGTTTCTATAGCGTTAACTTCAATACGAGACAAAGCATCTGGGACTAAATGTAAAGATCCTTTTTTATGAACTATATCAAAAGTAAATTGAGAAATTCTAGCAGCCCAACGTGCTAAACGACCACTAGGGTTACTTAGACCTAAAAGCCACTTTAAACTAGCATGATCAGTTATTACGGTAAACTTCATTCCTTCAACATAAGGTCTGAAATGTTCTATTGAAACTAAAATAGCAAGTAACTCACGTTCTGTGGTACTATAATTACGTTCACATTTATTGAGTGATCTAGAATAGAACGAGTTAAGGGTGCTCACCCTATAGATATATGCTTTGTCAAGCAAAATGAGGCATAGCAACAGGATTGAAGGAATTTGACTCAGCATTTACTCGACACGAGTATAGAACATTCCAGAACAATTTATGCTGAGATTTACACTTAATTCTTGCACAATAGGTTATTTGATACTCCTTTATAAAACTAGCTTTAAGTAATTTTCCCATAAGATTGTATTCTGTTCTGAGTCTTCGCTCTGTAAACATTTGTAAAACGTATTTTTATTCAATAAATTTATTTTTATTAATAAATCGTTTGTCCATTCCTTGACTGGCGCAGCCGGTAAGTGACCTTGTCGTTTGGGTCCTCTGTGCCACCGCGAATAAATTTTCGGGCACCGAGAAAGCTCTAACGTTCGTCTCAACGATTCAACGGGTCATCGAACAAACAAATTCGTCAAGAGAAGCCACGGCGCAGAGCAAGCTGAACAGATTCAACCATCACAGAAGGAGAGCGGAAAAACTGAGGGTCATGTGAGTAAATCTTTTCACTGTCCTGTCAATTTTCCTTTGAATTTTCCTGGTGATCTTTATATGTGTTGCGTGTAATAGGGATTAGAAAAAGCCCGTCTGGCACGTAGCTCATAGTAATAGTACATAAAGTGATAAAAATCTCACGTTAGCCTAGATATTTTAAGTTATAATTATCTTTAAAAATAAATAGATAATAATGGAAGACATCGTAGTCGTACCCCCGGGAGTCCTGAAAATAATTCCATTATTCAGCGGAGAAGCAAGGCTTTTGTCGCTATTCATCCGTAAAACTGAATATATTATTAATTTATATAGGGGAAATGACATACAAAACGAATATCTTTTTAATGCAATAACTAGTAGATTGAGTGGAGAGGCTGCGAATTTAATTGGAGAACGAGATTCGATACACTCTTGGGTAGAATTGAAACGGGTTTTACAAGATCATTTTGGGGACCCAAGGACGGAAGATTGCCTCGTCCTTGAATTAGAAAGTTTGAAAATAAATAAAGGCGAAAGTTATTTAGATTTTTGCCACCGAATACAACAATTAAGAAGTATTTTAATCGCAAAAATTAACGAATCTAATATAGATGCAGCTGCAAGGTTATCTAAGCAAAATATTTATACAAATCTTTCTATGAATGTTTTCTTGTTTAATTTACCTAAATACTTAGTTAGATTAGTAAGACTCAAGAACGTTTCGACACTGGAAGATGCATTAAAAGCCGTTTTAGAAGAACAATATTTCCAAGAAGTTTACGACCAGAAACAGTCGCAGATCCCCAAATTTAATCAAAGCTTCCAGGGACGAAATAGTTCGCGTAATAATTTTAATTCACAAGTGCCGCCGAGTGCAAGCACTAGTGCATCAAATACGCAATGGTCTAATAACGATTTTAATTTTAATCGTAATTATCAACGTAATGTAATGCAAACACAAAATAGATATAACGTTCGCGATAACAATATTTCAAATAGTTCATGGCCGTCTAGGAACTATAATAGATATCAGAATAATTCTTATCACCAAAATAATCCATTTCATAATAATTACAATACATTGGAACAATCTCGACCGCAATTCTTAGGTCGGCAATTTGCTGACAACGCACAGCGTGGCTCGCAACAAGCGCAACCGACGCCACCGTCCGGATCAGGTTGCAATACCGACGTGACTATGAGAACGGCCAGTTCAAGACGCGTCAATTACACCGATTATAATGATAATGGAAATAACGTGTTACCAAGTACTTCTAATGAGAATGAACAAATAGGAAATTTTTGCATAAGGGCCTCGACACACCAGAGCGAATTAAATTAAATTGTAGTATATTAAATCTCCCGCACATACGTATACCAGAATTTAATGCAATTTTTATGGTTGATACAGGAAGTCAGCGTTCGTTTTTAAACCCGAAGTTAGCGGATCAACATTTTAGTGATTTTAAGCGACTCGAAAACTTTGAAGTAGTCAGCACCCATGCTAGTAGTAAACATAGTGCGGTTGCGTACATACCTTTACCTAGGACGTTTAGAAGTAATGAATGGCACAAATTTTATATATATTGTGTCGATGATAGATACGATGGCTTAATCGGTAGTGATTTATTGATGCAACTTCACGCGATTATTGACATGAAAAATAGAAAGTTAGTCACTAAAGATACTTGCATACCAATTATGTATAGTCCACCAATGCGCGAATTTTATGTGTTACCTCCGCGTAGCGAATTAAGGGTCAAACTTCCAGTTGATTTGTTACACGGTGAGGCCATAATAAATTTTACAGAGTTCACTGATGGAGTTAGAATGCCCACAGCTTTAGTTAACTGTGCACATGGTTATGCAACAACGGTTATTCAAAATTGTAGATCCGAACAAATGGAACTAACGGTTACCAATAGGTTCAAGGTCGAACCACACTTAGGAACTACTTTAGATAATAGTGTTAACTTGAATTTTACTGATAATGATAGCTATAAGTTAGATCAACTGTTAACTGATAATCTCTCTAAGTTAAGAGTCGATCACATGAACGAGGAGGAGAAACAATCTGTTATTAATATCTGCAATGAGTATAAAGACGTTTTCTACTGCGAGGACGTACCTCTCTCATTCACAAACGAGGTAAAACATAAGATTAGGACTAAAAATGAAGACCCAATACATATTAAAGCTCATAGATTACCGCCTACACAAACAGTAGAAATTAGAAATCAGGTAGAAAAAATGCTCAAAGACAATGTCATCCAAAAATCATTTTCACCATGGAGTGCACCGGTTCACCTAGTACCAAAAAAAATTGATAATTCCGGTAAACAAAAATGGAGAATGGTGATAGACTATAGACGCCTCAACGACATCACGATCGATGATAAATACCCTTTACCTAATATCAATGACCTTTTTGATATGTTAGGCAAAAGTATGTACTTCACTACTTTAGATTTAGCAAGCGGGTACCACCAGATAGAAGTAGAAAGAGAGGATAGAGCAAAAACCGGTTTTAGTACACCTTTTGGGCATTATGAGTTCAATAGGATGCCATTTGGGCTAAAAACGGCGCCGGCTACATTCCAGCGCGCCATGGATAACGTGTTGAGAGGTTTGCAAGGTATCCATTGCCTTGTATACCTTGATGACGTCATAATTTTCGCGAAAAGCATTCAGGAACATAATGAAAAACTTAGGGCAGTATTGGAAAGATTTCGTGAAACTAATTTAAAGGTGCAGTTAGATAAATCCCATTTCTTACGGAAAGAAGTGCTTTATTTAGGCCACACCATTACCAGTGAAGGCTTAAAACCCAATAATGATAAGATAGAAGCAGTATTAAAGTATCCTATACCCAAAACCACGACCGAAATAAAAAGTTTTCTTGGTCTAATAGGATACTATAGAAAATTCATAAGGGACTTCGCAAAAATAACTAGGCCCCTTACAGTATGTTTAAAGAAAGGTAAAATTATAGACTTAAATGACGAATATATAGAAAGTTTTGAAACATGCAAAAAACTGCTTACAAATTCTCCATTGCTGCAGTTTCCAGATTTTTCCAAACCGTTTATTTTGACCACGGATGCATCAAATTTTGCAATCGGGGCAGTACTTTCACAGGGCACCATAGGTTCAGACAAACCAGTAGCATATGCTAGCCGAACGTTAAGCGATACCGAGTCAAGGTACAGCACCATAGAGAAGGAGCTTTTAGCAGTAATCTGGGCGGTAAAGCATTTTAGGCCGTATTTATGGGGTAAAAAGTTTTACATCTATACGGACCATAGACCCCTGGCTTGGCTCTATTCGCTAAATGAACCAAACAGTAAACTTACTAGGTGGCGCCTTAGACTGGAAGAATATGATTTTGAGATTAATTATAAGAAAGGGGCACAGAATTCAAATGCAGATGCATTGTCTCGTATAAAAATAAATAATTTAGACATAGATAATATCGTAGTAAATTTAAATGGTAGTAAAATTAGGGAAATAAAGGTTAATATATTAGATAATTATACTGAGTCCATGCAAGTAAATGTAGGTAATGAGGAATTTGTTAGAAATTTAGAAGAAAATAATGACGGGGAAGAAATAATATGCTTATCAGACTCAGACTCAGATAAGTTAAGCGTAGATAGAAAGGAGGTGCCTGTCATAGATATATCTGAATCAGATGACGGAGCTACGGCTCATTCTATATCAAATAGGGAACATGAGGGTATACCAATACTAAACGAAGCCGTAGATACCAAACCAAGACAAATACTTGTCTATATATGGTATAAAAACGAGATTCATGTAAAAGACATTTCTAATAATAATCAGAAAATAATTGAAGTACATATACCAGCTGTTAATAATGAACATTTAGTTAAACAATTTTTAAAAGAGTATATAGATTTTAAGCAGAAATATTTCATTTATTACGAAACGGAAGCATTTAGAAAAGTATTTAGCAATGTAGTAACAGCATTATATAAAAAAGGAACACAAAATTTAATAGAATGTACAGAGAGAGTAGTCAATGTAACAAACGAAGAAGAACAAAGAGAAATTATTATTAAGTATCACGAGGGAAAAACTGTTCATCGCGGTATTCAGGAAACACTTACAAAGCTTAAAAGACACTATTGGTGGTCTAATATGAAAGACACAATCTCCGCTATCATAAATGCATGCGAACAGTGTAGAAAAATGAAATACGACAGAAAACCAATCAAACCTCCAATACAACTTACTCAAACACAAAACATGCCATTTGAAGAAGTTTTCATGGACCTTTTGTACATAGAAAACAATTATTACTTAACAATAGTGGATGCTTTTAGCAAGTTGGCGCAAGCTTTTAATGTACCTAATAGAAGTACACCAGAAATAGTGAAGGCATTAATTAAGTATTTTAGTATCTATGGATTGCCTAAAAAGATAAATAGTGACCCTGGGACCGAGTTCAATAACCACCTTGTTAGAGAACTATTGAGTCTTTACAAAATCGAAATGCATGTAGGGACTCCGAATAATCCGAATTCTATGAGTATGGTAGAACGTTTTCATTCTACGATAATTGAGATTTATAGGTTAGCAAAATACGAAAGAAGTGATCAAGATGCAGCATCAGTGATGACGTATGCCATCATGGCATACAATAACACTATTCATAGCGCGACAAATTTCACACCTTTTGAATTGGTATTCGGACACACAGAATCAGGAAATATATTTGATATAGATAGAGATAAAAATCTTTTACAGAAATTAGTTCAGGATCATAGAAAAAGACTCAAAGTTTTATACGAATACGTTAGTGATAGGATTAAAGAAAATAAAAATAAAGTTGCAGAGAAGAAAGGCGGTGAAAAACCACCAGAGATAAGGGAAGGTGATAAAGTTTACATGAAAACTACTAGGAATCGGAAAGCTAAGGAAATGCCACGATATGAAAAAGCTACAGTTACAGGGAAAGTAGATAGGAATATTGTACCGGTGAAGTTGAGAAAAAGAAATACGAGAGTGGCAATAAAAAACGTTAAACGCCCTCCACAGGTGGTGGCAAGCAGTCTTGACGCTCCTGGTCCTAGCGGAGTCAGCAAGCAGCGTAAACCTGCAGGATATGACTCAGAATCCTGGAATAGCGCCGATACGGATAAGTGCAGCAGTGATTCAGAATAATCACTGGACTATTTTTAAGACGTTAGATTTATTAACTATTGTTAGGTACTTAGATAATAATATTTACCAATATTTTAGATTAAAAGACACGATTTACTCGCAAAATGAGTCACATAGTGAGCTTCTAGGATTAGTACTACAAATAGAATCTTTTATGGAACTTACAAAAGATAGATTGAAACAATTAATACCTAGTAGAAGACTAAGAAGGGGTCTAATAAACCCGTTAGGTTCTATCGTTAAATTAATTTCAGGCAATTTAGATAACGATGACGCTATACGATATAATTCGGAGATTAGTAATCTTAAAAATAGAGAACATTCGATAGAAAGAAAATTTTCACTAATGCAAAAAGCCTTTGATAAATTAGTTAATATTTCAGATGACTTGAAATACAACTTAATTCAATTAAATATTAAAACTTCGCAGCTACAGACATTACGGTATAACCAGACCAAAATACATAATATAGTGAGTCAAATGAACACTCTATATCAAATCTTAAACAACTTTCGTACTATTTATAACGTAATTCAAGAGACAGAGACGGCAATCGCTTTCAGCAGAATACACATACTCCATCAATCTATAATTAATTCTACAGAACTTTTTAATATATTATTAGAAATAGAGAAACATCATAGATTAGTGTATAAGGTAGATAAGGACAGCCTTACAAAGTTAGAAGGCACTATAGTTCTTAAATCTTATTCTGATAATGATAAGTTAGTTTTCGTGTTAGAAGTCCCCTTGTTAGACACGGTCACATATAATTATTACAAGATTATTCCTATACCTATATACAATCCTAGTTCCTTAACAACATCCATAATCATTCCTAAGTATCCCTACCTTATAGTGAATGGATTGAAATACAGACCCGTGTCTACCCCATGCGAGCAGATCGAAGACGATCGAGTCCTCTGTAAGGAAGATAACATTGTGCAATACGCTGATACGACGTGCGTTGAACAAATAATGTTACTGAAAAACTATTCAGCATGCCATAAAAACTTTATTCAAATAGAAGATGTAAGAAGTTACACCATAGCCGAAGGAATGTGGTTACTTTTCACACGGAAAAATACAATACTTACCGAGAACTGCAATAATGAAATTATGAAGTACAACCTGAAAGGAACATTTTTGGTAATCCCCAATAGAAGCTGTGAGACACAAATTGGAGACAAAATCATCAGTAAGGTAGCCGAAAGAAGGACACTCGATGCAAGCTTGCTGCAGAAAGTCGTAAAGATGCCTGAACTACAACAAGAAATTAAGGTAGAAGACAGCCAAGTCGACCTTCGTGACGTGGACCTTAATGATATCAAGGACATTTTAAATAGTGCAAAATACAACAGTGAAAGTGTAGATACAAGTGAAATTTTGGTTACCCAAGACATAAGTGTATGGACAATAAGTATTATAATAATAATGGTTGTAATTACATTAGGATTCATAATTGTTAAATTTAAAGTATCTAAGAAAATCTTTGTACTACGGCAAAATCATCTGAAACCAAAAGATTTGCCATCAGCTGATTTTTCTCTTAGGGGGGGAGGAGTTAAGGGTGCTCACCCTATAGATATATGCTTTGTCAAGCAAAATGAGGCATAGCAACAGGATTGAAGGAATTTGACTCAGCATTTACTCGACACGAGTATAGAACATTCCAGAACAATTTATGCTGAGATTTACACTTAATTCTTGCACAATAGGTTATTTGATACTCCTTTATAAAACTAGCTTTAAGTAATTTTCCCATAAGATTGTATTCTGTTCTGAGTCTTCGCTCTGTAAACATTTGTAAAACGTATTTTTATTCAATAAATTTATTTTTATTAATAAATCGTTTGTCCATTCCTTGACTAACGCAATAGGATGTTGATCTCCATTATCATCCTCTTGACTCAAAACACTACCGATGCCAACCGAACTGGCATCACAATGCAAAAAGAAAGGTTTTTCAAAATTAGGACATTGCAAGACAGGAGCAGTAGTTAATGATAGTTTCAGCTCAGCAAATGCATTCTCAGCATCATCATTCCAACAAAGTAATTTTCTAGAGTTTTTACTACCAGCTGTTAATTTAGTTAAGGGAGAAGCAATATCAGCAAATTTACAAATGAATCTACGGTAATATGAGCATAAACCAAGAAAGCTACGAAGTTGTTTAACGGTTTCAGGACGAGGAAAATTTTTAATGGTGTCTAATTTAGAAGGATCAGTATGCAAGCCATTACTGTCAACTATATAACCAAGATAACGAAGTCTATCTTTACAAAAATTACACTTTTTTAAATTAACAGTCAATCCAGCATCTTTTAGAATTTTATAAATTTTATGTAAGTAATCTATATGTGTATTAAAATCCGAATTTACACAAATTAAGTCATCCAAATAACAGAACACCGTATTATCAAATTCAGGACCAAAAAGTTTATCTACAAGTCTCTGCAACTCAGCCGGTGCATTAGTGAGACCGAATGGCATGCGAACAAATTCAAAAAGTCCTTTTCCCGGAACAACAAAAGCAGTCTTCTCTCGAGAAGATTCTTCTAGAGCGATTTGTAAAAATGCTTTAGAAAGGTCAATGGTACTAATATATTTAGCTCCCCCAAGGTTATCTAATATCCTAGAGGTATAAGGAAGAGGGTAAGAATCCTTTACAGTGACTGAATTTAAACGTCTTGAATCTAAACATAATCTAGTACTGCCATCCTTCTTTTCCACCGCTAAGACAGGTGAACACCAAGGTGATTTAGAAGGTTGAATGATACCCTCCTTCAATAAAACTTCCACTTCATCAAAAAGTTCTTTCTGCTTTGCAGGACTTAAAGGCCAATATCTTTGTTTGAAAGGTTCACTAGTGACATTAATTTTATGTTTAACAAGATGAGTAAGACCTAAGCCTTTCTTTTCATAAGAAATATTTTCAAAAAGTGAAATAGTATCTTTTAATTTTTGTTTCTCAGAAGGAGCAAGTTCACTAACAGAAGTAACAGTACAAACTTGAGCTTTATTGCTTTGAACATAAGTTATATTTTTCCATAAGTCTTTAGCTAAATCAAAAGTTAACCAAAAATCAAAACCCAAAATAAAATCAGGCTGAAAAGAAGGTATAATTAAAAAGTTAATATTTCTTGTTAAATCATCACAAGTAATAGGCAATTCCATAGTACCAATAATTCTTTGTGAAGAACCAGCAGCTGTATAAGCAGCACCAGAATTAGAATTAATTTTATAACCTAAATGTAAAAACTTTTTATGCATATTAGAACCTAAAACACATCTATTAGAACCACTATCTAACAAACCGGAAAAAGTATGTTTACCTACAGAAAACTTTATAAATGGTCTAGTATCACTATGTTTAACAAATAGAACAGGAGCTGATTTATAAATTTTGAAAAATGTTTTTAAATAATCTAACCAACCTGCAAAGTCTTGGTTACGAGTAACATCATCAGGTTTGTGACATTTAGTAAAAGTTTTGTTCATCGAGGTACTCGCAGTTACATCAATAACAGGGGCTCGATGAAACCTAATCAGTTTTTTGACTCCTTAGAGTTCTTATTATCTAAATTACAAACATCACAACTTTTTGACGTGACTCCAACCTTTTGACACTTGAAACAAATGACTCCAGGAATTGACGTACACTGTCTAAAATGGTGTCCAGATTTCTTACATTTTAAACAAATTGAATCAGTTGAAACTGCATTAAACTTGGTTGTAAGTTTGTCAGTCTTAAGATCCTTAGAGGATTTCCTATTGACAAAAACCTCAAGTTCTTTAGCCAATTCAAGGAACTGATCTACTGAGTCAATACGTTTACCAAAAATAAATGGTGTATAAATAGACAACATATTGTGTTTGATAATACTAATTAAAACCGCTTCAAATGGTGGGGAAGAAAGACGACTAGCCATGTCCACAATTTCTGTAATAAAGTCTGGCAGAGATTCAGAATACTTCTGTTTCCTTGTACGGAGGTCATTCTCCAAAAAGTAATCAAAGTCCGGCCTGTCAAAACGTTTAAGTAAAGCAAGTTTAAGCTCATGCCATGATGGAATGCGAATACGTACTGTGCGAAACCATTTAAGAGCAATACCGCTAAGCAAGTCTGTAAAAGAACCAACCAATAACATTTCATCAAAATTTTTGTATAAAAAGTATTCTTCAACTTTAGTTATAAATTCTCTAACGCAAGAACTCCCATCGAATATAATTTTACTTCTTTTTAAGTCAGGCAACTTAATTGCAGAAGGCAAATTCTTTTTAATATGATCATTAACCAAAGCATTTCTCGAATTAAATGAAGGCAAAGCATGTACCGCAAAAGCTGAAGAAGAATGTGCAAACTTGTCATTCTGATCAAAAGAATGATGTACTTCTGTCAAATTAATCATGTCAGGAACATGTGCACTGGCATCAGGAATAGCGCAAGCACCATCAGATTCTAAATTATTTTCAGCAGCTGGAGGCGGAGAAAGCTGAAGTTCCTTATCCATGATGAATGAACAAAAAGTTGAGCAAAAAGCAAAGTTCAAAAGTTATAAAATATTTAAGGTTAAGTTGAAATAATATTAAAGTTGATAAGTTATTTTTATGAAAATATCAAAGTGTTTGGCAATGAGAAGATGCAATAATATCTTACAATATAAGTTTGAGCACAATAATCATTGATAACTAAGTTAAACTTAAGTTCACAATATAATTAAATATAACAAACAATAGTACACAATATTGTCAAAGAAAAATATTGTCTACACAAAATTAACAAAAGAGTTAGAGTATATTATGTTGTTTACAACAATAGTATTAAAATTTGTAAAGTTCAAACAAAACAATGTGTTTTATAAATAACACTAGGTATTCAATTATAAGAATTGAATAAAATAGAATATAAGATGCAATAATAACCATAACAAGATAGAAAGCTACTCCAATGTCCCTGTTTATGGCGACAATTGTAATAATAAAAAAAAAGAAAAATTTTAATTAAATATAATTAATTTGATTTCAAATATAATTATAAATATAAAAAGTGTAAGATGTGTGTAGCTCCTAAATGAAAACAACAAACAAACAAATAAAACAAATACCTTATGGGTTCGGGCGCCTTGGAGCTTACACCTAAAAATTAGTTTGCCGGAATAGGTCTATCGGAGGGATTGAACCTTTAATCGTCCGGTGGGAGGCTAACTAAAGAAATCAAACAAGAACTCCCTTTTGTTTCTTTAATTTTAAGCCCGTAGCTTTCAGCAAAATAACAAAGTTACACAAAAAAAATATTAATAACTAGTTAAAATTAAAAACTAGTATAAATTATTAACTACAGGAAATTATTAAAGTACAGGAGATTATTGCATCTTGAGTATGATAACTAAATTAGTTAAATTAAATTTAAAATAAACATACCAGGGGGTAGTAAACCAGAAATAAACTAAAATAAAACCATGTGACGTGGTGAGCGTCGGGTGAGCGCTGGATGAGTCCCTCAGCAAAACGACCAAGTTAAGTTCATGGGAGAAGGCCAGAACTTAACACGGGAACAAACAAATGGAAAATATCCTTAGAAGAAACCCTTAGAAGAAACCATCGGAAGAAACGCCAACAGCGGGCTGTAACAAATTGTATAGATTAGATTACGGCAAGGCAAAGTGATCAATCCGAGACGCGGCACTTTAGCATTAAAAAGGTCTTACCGTTTCTTCCTCTTCGAAATACGAAGCAAACTAAATGTTTCGGTACGAGATTCCGACCATAGGCTGTAACAAAATTTGCAGGTTAAGGCACGGTGAGGCAAAGTGAAAAATCCGTCAAACGACACTTTAAAAGTTGATGGATCTCACCGTTTAGTCCTCCTTCCTTCGCCAAACTATGAAATGCGCCATGCGGTCACCTCACACCAGAGACATCAGGCCAAAACAAATTTATAGGGACGTCATCACGGCACCACTATAAACACCTAATATATGCCGTACTATGGCATTAAAATTATGCGTAATCCAGCCGAGGATGGCTAAGATTCGCCTTGATAAAAAAAACTTAAAAGCGAAGATTCATTTTTGAATCGTCAACCGGTAGATGCTGGTCGAAGAGTGAGCAGCCGTCCGATCTGTCACTTATGTCAAAACTCGAGAAAAATACCACAGATAAAATAAAAATCAAATTAGTGACGCGAAACAGACTAAATAGGCCGAAGGCATGTAAGGAGCAAAAAGGCTCGTTACAAACCTAAACATGCAAATAATTCCATTATCATTATGTGTTATTTATTCCAATTTTAAGTTTCTTTTATAATTATTTAAGTGGACAAGGTTGACTTTCGCTTGGGGGATCGAACTATACAGAAACAACGTCTTATTTGTATGCTCCTTATATTTGCACTAAAAATCAAAAGTATTGAGTGGACTGTATGCATATTATAGATAGGTTAGTAGACATAGTTTAGTGGATAGACATGTTAGTTAGGAGTTATAAGTACTCTGATTGCGGGTCATAGAAGATGTAACTAGACAATAATATAAAAGTTTATTTATATATTTCTTGTCTATATTTTGTGCATATAATAATATATGTGCAAGTCTTTTGTTTTTTAAATTTGCATTTCTTTAGTGTTTATACTTATTTACAAAAATAAAAACAACATGGAATTAATAGCGGTAGTTAACACTGCATCCTGTGCTATGGATACCAGGTTTACATCCCGGTAGGGACAAATGTTTGTATGATCATAAACATTTGTATCTGAGTCATGGATGTATCTTTGTATTATATATATTATCAACTTTCTAGTATCCATAACACAAGCCACGTTGCTAAGCTCAGCAACTAGATGGCGCTGTGTCATAATGTCCTGATATATTAATACCTATTATCTTTATCCTAAAGGTGGGTGCCCGCTCGATAGTGGCAATAAAATGCGTGGACAAGTCCCGCGTGAAGTACAGCGGCGCCGCCGTGGACAACCTGATCACGGAGATCAGACTCCTCAAGACCCTCACACACCCCCACATTGTGCACATGAAGAACTTCACCTGGGATGACAAGTAAGTTGCATGGCCAAGGCCCCCCTGGATCCGCTATAGATCCATCCTGAATCCGCCCTGGATTTACCCTGGATCCGCCCTAGATCCACCCTGGCTCTGCCCTTGGTCATTGAATTCATGACCCCCTTTTATTAGTTCGATTAAGAAAGCATTTTCTTAATCGAACTATCGAACTGGAGCCTGTATAACTACGACTGCGTGACACCCTCCTAGCAATCCGCTCTTGAAAGAGACCTGTATGACCCCACTTCCTGGATCCGCCCTTGGATAACACCTGCATGACCCCCCTGGATCCTCCCTTGTGTGTGACCAGGAGGACCCCCTAGATCCAACTTTGAGTGAGACCTGTATGACCCCCTGGATCCGACCTTGAGTGAGACTAGTTTGACCTCCTGGATCCAACCTTGAGTGAGACCTGTATGACCCCCTGGATCCAACCTTGAGTGAGATCAGTATGACCCCCCTGGATCCGTCCTTGAGTGAGACCAGTATGACCCCACTGGATCCGACCTTGAGTGAGACCTGCATGACATGTCCTGCTACACTACAGCCTGTATCGTATACCTGTTGGCAGGAACATCTACATCATAATGGAGTACTGTTGCGGCGGAGACCTGTCCAAGTACATACACAGATACGGGCGCGTTCGCGAGAAGTCTTTTCGCGAGAAGAGAGAAATTGTTGTCGTCGGTATTGCCGGCGTCGGTATTGTTGTCGTCGGTATTGCTGGCGTCGGTATTGCTGTCGTCGGTATTGCTGGCGTCGGTATTGTTGTCGTCGGTATTGCCGGCGTCGGTGTTGTTGTCGTTGGTATTGGTGGCATCGGTATTGGTGGTGTCGGTATTGTTGTAATCGGTATTCAAAACGTCGGCATTGGAGGCGTCAATATTGGTGGCGTCAGTGTTGATGGCGTTGGTATTGTTGGCGTCGGTAATGGTGGCGGCGGTATTGTTGGCGTCGGTAATGGTTGCGTCGATATTGTTATCGTCGGTATTGCCGGCGTTGGTAATGGTGGCGTCGGTATTGTTGCCATCGGTAATGGTGGCGTCGGTATTGGTGGCGTCAGTATTGGTGTCGTCGGTATTGGTATCGTCGGTAATGGTTGCGACGGTATGATGGTGTTGGTATTGGTGGTGTCGGTATTGTTGCCGTCAGTATTGTTGTAATCGGTATTGAAAGCGTCGGCATTGAAGGCGTCAATATTGGTGGCGTCAGTGTTTTGATGGCGTCGGTATTGTTGGCGTCGGTAATGGTGGCGTCGGTATTGGTCGCGTCGGTATTGTTTGCGTCGGTATTGTTGGCGTCGGTAATGGTGGCGTTGGTATTGCTCGCGTCGGTATTGTTGGCGTCGTTAATGGTGGCGTTGGTATTGGTGGCGTCGATATTGGTGTCGTCGGCATTGGTGGCGTCGGTATTGATTGCGTTGGTATTGATGGCGTCGGATTTGTTGTCGTCGGTATTGTTGGCGTCGGCATTGGTGGCGTCGGTTTTGTTGTTGTCGGTATTGTTGGCGTCAGCATTGGTGGCGTCGGTATTGATTGCGTCGGTATTTATGGTTGTCGTCGGTAATTTGGTATTGGTGGCGTCTGTATTGTTGCCGTCGGTATTGTTGTAATCGGTATTAAAAGCGTCGGCATTGGAGGCGTCAATATTGGTGGCGTCAGTGTTGATGGCGTTGGTATTGAAAGCGTTGGTATTGGTGGCGTCGGTATTGTTGGCGTCGATATTGGTGGCGTCGGTATTGGTGGCGTCGGTATTGGTGGCGTCGGTAATGGTGGCGTCGGTATTGTTGGCGTCGGTAATGGCGGCGTTGGCATCGGTGCCGTCGGTATTGATGGCGTCGGTGTTGCCGGCGTCGGTATTGTTGGCATCGGTATTGATTGCGTCGGTAATGGTGGCGTCGGTATTGAAAGCGTCGGCGTTGTCAGCGTCTGTATTGTTGTCGTCGGTATTGTTGCCGTCGGTATTGCTGGCGTCGGTATTATTTTCGTCCGTATTGCCGGCGTCGGTAATGGTGGCGTCGATATTGTTGTCGTCGGTATTGCCGGCGTCGGTATTGTTGTCGTCGGTATTGCTGGCGTCGGTATTGCTGTCGTCGGTATTGCTGGCGTCGGTATTGTTGTCGTCGGTATTGCCGGCGTCGGTGTTGTTGTCGTTGGTATTGGTGGCATCGGTATTGGTGGTGTCGGTATTGTTGTAATCGGTATTCAAAACGTCGGCATTGGAGGCGTCAATATTGGTGGCGTCAGTGTTGATGGCGTTGGTATTGTTGGCGTCGGTAATGGTGGCGGCGGTATTGTTGGCGTCGGTAATGGTTGCGTCGATATTGTTATCGTCGGTATTGCCGGCGTTGGTAATGGTGGCGTCGGTATTGTTGCCATCGGTAATGGTGGCGTCGGTATTGGTGGCGTCAGTATTGGTGTCGTCGGTATTGTTGGCGTCGGTATTGGTATCGTCGGTAATGGTTGCGACGGTATGATGGTGTTGGTATTGGTGGTGTCGGTATTGTTGCCGTCAGTATTGTTGTCGGTATTGAAAGCGTCGGCATTGAAGGCGTCAATATTGGTGGCGTCAGTGTTTTGATGGCGTCGGTATTGTTGGCGTCGGTAATGGTGGCGTCGGTATTGGTCGCGTCGGTATTGTTTGCGTCGGTATTGTTGGCGTCGGTAATGGTGGCGTTGGTATTGGTGGCGTCGATATTGGTGTCGTCGGCATTGGTGGCGTCGGTATTGATTGCGTTGGTATTGATGGCGTCGGCATTGGTGGCGTCGGTATTGATTGCGTTGGTATTGATGGCGTCGGATTTGTTGTCGTCGGCATTGGTGGCGTCGGTTTTGTTGTTGTCGGTATTGTTGGCGTCAGCATTGGTGGCGTCGGTATTGATTGCGTCGGTATTTATGGTTGTCGTCGGTAATTTGGTATTGGTGGCGTCTGTATTGTTGCCGTCGGTATTGTTGTAATCGGTATTAAAAGCGTCGGCATTGGAGGCGTCAATATTGGTGGCGTCAGTGTTGATGGCGTTGGTATTGAAAGCGTTGGTATTGGTGGCGTCGGTATTGTTGGCGTCGATATTGGTGGCGTCGGTATTGGTGGCGTCGGTATTGGTGGCGTCGGTATTGGTGGCGTCGGTAATGGTGGCGTCGGTATTGGTGGCGTCGGTAATGGTGGCGTCGGTATTAGTCGCGTCGGTATTCGTGGCGTCAGTGTTGATGGCGTTGGTATTGAAAGCGTCGGTATTGGTAGCGTCGGTATTGTTGGCGTCGGTATTGGTGGCGTCGGTATTGGTAGCGTCGGTAATGGTGGCGTCGGTATTGGTGGCGTCGTTATTGAAAGCGTCGGTATTGTTGACGTCGGTTATGGCGGCGTCGGCATCGGTGCCGTCGGTATTGATGGCGTCGGCGTTACTGGCGTTGGTATTGTTGTCGTCGGTATTGATGGCGTCGGTATTATTGTCGTCGGTATTGTTGGCGTCGGTTTTGTTGTTGTCGGTATTGTTGGCGTCAGCATTGGTGGCGTCGGTATTGATTGCGTCGGTATTTATGGTTGTCGTTGGTAATTTGGTATTGGTGGCGTCGGTATTGTTGTAATCGGTATTGAAAGCGTCGGCATTGGAGGCGTCAATATTGGTGGCGTCAGTGTTGATGTCGTTGGTATTGTTGGCGTCGGTAATGGTGGCGTCGGTATTGGTGGCGGCGGTATTGTTGGTGTCGGTAATGGTGGCGACGGTATGATGGCGTCGGTATAGGTGGTGTCGGTATTGTTGCCGTCAGTATTGTTGTAATCGGTATTGGTATCGTCGGTAATGGTGGCGACGGTATGGTGGCGTCGGTATTGGTGGCGTCGGTATTGGTGGTGTCGGTATTTTTGCCGTCAGTATTGTTGTAATCGGTATTGAAAGCGTCGGCATTGGAGGCGTCAATATTGGTGTCGTCAGTGTTGATGGCGTTGGTATTGAAAGCGTCGGTATTGGTGGCGTCAGTGTAGCTGGCGTCGGTATTGTTGACGTCGGTAATGGTGGCGTCGGTATTGGTGGCGTCGGTAATGGTGGCGTCGGTATTGGTGGCGTCGGTTATGGTGACGTCGGTATTGAAAGCGTCTGTATTGGTGGCGTCGGTAATGGCGGCGTAGGCATCGAGGCCGTCGGTATTCATGGGGTCGGCGTTGCCGGCGTCGGTATTGTTGTCGTCGGTATTGTTGCCGTCGGTATAGTTGTCGTCGGTATTGCCTGCGTTGGTATTGTTGTCGTCGGTATTGCGGGCGTCGGTATTGAAAGCGTCGGTATTATTGGAGTCGGTATTAGTTGCATCAGTATAGATGGCGTCGGTATTGAAAACGTCGGTATTGTTGGCGTCGGTATTAATGGCGTCAGTATCGATAGCGTATACCGCGATGATGAAGTCGCGGGCATTCCAGGTATATTTATTATTATTTTATAATATATTTACACTAGCTGGTCGTGTACACGCCCTGATTAATCATCACTTTTATATGCGTTTACACGTGGTCCTTTTAACCGACATTGTCGTTGTCAACCGCGCCGCTTCAAGGTCTTTGTTAGAGAAGCACGATATCTCTTCTTGATTAGATAGATTCGCAATGTTCTTAAGCCTAATTACATTTTTATATTTTTTTGGGATAGTGTACAGCGTGGATGGCATGATTTAGACATGACAAAGATGACAGTATAGTCTACTTCCGATTTTCACAATCATGTCTGTCTGTCTGTCGTCAGGTTCGCGCAACACATGTCGGCGGAGGGCGCGCGGTCGGTGCGCGGCTCGCCACTGTACATGGCGCCGGAGATGCTGTGTGGAGAGTACGACGCGAGGGTGGACTTGTGGAGCGTTGGTATATATAACACTAGCTGATGCCCGCGACGTCGTCCGCGTGCAATTAAACGAAAAATAAAAAACAAATCTTGCCGTTTTGCTAAAAATCGCGAAAAATTATTATTTTTACCCGTGACATCGAGTATTTTTTTGTCCATACACGGGAATGATGAGTACCTTAAAAAATGTTATTCATAATAATTATGTTTTGTACAATTTTACTGATTTTCAGCTTGATGTGAATTTAAGCACCTTCGAATGTCTAAATTGCCCGGACATTGGTCTCATTGAAATAAAACATTTTGTGTTTGAAATTACTTGGAATATATGTAGATATAGATACATCAGATTAATAGGCCATGACAGATGATACACACACACACACACACAAACACACACACACACACACACACACACACACACACACACACACACAAACACACACACACACAAACACACACACACACACACACACGACCACATACACACACAAACACATACACACACAAACACATACATACACACACACACACAAATGCGTGTTCTAAACTGTACTAAATATGTATTAGAATGATGACTGGTGTTGTTGTGAACAGGTGTGATAATGTACGAGTGCCTGTTTGGTCGCGCGCCCTACTCCTCCAGCACCTTCAAAGAACTGGTTGACAAAATACAGCGCCAGGCGCCTATCGAGGTGAGACATCATCATCATCATCATATTGTCGAGCTGCCCGACTGGGGAAGTACCTCCGCCTTACAGAACACCGCAGTGAAACAACAATAGTTGTGTTTCTGCGAGTGAGTAAGGTTACCAGAGCTCGTTGGGGGAGTGACTATTTTATTGACAGCATGGGAATTCCGTTTGCTGTTAGTCTATAATGATGTAATTTAACGCTGCCCGGAATCCATAGCACAGAATGCTATGGATTCCGGGTTCGAATCCTGGTAGAGATTAATGTTTGTATGATAAGCATCAACATTTGTATCCAAGTCATGGCTAAATTTAAAAAGTACCTATACACCGTGAAATTATATAGATTTATGGAACGAAAATTTTGGACTCTATATCAATAATGGAATCCATTTATGTGAAATTTAAATAAAATAAAGATATTTTTTTTTATAAAAAATGTGACAGACATACAAAAAACTAGAACGAAACCAGGATACATGGTAACGCCACTAAATTTAACGTACTACGATTACTACGATCGATATCATTCATGTTACTCACACATAGGTACACAACTAAGCACCCGCGCTCGTTGCCGCTAACTTACCTACACGTTTGCCGACAATCCACTCGGACGCACTACCTATTATTACCTACCACGCGGCGCGGCGGCGGCGCCGCAGTGTCGCCGCCGGCGGCGTGCGGGGCGGGCGCTAGTTCTGCTGCAACTCGCGCGCGGTAAGGATAAGCAACCTTACTTAAGATTTACGTTGTCACGCGAAAATGTGTCGTCAGTACGAATATACAAACGCGAAGTACTTAGCAATTGTTCAGCTGTACTGTGCACATCAATGGACTCTCGTGAATCCATACTTAATACGGGAAGACCATCACCAAGTTCAGTTTAGTGCTAATGTGTAGGCAGTTATTATAACGGCCAATTAATAGTGACTATTTTCATTGAACGCGACCTAACAGCTCGTTTTTAGACATGTTATAAACGATAATATCGGAGCTGGCTGTTAGATGATATCCCTGTAGCGTACTTAGCTGGGATTTACTATCAGCATGATGGCTGCCCCGCTCATTATTCAAGTGTAGTGCGTGCCTACCTAAACACTCAGTTCGGTGATAGGTGGATAAGCCGCGGCGGTCCCATGGCTAGGCCGTCTAGGAGCCCGGACTTAACGCCTTTGGACTTTTTCTTGTTGTCGGAAATCAAAAGACTTGCTTACATTACAAAGACCCGTAAACATGAAAATCGTGACTAGTTACGCCGTGCGATAGTGGACACCTTTGTTAGAGTGAAAAGTGACAGAGACACGTTAAGAAAGCTAAAAGACAATAGTATAAAACGGCCACGTTTGTCTATTGAACGCGGCGGACTCCATTTCGAGCAGTTGCTTCGGTACAGGGAAGTGTAAATAAACTTTTTGCAGGTAACTTGTATGTAAAGTTGATTATTTTGTAAATAGCTCCATTTTTTAAATACGCCTGAAATACCTACCCAGTCTCTTGACTGCTTCAGCTATCTGTTTTTAATATTGATACAGTAAATACCTAATGTTATTTATTGAAAAGTATGTTCAAGTAAAGTATTTCTGGCAGTTCTAAACCCGTGGAATGTATGAAGGAGAATTTGGTGTACAATTTACGTTATTCCGTGAAAATGTTGCCGCAATGATTGTACAAGCGCAGCGGCTGTACAAGCGACTGCTGCGCAAGGCGTCACGAGTTCGATCCTCGCTCGGATTTTTTTTATGATCTGCAGGTAATTGTTCTGTGTGTGTTAACTTGTTGCTTGAGGCAAAGTTTAAAAAATAATTAAAGTTTTTTTAAAGCTATTGTAATACCTACTTAATGTTTAATCCCTTTTATTGAATTGGAATGTAGGTTTTACGTTCGTATCTCGTATCTGCTGATTCGCTAAGCGCCAAACCTGTCATATTTCAATTTATACCAAGATAGGTAAGTTACGTAGATAGGTGTAAGTAGATACTTACCATCAATTTCGTCGCCATCTGCATCGTATTGCTAAATACCTACAATTTATTTCAATAATAAAATGAGATCAATAAAGTACTGACCTGCTAGCTTTTAAATAACGCGTAAGTACTTATTAGTACTTATTCGCTCGGACAGCCGTACCAGCTGACTGGCGTTCGGGTCATTGCCCCGCCGCCGCGCGTCATTGATAAGTAGCGAGTTGGCGACTGCGGCCGATTTTGAATGAAATATTGGTACACTACTACTAGCAAACTCGATCAAGTGAAAATATTCTTTTCACTTGCCAACTTTTTTATTATAAACAGTAGAGTTAATCTAAGACTTTTTTTAGTTCTATTAATTATCATAAGTGTCCCACCTTTCGGTTCCAAAACGACTACAATTTCACGGTGTATATGTAGTATATCAACTATCTAGTATCCGTAACACAAGCCTCGTTGCTTAGCTCGGCAACTAGATGGCGCTGTGTCATTATTTTTTCATTATGACACACCGCCATCTAGTTGCCGAGCTAAGCAACGAGGCTTCTTTTTTAAAATACAGACAGTTACGGATACAAATGATTATGCTCATCACACAAACCATTGTTCTTTCTGGCTAACTACCGCGGGACTAATTGGGAGGTATTATATGCTCGGATATATTTCTTTCTGTCTGTGCCAGATCCCAGCGAACGCCTCAATATCCCCCGGCTGCCGCGACCTGCTGACCCGCCTGCTGCAGCACGACCCTGACAAGCGCATCAGCTATGAGGAGTTCTTCCAGCACGAGTACCTGGACCTACAGCATATGCCTTCCAAAGAGAACTATGAGAAGGTGCATATTTTACCTTTTGACGATTTATTATGACACTAGGCCCGCGACTTTATCTGCGTAAAATTAATAATTTTATTACCTCCAACTTTTCCCCCTTTTAAGGGGTGATTTCCGGGATGAAAACTATCCTATGTCCTTGCCCGGGGCTCAAACTATCTTGATACCAAATTGGCACCAATCGGTTCAGCGGTTATGGCGTGGATATTAATAAAAAATATGGATCACATTTTTTACATTAACTTCACTCTTTTGTTACCAGAATATTGGACTGCAACATAGGCATGTCTTTAATAGGTCCGTATAAAAATAAATGAAATGTATCAAATCTACAAAGAAAGGTATATATACTGTTAATGTTTTGTTTCTTATTTCATAACGTTCGACGGGTGAACCGATTTTGATGATTCTTTTTTATTTGAAAGCTGGTGCTCCCCGTGTGTTCCAATTTCAATTTGGGTTTTTTCTTTGACAAAGTTTTTGTTCACCCAAAAAGTGATCAACACGCAAAAAGGTTTCACTTCAAATTTTTTTTTATTTATTTCTTCATCAGGCCGTGACGCTGATCAAGAAGGCCATAGAGTTGGACTCCGCGGGGCAGCTGGAGGAAGCCTTCACGCTGTACCGAGACAGTCTGCTGTACCTCGTGCCGTGCGTCGGCTGCGAGGCCGACTCGCTGCGCCGCGCCGCGCTCGCCGGCAAGCTCGGCAGGTGAGGCTTGGAACTGGATGGGTGGCCGCCCGCCCTCTGTACAGACAGTCTGCTGTACCTCGTGCCGTGCGTCGGCTGCGAGGCCGACTCGCTGCGCCGCGCCGCGCTCGCCGGCAAGCTCGGCAGGTGAGGCTTGGAACTGGATGGGTGGCCGCCCGCCCTCTGTACAGACAGTCTGCTGTACCTCGTGCCGTGCGTCGGCTGCGAGGCCGACTCGCTGCGCCGCGCCGCGCTCGCCGGCAAGCTCGGCAGGTGAGGCTTGGAACTGGATGGGTGGCCGCCCGCCCTCTGTACAGACAGTCTGCTGTACCTCGTGCCGTGCGTCGGCTGCGAGGCCGACTCGCTGCGCCGCGCCGCGCTCGCCGGCAAGCTCGGCAGGTGAGGCTTGGAACTGGATGGGTGGCCGCCCCGGAAGCCTGTATGCTTGAGAAATATTCTCCATACTAGACTATAGCCGAATCCCTCTCAAATGAGAGGAAACCCGTGCCCAGCAGTGGGACAATAATGGGTTGATGGACTCATATTGGTTCTTTGTTATCAGATACATGGAACGCGCGGAGGAATTGAAGGTGTTCCTCAAGACCGGTAGTGCCTCTAGAGAAACGCCGAGCAGTAACGGTGTTGCCAGCGTTGCTGTAGCCGATAATACTTGCCATTATAATGCTTGTAAGTTGAATAGTCCTGAATCTTAAGACCGCTCAACCGATTTAGATGAAATTTGGTATACAGATAGTTTGAGTCCCGGGGAATGACATAGGATAGTCTGACGATCCAATTAGTCCAGCGGAAGTTGACGCTGCCTTCTGTGCTATGGGTCCCGGGTTCGAATTCCGGTAGGGACAAATGTTTGTGTGATGAGCATCAACATTTGTATCCAAGTCATGGATGTATCTATGTATAATATGTATGTATTTACAACAAAACGTGTATATGTAGTATATCAACTAACTAGTATCCGTAACACAAGCCTCGTAGCTTAGCACGGAACTAGGTGGCGCTGTGTCATAATGTCCAGAAATATTTATATTATCATCCCTTATAAGGGGTGAAGGGGGTGAAAATAAAATTACTACTTTCACGCAGACGTTTATTATAATCATGTAATGAATAATGAATGATGTGCCTTTAGTAATGGCCTGCCTTGTTGTCGGTAAGTGCGACCGTAGAGCAAGAGGTCTTGGCTTCGATTCCCAGGTCGGGAAAAGTGTTGTTGGGTTTCTCAATGAAGCTCTCAGCTCGCTCCCCTATACATGGGAGCTAAAACATACTGTGGGTGTATCATTAGCACGATGTTATAATAATATATGTTACACACTGCGGACGGCGCGTGTCGGACTCCGACAGATGCAGTACAGAAGCCCGACAACATCATAGAACATGTAAGTTATACTCTCTCTTTCTCTAGTTTTCTCTCCCTATCTCTGGTGATCTCTCCCATCTCTCTCTTATCCTCTCTCCCTCTCTCTTCCTAGTTCTCTTTCTCACTCTTTAGTCCTCTCTCCCCATCTCTCTAGTTATCTCTCCCTATCCCTCGCTTGTTATCCCTCTCTCTTATCCTTTGTTCCTCACTCTCTAGTCCGCTCTCCCTCTCACTCCCTAGTCTTCTCTTTAATCTCTCTCCCTCTCTCTCTAATCCTCTCTCCTTCTCTCTGTAATCCTATCTCCCTCCCTCTCCCTAATCCTCTCTCCCTCTCACTCCCTAGTTCTCTCTTTAATCTCTCTCCCTCGCTCTCTAGTCCTCTCTCCTTCTCTCTGTAATCCTATCTCCCTCCCTCTCCCTAATCCTCTCTCCCTCTCACTCCCTAGTTCTCTCTTTAATCTCTCTCCCTCTCTCTCTAGTCTTCTCTCCTTCTCTTTGTAATCCTCTCTCCCTCATGCTCTATTCCTCTCCCTCTGTCTAGTCCTCCATTTCACCTCTCACTCGATATCTCTATATTTCTAGTCTTCCCTCCCTCTTTTTTAGTTCTCGCTTCCTTTTTCTTTCCTACTCTCTCCTCTGGCTCTCTCTTGTTTAAACTTTTGAATTCAAAATATACCCCTGTACTTAATTTCATACATCTAATCACATACTATGAAACCATGTCCATTTATTTGTCATATTAACTTGCCGTGTGTGTTGTCAGACCGCGGCCGGAGCGGGCGGGAGTGGGGGTGGAGGGGGAGGCGGGAAAGTCTCCGCGGGGTCCGGGGGGAGGTTCGGGCTCCGGCGGCTGTTCGGGCGGCAGCCCTCCATGCCGTACCTCGACGCTAAAGACTCAAGCATCGTGAGTATACATCACTAGCTGATTCCCGCGAATTCGTTTGCGTGCAATTTAACATAAAAACGGCTGTTATATACTAACTTTGCATATTACCCCCTTTGCGTATTACCCCCTTAGGGGGTAAATTTTCAAAAATCCGTTCTTAGTGCTCCCTACATTATAAAAGGAACCCCTATGCAAAATTTCAAGTTTCTAACCCTTATAGTTTAGGCCCCGCATTGATATGTCAGTCAATCAGCTTTTCCTTTTATATCTATATAGATAGATTATACAATCAGATATGTACAGTCCCACTGCTGGGCATGACTCTCCGCTCACTAGTAGACTACAAACTGGTTTTGCTAGTTGTACGGTTCCAAGAAGTTCATCTTATGGAGAAGAACCGGCAAGAAACTCGATAAACATTATTTTAAAATAATGGGTATTGTAATACAATATTCAGGCAATGGTGTGAGAGGTCAATGTAAAAAATGTAATGTATGTAATATCTTAAATCGTCAATAGTCAAATTAATAAAAACAAGATAATACCGTATACATCATTCTTCAGTTAAAACTATAACTAACAACGGTGAAGGAAAACATCGTGAGGAAACCTGCATGCTTGAAAAAGTTTCTCAATGGCATGTGAAGTCTGCCAACTCGCAGTAGGCTAGAGTGGTGGGCTATAGCCTAATCCCTCTCAAATGAAATAAGTATTTATTTTTCCTCACAAACACATTGACGCACACAATAAAATAAAATCACAGTATAAAACAAATAAAAACAGAATTAAAAATAAAAATTTAATCTAAAAAGCCCAGTCTGTTGCGCTCTGACATAGTAAAATATAAAAAAAATATTTGTGCTGTTCCTATCTGTGGTACAAGGTAGGGCACAGATCTTCATGGCAAATGCAAATATGAGGAGACCCGTGCCCAGCAGTGGGACAGTGGGCTAATGATGATTTAATATTATTATTATTACAGACAGCAGAAACGCCGCAAGAAAAACAAAAATTAGGTGAAATGGTTAACGACGGGTGTAGAATTACATGAGACGTAAGACGTTATCTGTCTCATTCTTTTTAGTCGTGCAAGATAGAGATGGCAATGTTTTTGATTTAGTTAACCTGATGTGTTTGTGACAAATTCGATTTTTATTTTGTCGGTGTGGAATTTAACTGAAGAATATTTAATTTTTGTGAGGAACCCTAATTTCTATTTTGTATTTAAAAGTAGCTGAAATTCCTTGTAATAGCTAGTAAAAATCCCCTCAAAATCGGTCCAGCCGTATTTTGACTAACAAATATGGCACCATTCCACAAATTCCCCCCTCCCCCCACAAAATAGCTCCAAAATTATCATCACCGTAACTCAAAAACCGAAGAAAATTTGAATTTGTTTCAAACAGTCACATCATAAGAATTCAACGCGTTACAGAATAAATGATTATATAATAACTATAATATTGTATATTTGTTTGTTAAATATTCATATTCATATCATTTCATATAATTTATAATAAACATTCAGATTTAAAAAGAAAGCCTGTTACATATGTATAATTATATAGACAGCCCCGGATTTAGGGAGAGGGGGGAGGGGGCAGTGATAGGGGGCGCCAACATCATAATGTAATATAACAAGCTTTTTTTTTAAGCAACTAGCCAGTTTGGCCCACCCGGCCCACGCTCTAGATACGCCCATGTTTGTGCCTCGGTTCAAAAATATCGCAGATCTGCTTGCAGGTTGCTTATAGGCTAAAACTACGCATAATAATAATAATAAATTGTATTTATATTTATAACTAATCTCAAAAGAAAATTATACTTTATTAAACAGCTTACTATGCTGTGATAGCTCAGTGGTGTGACCAGTGGACTGAAAGACCAAAGGTCTCGAGTTCAAACCCAAGGCACGCACAACAGACTTTTTGACGTTACTGCTACCCCACACGTCAGTGAATTGTAATGGTGGAATCTTCACGCTAGCCCGCGAAATTCAAATTTTCGTACGTTTTTTGCAATTTGCCGGTCATTGTCAGACTGAACATTAAACAAAATATGATTCGCGCCTGTAATAGGTATTTAGTCCTCAAAGTGCATATAATATAATATAACAATTATAAATTGCAAAAAACGTACGAAAATTTGAATTTCGCGGGCTACCGTGAAGCTTCCACTTTAAATACTTATAATATTGATGACTCTATTAGTTCAGTACATTAGTGTTATTAATTACTACCTTCTGTGGTAAGATGATCCATTATCATCACATTTGTTTCTGAAGTATGAATAATTCAACAAACAAAATTAGGATATCAACCACCTAGTATCCGTAACACAAGGCTTGTTTCTTGGCTCGGCAACTAGATAGCGCTGTGTCAGAATGTTTGGATATTATTATATTTATTTATTTACAATCTATACGACGACCCAATTAGTCCAGCGGTAGTTAACACTGCCTTCTGTGCTATGGGTCCCGGGCACTCCCGGGTTCGAATCCCGGTAGGGACATATGTTTGTGTAATGAGCATAAACATTTATGTAACAGAGTAATGGATGTATCAACGTATATTACCTAGCTCGGCAACTAGATGGCGCTGTTTCATAATGTTTTGATATATTTATTTATTTGCAACCTATATGGCAATTCGCGTATTTTAATTATAATCTTATAATTAATGTCATTGACTGATGTAAATGTATAAAAAAGATGTGCCTTTAGTAATTGCCTGCCTCGTTGGTCTAGTGGTTATAAGTACAACTGCTGTGCCAGGAGTCTTGGGTTAGATTCCCGGGTCAAGCAGTGTTATTGGGTTTTTCTATGAAATTCTCAGTAGCAGCTCGGAATTTGGGTTCGTGATGGTATGTGAAAATATATAATTATAGATGGTATTGTGTGTCATCGGAAGTTTGAATTTGTCCAATAATTTGCTTATTTTGGGAACTATAAATACTTTGTACGTATTAATGCAATTTGCCTGTGATTTTCATTATAAATAAAATTATTAAATAATACTTTTGTTAACTGAATAGTTGTTTTATTTCTAGAACAAATGTGTTTTTTGTAAATTAGAAAGTAGTTAGTCTACGAAGCTAGAAAAATGGTGTTTATTTCAGTAATTATTTTTATATTATTGGATATTCGTCCGGGGCAAATGTTTGTGTGATGAGAATATGTATGTAATAAAATAAAAAAAATCTGTCATTACTTAAGGTGGAAGCTCCACGCTAGCCCGCAAAATTCAAATTTTCGTACGTGTTTTGCAATTTGCCGGTCATTGTCAGACTGTACATTAAACAAAATATGCACTTTGTGCACTTTGAGGGCTGTTTTATTGATTTAAATGATTATAATTCTGTAACTAAATACCTATTACAGGCGCGAATCATATTTTGTTTAATGTACAGTCTGACAATGACCGGCAAATTGCAAAAAACGTACGAAAATTTGAATTTCGCGGGCTAGCGTGAGAGCTTCCCCCACTCCACACTAGATGGCCCTGTGTAAAAATAATAATGTATATTTCTTATATACATGGCCATTTTTGAAAATTAAATGATGATTTTCGACATTAATTTGCTGAGGTAACGCACACTGTGAAGGAGACCTAAACAAATAAAACAAAATGTATGATATTTAAATTCATTTATCATCTTACACTAGACATAGTGGCATTCTTCAAGCGGCCACCAGACGCGGTGACGGACAGACAGACACACGCGGACGACACATTATATATATATATATATATATATAGATACGACTTCACGCCGTTATTAGGAGGGGCGGGCAGAGCTAGCGGCGAATATCTGTTGTGTAATGACTTGTGGGGGCGACACACAGCCCAAACTGTAGCATTACACGTCATATTTAACTCTATCTCCACACACATAAAGCACAATTTATTAAGTCATTTATTGTCCCACTGCTGGGCACGGGTCTTCTCTCATTTGAGAGGGACTACTTTATAGTCCACCACGCGAGCCTACTGCGGGTTGGCAGACTTCACATGCCATTGACACAAATCTCTAAAGCATGCAGGTTTCCTCACGATGTTTTCCTTCACCGTTTGAGCATGTGATCAATACGCACATAACTATCACGTTAGACCTTTGGCTCCATAATACTCAATACTCTTGAAATGTATCTACTTTATACGGTTTTAATCGCGGTATATTGATATTATTATTAATCCCGACATTTTGGAATGAGTATCCATAGTCAGAAAGTGCAATATACCGCGATAGCATTCGTATATAGTAGTTTGAAACATCTATACCAGAGGTAGCCAAGCAAATTGAGCCATTTTTATCCGATTTCAAAAAAGGAGGAGGTTATCAATTCTACTGTATTTTTTTTATGTTTGTTATCTTTCGACTAGGTGAACCGATTTTGATGATTCTTTTTTTAATTGAAAGCCGGTGCTTACCGTGTGGTCCCATTTCAATTTGGTCCAGTTCTGACATTTGAAGACGGTTTTTTTTTTCGACGGAATTATTCAAATTTAATAACTAGGTGATCAAGGGTGCTAGGGCTAAAGAAAAGATCATCCCACTTTTGGTAATGTAACCGGGATGAGCATATTTTCTTTTATTTTTTAACTTTCAATATCTTAGCTACGCCCTTGCAAAAATAAATATTTCTGTCAAAAAAAAACGACTTTAAATGTACAGGACTGATAGTCCAGTTCTGTACATTTAAAGTCGGTATTTTGGAATGGGACCACACTTTCAAATAAAAAACAAGAATTATCGAAATCGGTTCACCCAGTTATGAGGCAACAAACAAACAAAAAGAAATACAGTCGAATTGAGAACCAATTTCTTTTATGAAGCCTGTCCCATTCAGTGCCCAGTACCCAGCCCTGGGGCCCGATATTGTAGCAAGGCTCTGGGCATTGAATTTAATTACTTTATTATATTTATCAAGACTTTTTGACATTCTTTTCATGAATATCAATAAGTATACACCTTAAATGTGCCAACAGCCTTGCGGTATCGACACAGGAGCTGGGTACTGACCACTGAATGGGTAAGAAAGGTAAACTCGGGTATATATGTATAGAGAGTAACAAATAATCCTTGACAGAGCCACATTTGGGTCGCGATCCGCAGTCCGGCCGCCCCCCCTCCCCCCAGCAGTAGGTCCGGACGGCTAGTAGTTGTACTCATCCCCGTTGGTATCTTCGGGGTTGTATTTGTTTTCGTCCTCGTTCGGCTCCTGTTTGATCTGTACATCAAGAGGCGCCATGCTGAACTCCGGGTAATCTGCGAAGTGAACGGCTGTTGATACACAAATTATAATACAATAGAATTTTATATTTGTAAGAATATTGTTGTTACAGGTTGTTGCAGTTTTATAATAAAATGTCCAAAATATTCTGCCATTTCCGGCGCACAAATCTTTACAAACTTTTTAACAATAAAGAAAAATGAATATGAGTGAAATACAATAATCACTAAGTACTGGAGAAAAAAACAGTTGTCGAGTTTTCTCCAGCATTGAGGTCTAATAACTAGTAATAAATAAAGTTTCCATTTATACATTAGCTTTCTGTACTCCTAATGCGAATGTCTGTCTGTCTGTCTGTTACCTCTTCACGCTTAAACCGCTGAACCGAGATAGATGAAATTTGGTATAGAGATAGTTTGAGCCCTGAGTTTTTGTCCCGGAAATCATCCCTTAAAAGGGCGAAAACGGGGGTGTAAATTTGTTTCGATAATTTTTTATGAGGGTAGAAAAAATTAAGCTGATTAGTTACAATTACTAATAGTACGCAGACGAAGTCGCGGGCAAAGGCTAGTAAAAAATAAGAAACCTATGTAAGTAGCGCATATCCGGCCACTTACCATCGATGTACTCCTTGAAGTCAGCGAGTTTGATTCTCGCCTCTGTCCGGCCGCGGGCAAAGTGGGAGAAACAATCAGTTAAAACGAGCTATTTTTTTATACCACATGAGTAGCAAACGAGCTTACGACCCGCCTGATGTTAAGCTATACACGTTTGCAACACCAGAAGGAGTTACTAAACTGACAGCAAACGGAATTCCCATGCTGTCAGAACAGTCACTCCCCCAACGAGCTCCGGTAACCTTACTCACTCGCAGAAACACAACTATTGTTGATTCAGTGCGGTGTTCTGTAAGGCGGATGTACTTCCCCAGTCGGGCAGCTCAATCTCTCTCAAGAGATCTCGCTATGCCCTATCTCTCTTAGCTCGGAGTCCGCCAATCCGAGTCGGCAGCTGTATTCATCACTCACCGTCCATGGGTTCCTCCTTGATCTTGATGTCCTCGGGCTTGACCTTGGGCTCCTTGCGCTCCTTGTCTCGTCGCGAGCGCTTCTTGTCGCGGTCGCGTTCGCGGTCCTTGTCACGTTCGCGCCTCTCGCGGCGCCGCTCCGAGCGCGAGCGCGAGCGGCGGCGGCGCCCGCTACTGTTGGATGAATTACTTTGTAACTGAATCTTTAGACACGATCTAAGTTAATAACGAGATTTGTTACGTCTGTGACCATTCGGTCACCATTTGTCATTTAGATTAATTTTAGTACCGCATTTTCGTAATAGATGAACGGACCACGGTGTTAAGATTTTCGGCCACTACACAACCTTCCACATGTAATTATCAAATAAACAGATTATTTGTGAAGCCTGTATAATACACAAGTATTTTAAGCTTAAAGGGCAAATGGGTGTTAGAAGAGGTACACCATCTTTTATTTTATATAATGAGTAATTACCATTACATACTCCTCGGAGACTTAGGCAGCGGTGTACTAATGTACACTCACATATCATCATCATCAACCCATTATAGTCCCACTGCTGGGCACGGGTCTCCTCTCATTTGAGAGGGATTAGGCTATAGTCCACCACGCTAGCCTACTGCGGGTTGGCAGACATTACATGCCATCGAGAAAATCTCTCAAGCATGCAGGTTTCCTCAAGATGTTTCCTTCACCGTTTGAGCATGTGATAAATACGCATATAACTTCCGAAAAGTCAGTGGTGCGTGTCTTGGGTTTGAACTCGAGGCCTCTGACATCTCAGTCCACTGGTCACACCGCTAGGCTACCACAGCTCTCATATCGGTCCCATGTAATAGGGGGCGATTATATTGCCGAGCATGAACCGGGCACTAATCCGAACTGCTACTGAGAATTTCATAGAATAACCAAATAGCACTGCTCAACCTGGGAATCTAACCGAAGACTAGCTCAGCAATCGCACTAGACTAACGAGGCAATCACTCGGCAACTCTTATGTATGCGATATTTACTGATCTGACCATGGCGTTTGACTTTCTAGATCATCGCGACCTCTTAAAAACTGTCCAGCTGGTAGCTAACGTGGAAATGTTCTAGATCTAATTAATTTATACCTTAGTAGTCGCACATAGTAAACAGAATTTGTCTTATAACTAAAATATAAATCGGCCTCGGTAGAGAAGTTAAGTACGGTGTACCGCAAGGTAGCGTTTTAGGGCCTCCATTATTATTTCTGTACATAAAACATTTAGCCCGAAACATGCAGAGAAAATATTTCAGTTTCTTAGTATCCGTTAGTGATTTGAGTTGGAAATGCAAAGCTATAACTAATCGCACAAAATTAATAAAAACGTAATTCTGGGTAACAGTTAGCATTAACAGATTTTTCTATAAATCTCACAGTAGCAGCTCGGAAATTGGATTCGTGTCCGGTTAATGTCAATAGGCTCGTCCCATATTACATAGGACCTAAAACCTACCGGCGAAACGTGGGTGTACATTAGTACACCTCTGCCTAACCCTTCGGGGACGACAGGCGTGATGGTATGTTGTGTTATTGTCGGTTATAGCCGACAATGACGTTCTAAGAGTAAAATAATGTGAGTGCGATGTAATCTTTGAAAATAATAACTCATTGAAATCCACTATCGCCTATATTCGTGGCTTTTTAAAGGGTTAATTAGATTATGGGGTGTTGTGTGGTGTGGTGTGTTGGTATACTGACCCCGGTTGCTCCTCCTGGTCGGGGCGGTTGTCGCGGTCGCGGTCGCGCTCGCGCTCGCGGCGGCGCGTGCGCGAGCCCGAGCGCCGCCGGGAGCGCGAGCGAGTCCTACGCCGGCCCGCGCCCGCTGTACACACAACATTATATGTCATTACTTATTTATTTACTTGAGGATCTCTAACAAAGAATACACACAACAAGATATGAGGTTACATCGTAAAAATCATCTGTAGGTATGTAATGGTTGGTATTAGGAGGTAAGAGGTTGGGTCTTTCTGAGCTATTAAAATTAAAAAAATATATATAATGTGAATTGTGTGTGTGTGTGTGTGTGTGTGTGTTTGTGTGCGAGTGCGTGTTTGTGTGCGAGTGCGTGTGTGTGTGTGTGAGTGCGTGTGTGTGTTTGTGTGTGAGTGCGTGCGTGTGTGTGTGTGAGTGCGTGCGTGTGTGTGTGTGAGTGCGTGTGTTTGTGTGTGAGTGCATGCGTGTGTGTGTGAGTGCGTGTGTGTGTTTGTGTGCGAGTGGTGTGTATTTGTGTGCGAGTGCGTGTTTGTGTCAGTCCGTGTGTGTGTGTGCGAGTGCGTGTGTGTTTTTGTGTGCGAGTGCGTGTGTATGCATGAATGTAGCGGGTAGGTACCGGGCCTGTCGGGGCGCGCGTCGTGTCGCGGCCGGTCATCCCGGTCGCGCTGCTCGAGGCGGTACCGCTCGCGCTCCCGCTCGTTGTCCTCGCGGCCGGAGTGCTTGATGTTCACGTCGGCTCCCCCACGCCGCGTGCCTCCCAATCCTCCACCTACATACACATAAAATTATACATTCAATACATCTTCTCAGTAGCAAACACTGCTGAGAGGTAGGGCATAGCGAGATTTCTCGCTCAAATCGAGCTGCCCGACTGGAGAGTTCCTCCGCCTCAGAGAAGAGCGCGGTGAAACAACAATAGTTGTGTTTCAGCGTTAATAAGTTATTGAGTTAAGTGGCCAAAGCTTTCACTGAAGTAACTGTGGTATCAAAAATTGCATATTTATCACAATAACATGCTTAAATGGTAATGGCAAGGCATGGCGAAATCTGCATGCTTGAGACGATGGCATGTGAAAGTCTGCCAACCCGCAGTAGGCTAGCGTGGTGGACTATAGCCTAATCCCCCTCAAAAGAGAGGAGACCCGTGACCAGCAGTGGGACAATAATGGGTTAATGATGGAGCAGTTCCATAAGGCCTGTAAGAGGACCACTTAGGCCTGAAATTGGGCTTTTGCCTTTTGGCACTTTTGGCACCATACAAAAGTGCTCCATTTTGTGCGGACATCCGCATAACGCAGTTTCAGCCCATAATGTCAATCAGGTAAGGTCTAGTATACCACTTACCGAGTCTCCGAGGCAGCCACCCCTTGACAGTGCGCGCCCTCTCGACGTCAACGAGCACACGCTTGCCGTCGATCTTCTTGCCGTCGGCGTGCTTGTACGCGGCTGCAAGCAACACACAGCTGTAGGGGGGGCGGCGGTGGAGGGAGGGGGGGACAGACACACGTGGTCACCTGGTTGTTGCGTCTTTTACGATATTTTCTAGCGACTACAGTGAAAATTTACTCTTGGTATAAATTTACGTGTATATGTATGTATGTGTGTGTGTATGTGTGTGTGTGTGTGTGTGTTCTGGTGTGTGTATCTCCGCGTGTGTGTGTAAGTTTGGGTGAGCGTGTGTGATTGTATGTGTGTTTGCGTGTGTTCTGGATTGCGTGTGTATGTGTGAGTTTAGGTGTGCGTGTGTGTTTTAGGTGTGCGTGTGTGTGTGTGTGTATGTTATACTGACATAAAGTCTGTAATAAGTAGTTTTATTTGAAAGTATGTAGTTATGTATTTTTTTTTAAATATCCTAAAAGGCGGTTTACTTATTTTTCTGGTTAAGAATGGAACCACGTGTATCTGTCGATGTAAATATATATATTCTTCAGTGCACATCCTAAATTAACGTTTGAAATATTTATTTTGTTTGTGAATTAATAAGTTCTTTTGTTAATTATATGAACTAAAAAGTTCAAATTTGTTTCTCGCGCGGAGACAATATCCAAATGGATACATGCTTATTTAAAAATAATTTTAATTAAAATAAACGCACGACATTTTCTCAATTACGAAACGTATAAACTTAATAATGGTTAAAATTATAAATATTTATCCAAAAAACTCCGTGCCTACATTACATTATATAAGTTCAACATTTAATTATTTTTTGTACATTGTTATTTTCATTACTGTCATACAATATGTCAAATGTTATGTGACCTATACTTTGTATGTTTACTTTACGGTTAATAAATAAATAAATTAAATGTGACGGCGCATGCGTGCGTCGTCGATAATGTCAAATTTGAGAGTGGCTGTTGTCAAAAAGTCGCTGTAGCGGAGCGTCGTGTGAATGGAAGCGGTGCGGATATGTTGTTTTGGAGACGAGCTGAACGGGAACCGTCTGCGACGAACCGCTTGTAATCTGCCCGAATAGTGTGCCCTAGTATCTGATTATAATGAGATGTCAGAAGCGATAATTATGATGCCTCCTGATCGAAAATACGCCCACGACAACTGAATACACGATGAATTCTGATGAAGGCCTTCCTGCGCCGACAAATGTAAAAAAACGCTCGAGAATTAAATCCATACATTCTAACAGTTTCTGTAAGAAAAATTATTGAATACCAATTCTTTTTGGGACAATATTTATTACATCATAACAAAGTAATTCCTTTTATCTCTTTCCAACTAGCCAATGATGGCGAAGCTTCATCTACAGCTATGAGCTACAGCTTTCGCATAATGCCCGTTACCCACTTTCACCGTACAACTCAAACTATATTTAATTTATCCAAAGTAAGCCAAATTTAATCGGTTATTTTTGAACGTCGACGATAAAGAACTTAAACCGTCGTCTAGAACACAGATCCGTGTCGGGGATGCCTCATCTCTACTGTGTAGAGTATGTCAAAGTCAAAGTCAAAATATCATTTATTCAAAGTAGGCCAAATTTAAATAGCTCTTTTTGAACGTCGACAATAAAGTATTTCATCTATTTGAAAAGAAAATTTATGAAAGTCAGTCATGGTCAATTAGGTTAGGGATTAGGTTCCTAATGGTCCAAATTATGGCTCAATTTGGAGTAGATATGATTAGGTGTTTTTTTTTTGGCAAGGTGGACTGACGACTTGGTAAAGGTCGCTGGAGTCCACTGGATGCGGGCGGCATACGACCGGTCGTCGTGGCGATCCTTGGGGGAGACCTATGTCCAGCAGTGGACGTCTAACGGTTGAAATGATGATCATGATGATTAGGTTCCTAGGTTAGGTCATATTTTATCGATACTATTGTCTAAGCAGACGACTATCCAGCGCGGTGGCAGTATTTAGGTGTTCCACTTGACATAATGCTGAGCTGGTGGCCCTTTGGCACAGATAGATTTCATATGACAGATGTGCACCAAAGAATGTTATATTAGTTATATTATAATGGTATTATTACAATCATAATTTTTATTACCTATATTTTGAAGGTGGTGTATGTCCGTGATAAAATTATTACAAATTGTTCGCGTCCAAATCTATTTCTTGAATTTATTATGATTATATGATCTTTTATGAACACTTTAAATGGCCTATTGATATCTTACCCGTACGCAAATACCAAACATTGAAATAAAACCATTTTTTACTGGTTTTTATCGCGATATCTTGTTATTTATTTATTATAATTTTTCGGATCCTTTACAGCATCCATGGTCACGGGAAAACATCGCGATAAAATATATAAAAACTTTTATTTCAATGTCAAAAAACGCCTGTTTGAAAACTGTCGACAAAGTTTTACATTTTACAGATAAATCTATAAAAAAAAATATCTGTCAAATAATAAACTTGGCTGACGTTTACAATATGTAATACAACCTGTTAAACTTGGCTGGTCCACATCAAAACATCCGGTGCAAAGGTACCAACTTTGACCGGACAAAACGGTAAAAAGACGTTGATTTTTTTATATAATTATAATAAATAATAATAGAGTTTTGTATACCTACCGGTTACCGACCGAGCCGACTGACCATCGTTAATAGAAAATTCTAGAATATCAATAAAAAAATGTTTTATACCCACCATGTTTTTACCTACCGTTTGGCAATACGACCATTACTTACGAAACCCCGCGGTTATTATCCAAAATATCCGTACAACGGCGAATGTACACATTACCTGAAGCGCTTTTTACTTACTTTATCCGATGCGCTATTATAACCATTATTATTATTACTAAAAAAACACTTATTTTCAATCTTTTTTTTTAATCTACAATTATCGAGAAAAAAAATAAACAAAAAACTAACAAAAATAAACATCGACAACTACGATTGGGCTTGTTTTTTTTTAACTTTTTTTTTTTGACTAAGGAACTTTACAACTAGTCCCCGCCCGACACCTCAATGGCCCGTCCGTTCACAGGATGGGCCATTGTCGCCCTAGTATATATATTTTTTTGTATGTATGTTGGTATCTTACCACATACAAACCTATGGGAGTTAGCTCGATTTGTAGGTCTACGGCATGTCTGGTCCGGAAAGAAAAATTACTCGTTAATCATGTACACTAGGTTTTATGTATACCGCAAGTGTGGACGCGCCTTTATTCTCGAACATTCTCGGAGGAGACGGGTGAAATTAATTTAGATAGGATGACAAACAGTGTGTGACCTTTGCCTTATTAAGAATAAAAAAATATGCACCTGTATTAAATTTCAATAAAAGAACGGCCACCATTTAGTTTTGTTTTTTTTTAATATGGAGCAATTAAAACCTTCTTACAATATTCTATAGATCGAATCAATAACATTACCCCGAATTCATAAGATCTGATAATTATCATGTTCTGGAATTGCAACTTTAATATAATAACAAACAAGGTTCACATTCGATTAATACCAAAATTTATTTAGAACTCCCCCCTACCTTCCCTTGTCTCCCTTTCTCTCTCTTGTGAGAGACAAAATAAAAAAAAATAACTTCAATTAACCTGGTATTTATATGTGAATAATTAAGTCACTGTATTTAATTACGTTATTGGCTACAAGTTATTGAATTATATTGTAAAAACGGTTATATTTCATTGCTCCATATAAATTATAGTATGATTTATAGCCGATTATAGTAAAAAATGGTAGTTCATTGTATAATAAAAAATCATTTTCAAGCATAAATCTTAGTCAAAAAGTGAATAACCAAAAAAAATATTCAAGATTATACATATCTTGAATATTTTACAAAAATTTAAATATAACTGAAAATAACTGCTGAATCAACATCATCGACCAGCCACTGTCAACAATGTTTTAAAAAAATCAAATAAAAAAAATATTACAATCCAGAGACGTTCTCCTCCGAGAATGTCTCGAACTCCTCAGCACCAAGAGTCGGTGTTTCGGAGATATCACCATTATAAAGACCAATCTCTTGAATTTTAAACACAATTTTACTGTATTTCTTTCTTTCAACAAAATCATTTATAACAGTGATATTTATAGATAAAAAAATATAATTATGTTACAGACAAATACGCGTTGGGGTAGCAGGGTTGGAAGCGAAAACCGCTAGGTAATGTTGCAATATGTAAATTAAATTAAAAAGCGCATAATGATATAAAACGCGCGCTATTTTCGATAACACTCAACGCTATAGTTATGCTGCAGTTATAGGCACAACGCGATAACGCAAAAAGCGCGCTATTTTTTACAACACAGCGTATAAAATATAGCGCTAGAAAATAATATTTCACAACGCCTTCATATTAAAGCTAATTTTAATGAAAATTAAATCAGTTAAAAAAGCACTTGTATAACTTAAGTGTTCGTTCACAAATTTTTAGTGCATCAACCAACTAGTATCCGTAACACAAGCCTCGTTACCTAGCTCGGCAACTAGATGGCGCTGTGTCGTAACGTCCGGGTGTTGTGTACCTAGCGGTGTCCGCCCCCACTCCCTCCTCACCGCGTGCCTGCGCCGGCGCATGTCGCATGTATACTCACAGTGCATGTCCCGTTCGTGCTCGTACTCGATGAAGGCGTACCCGCGGGGCTTGCTAGTGTCCTTGTTGAAAATCATGCATATCTGGCAGGAAGAATGGAATGCAAGAATAATAATAACGTTTTCAAGAGGTAGGTCATAGTGAGATTCCTCGCTCAAATTGAGCTGCCCGACTGGGCCTTACAGAACACAGCAGTCAAAAGGCAATAGTCGTGTTTCTGCAAGTGAGTAAAGTTACCAGAGTTTGTCTTGTCGGGGACAACATGGTAAATTGCTGTCAGTTTAGTAACTCCCTTACTTTAAGAAGCCTAAACGGTTTCTACATGGTCAGCATCTCTCGTGGAGCAACCGTCTATAGGCTATGGTAACCGCTTACCATCAAGCAGTTCTTAAACCTGTTTGCCACCGTTGTGGAATGAAAAAAAAAGCATTGTTCATTTGACCCCAGCCATGTCGTGCCCTGCCCAGTCAACCAGTTATCAGGCAGGGCTATAGCCCGTTAGGGTGCACCAGTTGACAAGGCAAAAAAAACACGAACGATTTTTAGTGAGAACAAGGTTCAATATTCCTATTCAATATACCCCACATCATACCTTTTATACTAAAAGAGTGTCTATGGAGTTTCTTGCCGATTCTTCTCCATGAGATCAACTTCTTGGAACCATGCAACTAGATTCTCAATGTTTTATCATCATCAACCCATTAATGTCCCACTGCTGTGCACGGGTCTCCTCTCAATTGAGAGGGATTAGGCTATAGTCCACCACGCTAGCCTACTGTGGGTTGGCAGACTTCACATGCCATCGAGAATTCTCTCAAGCATGCAGGTTTCCTCACGATGTTTTCCTCCACCGTTTGAGCATGTGATAAATACGCACATAACTTCCGAAAAGTCAGTGGTGCGTGTCTTGGGTTCGAACTCGAGACCTCTGACATCTTAGTCTACTGGTCACACCGCTCGGCTACCACAGCTGGTACAATGTTTTATAAATGCTTGAAAAAGTTTATATGAAATATAAATTATTTGATTTTGATTGATCCCCGTACATTCCCAAGTGGTGAATGATCCCGCAACACACAATAAAGTACATCAAAATACAGATAAACAACTTACTTTTTTTATTGCACCATAACCTTCAAACTCTCTCCTTAGTTTTGATTCTGAAGTGTCATAATTCTGTGAAAAAAAAAAAAAAAAATATTATGAATGTAAATAACATACCATCACACCTGTTGTCTCTGCAGGGAAAAGGCAGAGGTGTAGTGATGTACACCCACATTTCGCCAGCAAAACATTTACAAACACATGTAGTAAAACATTTACAAGTTAAGGTGGAAACTCCACACTAGCCCGCGAAATTAAAATTTTCGTACGTTTGTTGCAATGCGCCGGCATTTGTCAGGCTGTACATTGAACAAAATATAAAACGCGCCTGTAATAGGTATTTAGTTACAGAATTATAATCATTAATATCATCAATACAACCCTCACATTGCATACAATTGGACTTTTTCGTGAAATAGACAATCAATACAGTTATATGCACTTTGAGGGCTGTTTGATTGATTTAAATGACTACAATAATATTGTAAAAGTATCAATAAACTACAAATTACAAGTATGTGTTACTATTCTTTACAGTTGGAACAACAAATTAATGTATTACAATAAATAAAAGTATTTTGTTACTCACAATCCTAGCCACAAACAATGTCTTGAAGGGGTCCATAGTGGCCCTTGCATTAGTTGTGGGGTCCCACAGGGCTATTTCCTGTTCCAGCTTGTATGCTGTCTGCTCTGCTCTCTCCCGCCGTCTCCTCTCCATGCGCTCCTCTCTCGTCTCCACACGCGTTGGCGGAGGAGTTTCTGAGGGATGCTGTGGGTAAAAGATTAGGTTTTAGAAAATATTGTAAGGCAACCTGCATGCTTGAGACAATTTCTCAATGGCATGTGAGGACTACCAACTTGAAGAAGGCTAGCGTGGTGGACTATAGCCCTCTCTCTGAGAGGAGACCTGTGCGAAGCAGTAGGACAATAATGATGAAACAAGGTGTGGCATTGAAATGAGTAAGTAACAAAAAGTAATCCATAATTGTTCCTTTAATTTTTAGGCCTTACATCTTGGCACTTGAGGCAGCCGCAATCACAAAAATTGCACAGCAAATTGACTCCTATATCCTCCATAAAACCTCATCATAAACTTTATACAAATGTTTTGGCAAAAGAGTTCAAAATGCTATGTAATTATTTGGATAGATGCTTAGATGCTGTGTCTGTGTGTGAAGACAGGATAAAATTATATAGTCACCATGGTAACAGTAGACTACCTGGACAGTGTGGGAAGTCCCAAACTAGGTTGTACTGTATTAAGACTGCTTTCATTCTGATAAGAGTTGTTTAGTGGTGTGAAGATTAGTAAATGTTTAAAAAAAATACAGTTTCAAAACAATTTTGATTCTACCCCTAAGGGGACACTGAGCCAATTGATGACTGACTGCCACACAGCTAGCCTGATATTTCAGTATGAAGAGGGTTGGTCTACTAACCCAGCTTAGGGTGGGTCTCATCCCATATAAATTACCTACCAAACAATACAAGAGAACTTTAAAAGTGGGCTGAGTTTTTTTAAGCCCCAGCAACCATAATTGTCTGTAAATTCTTGGTTGTCTGACCTAAGCAATTGCTTAAATAGCTTATGAGCTAGTCCACCCCTAAAGAGACTCTGACTCAGGGGTCAGAGAGTCTCTTTAGGGGTGGACTAGTATAGATAGATAGTATAGCCTGTCCAGTCCTGACTGGGCAGGCTGTACAAAGAGTTGACATAGACCAAAATTTTGTATGCATAATATTTGTTTTGTGACTAGTTGTCTTCTTACTCTCTCTACTAAATGGACATGATTTCGAAGTCATGTGAGCGTGCCTCAGATTTGAATACGAAACCTATGACTTGGCAAACTGTGGAATGCGGCGGAAAAGAAGAGTAGGTACGGAAAAAAAACAACGAAACTACAAACAATTAAGTACGCATTTTTCTAATTGATTTCGAAAATCGATTCGTAGCTTATATAATATGTGGCAGAGAATTAGCATACTTGCATCGTAGCATCTGAATCAATAATTTTTGCATGCTAATTATAGCAAATATAATGTTATTCTTTTTTTGTTCAAACTAACCTCAAAAACGTTGAGAAAAGCTCCAACGCCATCGTAACCTTTTTGCTTTTTCTCATGGGGAAGCTTCGCGGCAGGTGGAAGGTAAGGGATAGGATCCCTCGCCGCGAATAATGCCAACAAATTCGGTGGCAAAAACTGCGTCATCTTGCTAATACACTAGTGTTCACTTATTTTACACCGTAATACACACTTAACATATACATTACTTATCCTTAATGCAAGTTAATATCATATTCTATCTATTTAAACACTATCCGAAGATGATTTCAATTGTTTTATAAGGTAGATTACACAAAAATCCTAAATTATTCTCTACTTGACAGCACGCTTTCGCGTCCGCCATTGATAGAGGAATGTGGGGGAGGGAGGGGCAAAGCCAAAGAGGCCAAATACAAAAGTTTAGTTTTTAATTTGTACTGAGTTGCCAGTACTTATTTAAAATAATTACATGATTATCAACTAATTTTATTTGTATAGGTGCCGTCACGAGTTTAGAGCGCTGGCCTTGAATGCGCAGATATCAGTTTTGGGTCCGTTTGGCGGGGTGGGCGGTGTGCGGAGGGTGAAGCGGCCAGTGCCGGCGCCGTATTGGTGTATCGCCCAAAGTACATTCACGCACATATTGATTTCGTATTTTTTCATCGTCTTGACCTTTTACCTTTCAATAAGTAGTTCCAGTCGCATCCATCTATAAACTTCGACTTCCTTAATTAACGACGATTTGATGGAAGGAATAGGATTATTGCCAAACGATTAGAATTTAAGTTTTTTTAATATAATTGATTATTTGATTATATGTAGATAGATAGATAGAATATACTTTATTGTACACCAATAATTAAAAAACACATTACATTAATTTTAATATTGATTCTATACCTACGTATCTACAAAAAAATATAAATTATTATTCTTATAAAATAAACCGTGGTTATATTTTATTTTTCTCTTTTAAATAAATAATAAATAAATAAATATTCTGCGACATTTTACACATCACCATCTAGTCCCAAACTAAGCAGAGCTTGTACTATGGGTACTAGACAATGGTTATAATCTTTTAATATCTTTTAAAATACCTATATAAAACTTATATTTCTTTTCCATTACAAGTGACAACTCAAGTTAATTTAACTTTTCTAAAAACACTTCGTAATATATGTGAGCACGAGTGTACGACATGCGCAAGTCTCCCCACTACTTTCGTCGAGCGCTCTAAACTCGTGACGGCACCTATAACAATGTTTTATAAAATTGCGACTGCCGAGCAAGAGGTCCTGGGTTCGATTCCCAGGTCGAGCAAAGTGTTATTGGGTTTGCTATATGAAATTCTCAGTAGCAGCTCGGAGTTTGGATTATTACCCGGTCGATGGCAATAGGCTCGCCCTTTATTACCTGGGACCCAAAACATACCGGTAGGTACACCTCTGCCTAACCTTTCGGGGACGTTGCTTAATTTTTTTTTGGATAGGAATTATAGTTGAAGCTAGCCGAAGAAACCATTATCTGAAGAAAATTCGTATAATTTTGAAGCATCTATCCGATACATTAAGAATTAAAGTTAGGGAAAAATATGATAGATGTTGTATTGTTTTATAAAAGATTATTATTTTTATATAGATCAGTAGCGTAGCGTGGGTATTTGCCGCCCGGGGCAGTTTGGAAATTTGCCGACCCCTTTTATAGTAGTCTAAAAACGACGTGACACTTGATGCCGCTCCCTTTCATATGCCGCCCAGGGCCATGGCCCCCTTTGCCCCACCCCCCACGCTACGCTAATGATATAGATAATTATTCTCAATTGTTTTTGTATGTTTAGTAGAGAGATATAAACGTCTTCCACCGCCGCCGCTGGATGTGGGCGGCGCATGACCGTTCGTCGTGGCGATCCTTGGGGGAGACCTAGTCCAGCAGTGGACGTCTAACGGTTGATGTGATGATGATGATAAATGACTTGGTTGTACACTGTAAGTTCATATTTTATGAATATGAATACGTTCAACCAGTCTCAACTTTTCAACCGTAACGTTATTATTTTATAATTATTTGTAAACGTAATAATATTACTTGTGATGGGGCTTCTAAACTGATAGGCATATAAATATGTGTTATAGCCATGGGCGTATTTAGACTTTTTCTTCTTAGGTCTTGGCCCCAAGTGATTGAGGCGCAGGAGCTTAAAAAAAATGTCAACCCACATAATTATTTATTATTTCAAAATTCATAGTGGGTACGGCTTTTTCTGGTCATATCCATAGATACACGTCATTAGGTTCTATGTTTGATGTATGTTTATCGAAGAATTACTTTTAAGATGATCCATTACCCAAACTAAAAAAAAAACAGAAAAAAAAAATATTTATTTAACGACATCATCCATATCGTCTCAAAATTAATATGACAAGAGTAGCAATCAAAAGAATCGCTACAAAACACGTTCCAGCTACCCATATACACACTACATTTCTTCCCAGGCAAGTATTTTCTCCGTAGACGTGTCCTAGGAATCGGAACGCGTGTGTATATGCAGGTCCACGGTTGAGTGGCCTATGTGGTCGCTGTGGAGGCAAAATTTTGTCTTGTCCTCCTTGCATCTTGTTGTGTTCTGTAAACAATAGTTTTTGGTATGTACGGTGATTAACTCTCAAGCACAGACAAGTTAGAGCACCCGGTGACCTTCGCAATTGATTAAAAAGATTTAGTCCTAGGTGGATCGCCCTATTGAGTTTATGTAAAACGTTGTGACATTGTGACGTTTTCTAAATGCTGCCCAGGCATGGAATCAGCTGCCTGAGTCTGTGTTTTCTAACAAATATAATTTGGCGAAGATCCCCAAATTAGTCAATTAGTTATCCTCTAGATATGAGATGAGATTGTGGTCAAATTCATTCTAATTATACTAGATCTAGCTATCTGGTATAAATAGAATGTTCGGATTTGGCTCGTTGAAGCGGAAATCAAATAACTATAATAAAATAACGTTTCCAAATAGAATTAGTTTCCGGCTAAAACATTTAAATGCAGATATTTATAAAGAATCATCAAATTCTTGCTAGATTAAAAAAAGTTAATACTTGTTGACTTGAGAATCTGTGGCTTATAACCGTGCGAAGCCCGCGAAACTTAATTTTGTTTGTTTGGTTTGGCAAAAGGGGGAATTAATTAAACGTTGAGTGAGTTAATGTTATCGAGAATTATAAGGGTTATATGAAAAAATACATTTTTTTTTCGGAATTATTTAGCTAATCATTATTTATTTACGCTGTGATAGCTTAGTTGTGTGACAAATGGACTGTGAAGTCAAAGAACTCGAATTCATTCCCACTGACTTTTCGCATTTACGTGCGTACTCATTTTACACCTAAACGGTGAAAGATAACATCGTGAGGATCTCTGCCAACCCGCACTAAACTATTGTGGTGGCCTATAGCCTAATCCTTCTCAAATGAGAGGAACGGGTCTCCTCTCATTTACTGTTTATGATGAAATTAAAAAGAAAAACACAAAATATTAAAACAACACTTTAATCTATTTCATGATCATTATCATGATCAAAATGTTTCCATAACAGAACTATTAACAACACAATGCCTATTATAATAAAAACGATCATTGCGATCATCCAAATGCGTCTTTTCTTCCCTACACACATGCTTTCCCCAGCGAGGGGCCCTCGCACCCTGAAGGCATTTTGGTAGGCAGGCACTCGTGGCCGCTGTTGCCAGGGTTGCTGTGGCATGTTCATTGGCATCGGCATTGGCTGACGGGGTGGTTGGTAACCCTGCATTTGTGGTTGATTTGGATTCTGCATTTTCTGTGAACAATTGTTTCTACTTTATAGCACTCCGTACATGTTAGATGTTTTGTTGTTACATAAGGCACCTAAGTACCTTTTTTAAGTGCGGAAAAATACTTTACGGACCCTCCCGCCGGCTGGGGAGGTGACGGGGCGTGTCGGACTCAACCCAACGTGAGCGTTTACCGACTAAGAAACAGCACCCGTCAAAGCCACCAGCCCTAATGCCGTGGCCATGGGATTCGCGAAAGCATGAACCACAACCACAGCGAACATTATGACGCTGCACATTTGTTCTATTCGTACACTGATGCGAATATAAAACATTGATTTTAAGGACCGCGAGGCGACAGTGAGTGTAGACCGCGTCTCGGCAAACGTAGTGTAGGATGACCAGGTGGAGCGGCGACTTGCGGAAGGCAGCTGGCAGCTATTGGATGAGAAGAGCCGAAGATCGAGCTCTGTGGCGTTCACTAGAAGAGGCCTTCATTCAGCAGTAGACTATAGGCTGATGAGCATGATGATATCAAGGTCTGCCTCATTAGTCGTGAGAATGCGGAGCAAAATATCTTGGGACTACACTGTTTCTAGGTTTTTCTATGAAATTCTCAGTAGCAGCTCAGAATTTTGACTCGTGCTCGGTTGAGCGCAATAGGCTCGCCCTCAATTACATGGGACTATCATACCGGTGAAACGTCTCTGCCTAATCTTTCGGGAACGACGTACATGACGACTGCTGCCTGAGTCTGTATTTCATTACAAGTACCCACGATTTGGGGGACTTCAAGTCACGAGTGAATAGGTATTTTCTAGGTATGCTACTGATCTTAGACCACATCGTCACTTATTCTAGGTGCGATTGTGGGCGAACGCTTCTAAGATCCCTTCAAAATCCGTTAGCAATACCAAAGTATAGAGACTTGGCACCGTTAATATTTTGAGGTCTTTGAACATTCATTTATTTATTTCAACCTAGATTAGCCACTAACGAACGATCTCGCATGTATTTAATGTTGATTTAATAAAGCACTTAATGTTAAAGTTTAATTTGTAATATTAACTATACATCTTTGTGATCCATGCTCAACGTTGATTGATCGTTGATCCATATTTACTTCGGTTTTGAGATTTCAAGGTGTTTATGAGCGTAAATTAATATAAATCAGTATAGCATATTAATGTACGACTTAAATGAATGTCTTTTCTTTAATATTGCATGCAGAGTTTACCTATAAGTGATTGTTACACTTTCATATGCTTTCTAACATGTTACCTTTGTCACAACACTAGTGTAAGCAATTGTTGGTGAACCAATTTAAATAAATAAATAAATATTTATTAAAATTTTATGCACAAATATACAATAAATGTACAAAGTCGGACTTAATGCCATAGGCATTTTCTACCAATCTACCTTAGAGTGGTACAGATTTACACCTTCTGCATGATTCATCTTGTCTTAAGAACGAAAGCTCTCATAATGTTACAAGCATAGCTTCCTCCCCAAATAAAATACACGATATTTTGATATATCTTTATAGATATATCAAAATATCGTGTATTTTATTGTTACCCTCGCACTAGCGTAGAGTCAAAGTCAATGTCTTTCAATGTCAATAAGACCGATATTTCTTTTGAAATTACGAAACCAGTGGCAATAGAGGGCCAAATTATACAAGCAATAAAATTTATAAATAAAACGTGCAGACAGAATCAATCATTTATTCCACAATATCACTCTCTTTTAACAGCACTAATAGAAGTAATGACACTCCAATAACAAGGATTAATATTAACACACAGCCACACACCCATTTGATATTTCTGCCGAGAAACGAGTTGCCCCGCAAACGCCCAGAAAACCTGGATAAACGGCGTGGGGCAGGCGTATAAGCCGGCGACTTTTTCGGTTGCTGAGCTTCTTGTGCCTTCGGTTCATTTTGCTTTTCCATCAAATATCTTCCACGCTTTCGTTATTTTAATCTGTAAATAATAATAGGGAACTTGCATCATTGCTGTTTAATATTATTAAAACCTACTTAGTACCTATCATTATTATTTATAAGCTTGGATAATCAGTTAAGGATCAATTCAATGGTTGAAAGGTTCCATATAAAAGAGTAGGTATCTACGTAAGGAGTTTCGTGCCGGATCTTATCCAACCTACTTTTTGGACCGTGCAACAAATTCTCATTACTTGAAACTTACTACAAAAATGTAAAATCATTAATTGTGTGAAAAAAATCGTTAATATATTCAGCTATGCTTTTCTATACAATCTATCACATTGTTGATATAATTAGATCAAAATAACCGGCTGACATATATCAAATTCGGCAAGGATAAAGTAATTGAAACTGAATATGTATTTTCGTCTTTATATTAAATGTCAGATCGTTGTCCAAACGTTATATTTTATAATCTGACTAAGAATATCAACGCAGCTCTTTTTTTAATTAAAAAAGACCTACAATTTATTTTTAGTTTAGACTTATGTCTATGTTTAGGCTAGATATATAAATTAGACTAAAAATAAAACAATGCAAGCTCCCTATTATTAATAATAACTCTGCCCTCTACTACTATGATTGATTCTAGCCATAGTTAAACTAGTTTGATCTTAAGTTACAGTGTTGGTGAGTAATTTTCAAGCTTAAAATAAAGTTAAATCATAATATAACTTTTTATTTCATGAATTTCTATAAGAACTTCAAAAAGGTCAGATTAATTTTGGCTTAATTTAAAAAAATATAAGCTATATTTTTTAATATACTGTACTGTTTATGAGATAAATATATAAAAATAACAGTAAAAAACAAATTCAATTTTGTATCAATATAATTTTACAATTACATTTTTAATTTGTACAAAAAATGTGCCAATAATATGTCTTCTTGAAAATTCTATTTTTTCCGTATTTTTTAAAATTCTATTCTATTTTAAATCTATTAAATTTTTTTATCTCTTAATTTACATTTCAAGAATTCACAAGAATCAAAAATAAAAATGGTAATTTAAATATTTTTGACATTCATCACTACAACAAAATGCAAACATGCAGGATAATAAACAAAAAACCTTTATTACCAATTAAAAAAAATACAAATTTGGCGGGCTAAACCGACCACATGACCATAAACAAATAGAGTTTAGTTACATCCTTCAGTTATTTCAGCGGCTTAAAGCTCTGGCGTTATGTATGACTACAGCCACTAATGTGATGAATCCCAACAAAGTGCAGATGATAGCCATTTGCATCAACATGTACAGTGTTTGCTTCTTATCGCCTTCTGGGTGGTAGCTTAAGAAATTGAGCGGGAGAGGGCCCCCAGTTGGTAGGCCAACTGAAAACAAATTAATGGGTTAATTGGTTTTTCATCAACCTATTTACTGTCACACTGCTGGGCACGAGTCGCCTCTCATTGCAGAGGGGTTAAGCTATAGTCCACCATGCTAGCCCAGTGCTGATTGGCACAAATGATTGGACAAATTCTCTCAGTCATGCAGGTTTTCCAACGATGTTGCATGCACTGTTAGAGCACGTAACTTCGTAAAATGAGTTAATTCTGTCATTCGACACTTTTAACTCACCAGTCACGCCATTAATCACGGTTTATACTAAAAATAAAAATAATATACTGTGTATGTTTGCTTGTATGATAGAAGTTGGAGTAACCACGAGGATAGGAAGCGAACTTACGTCCCTATTCATGGTGAGCGGTTGCCGTAGCCAAGACATCTACAATACCGTGAGCTTCTATCTTTTTTTAAGGTTCCGTACCCAAAGGGTAAAAACGGGACCCTATTACTAAGACTTCTCTGTTTGTCCGTCCGTCTGTCAGTCTGTCACCAGGCTGTATCTCAAGAATGCTGATTGTACGTAATATAAAGTTCTTCTGAAGATAATGGTTCCAAGGTGTGAGAATGAATCGCTGCCGATAGCGAGAGGCAGTGGCGTAGCGTGGGTATTTGCCGCCACCTTTTCTAGTAGTATAAAAGCGACGTGGTACTTGATGCCGCCCCTTTTCATATGCCGCCCGGGGCCATGCCCCCCCCCCCACGCTACGCTACTGGCGAGAGGTGCGATTGCGCTTATAAAATGTGGCCATGAACACCATACTAAATAAATACTATTTACTACGTACTTAATACACGTGTAGGTACGGAATAGAGTAGTAATTATTAACATTTCTAGGTGTATATAAATACATATGTGTGTAGAAACCTGCTGTAATTAAATCAATCATCATCTTATAGGCTAGATGACGTCCACTACTGGACATAAGTCTCTCTAAGGATTTCCACAGCGACCGGTCTGACACCATCCTCAACCAGCGGACTCCAGCGAGCTTTCATTCCAGGACGTCGGTCCACCTTGCCGGGGGCCTACGCATTTTTTTTCAAATTAACAAAAATCAAAACAGATACTCACGATGACAACAACATTCCTGTTGGCGCGGCATTTTAAAAATCTAGAAAATAAAATTCACTGTCACTTTTAAATAATATTATAAAATGTTATGATAATAAGTTGGACACTATATTTTTAAGAATTTACGTGTTTTTCATATTTGTTTGGTTCTTGATACTCGCTGGATTAAATATGTATAGGTTACAGATTATTTTGTTGTTTTATGTTGTTCAAAGCACCTACTATCCACTAGCATATTTTACTACGAATTGTGAGGTGGAGTATATTTTCAAATAAATAAAAAGTAGGATTTTTTTTGTCAGACCCATATAGCGGATCAGACCGAACAAATGTTGTAAGAGTATTTTCCCAATCAGTTTTAGAGCGAATGTAATTTATTGTAGTACATAAGTAGGTACACGAATAAATGACATAGAAATAAAGCTACTTTTTTATGGATTACATCACGGCATATTGGTATTTATTTAATCACGACGCTTTTATTGCACGATCAAATGATACAGTGAGCTTGTTATGTGTTAAGAGAATGTAGGGCTGCTATTACAGTTAGTCATTATAACATCAAGATAACAGTTCGCGGTTATTAGTCCACCGGTTACCCATAGGAGGGATGAGGCTATAGTACACAATGCAAACTTAGTGAGGATTGGCAGACTCCACACATTCCCAACCACTTAACTACCAAGATAAATCACCTCGCGGTACAGACATCTCTCGCTTGGTCCGCCTAGTTATTACCAAAATCTAGTAAAAATAATATTATATGCCTAGTCGAAAGACACAGCGTTTATGAGAAGAAGCTGTCTATGATCTTGCCATCAAGGAGCATATTTAGTTAAAAACATACCTGTTTGTCTCTGTTTACTGAAGTTACCATGAATTCCATCCGGCAGGGGCGCTGCGTCCTTCCCGCGCGTCCGTTGATTCACTTCATAGCGTTTGTGATTTTCGTCGCGTAAGGAGCGAAAATTTTCCAAAGTTGTAAAAGTGAGAACTAAGTGTTCCTACTTTGATTTTTTATTTATTTAGCTGAAATAAGTGCTTTATCGCATAAGTTTAATGTAGTGTGTGTGGGTGTCGTCGTTAGCGGCAGTTAGGTGAGTACCTACTTATACTTATGAATCAGTCGGAGGCTTCCGATGCGCAAGTCGTCGCTCCCGAGGGAGGGCGAAGTGCTAGGAGCTCTAGCTCAATAGAAAGCAGCAGCTCTTCCTCATCTTCAGAAGATGAGGAGGGTTTTGCGGACCCACCACCAAACAATAGATCCAGGCGGATGTCGAAGCAGGTCGAATCCTGTTAAGACTCGCCAATAAATCAAGTCGATTTCCTTTCAGAGTGCGTAGCTCAGATTCCATCATACCTAAATGCATTAAATAGTAACAAAACTCATAATAGTTCAGATAATGCCGGCCATTCCAAGATGTCCGAAACAATTTTTTCTTTTATACCTACTACTAATATGTCATTAGGAAAGTTAATAATAACTTTATACCTAGTGCTGACCCAAGTAAATTAGCGGAAATCAGTAATTTACAACAGTCTAACTCGCAAGCTTGGAAAGGCATAAGATATAAAAAAGCATTACAGGCTCACTTCGCTACCCGGAGTAGCGATGTGATTGTGAGATTTACAGGTCTGAAATTAGATGAGGAGCTCTGTCATTTAAATAAGGGAACAGATTATTAACTAATACTGAACATTTACTAGCGGGATTATCGAATGCAGTCTTACATAGTCGACAACTATTTAAGTAAATGGTTTACAGGACGTCATAGATTAGGCTTCTAATGCAGGTACGGAACTTAATGCAAACTCGGGTAAATTTACAGAAATATTTGGTCTGTTATCTCCATCATATAAAAATATGGAGTCATGTATGCAGGTTAATTGCGCAAAATAGGCAGAATGTATTGAGGTTATATGTGACCGTATTCTAAAAGAAATAAACAATGTCAATTTAAAAATTGCGTTTCAAAACATTCCACCCAGTTTGAAACACCTAATTAATAGGGATGCTCGTATTCCGCTGGTATACTCTTTGGGGAGATCCCAGGTGTGGCTAAACATGCCAAGTTATTTAAAGAATAAAAATAAATTTAGTGACAGTAATAATACTAACTTAAATAAAAAAAAAAAAAATTAAATGGTCCTCTAAATCAAGAAAATTTGATAAGGAAAATAAATCAAAAGTTGAGAGAAATTACTATAATAACTATCATATAAAATATTCCCCTGTCTCACAGACTCCCATGACAACTCCAACATTAATAAAGACAAGTGACTATCAAAGCAGGATATTCAAGGGGGGTACCATGTTCAGATATGAGCACAGCTGAGGGTGAGCAAATATGTTCAAAATTTTATAGCCAGGGGCTGTATACCCTTTTTAACAAAACCTCCCGTGCAATATCCTTGCAAGAAAATAATAACCAGATTTGCTACAAAGCAATCAGCAAAAATGACACAAGTCATAAGCGAACTCAAGGAAGTGGGCATTTTAGAGAAACTAAAATTAACCGCACCGGGTTTTCATTCAAAGATGATTTTGATAAAAATCCAGACGAGGAGTACAATTCATATTCAATTTAAGAAAACTGAATATGCATGTCTCAACTCGTCATTTCCAACTCATTTCTCGAGTGGATATTATTCTGTTCCTTCAAGATCAGGACTGGATGATAAAAATCGACCTCTACCAAGCCTACTTCCATTTATGCATAAAGGAAACCCACAGGTGTTTTCTACGTATAATATATGGAGGCGAGATATTGCAGTAAACAGCCCTAACCTTCGGTCTTTCATCAGCCCCTCACTCTTTCGCTTCTGTTACCAATTGGATTGCGGAAATCCTTCAGAGACAGGGCATAAGGATAAAAATTAATTTTCATTTATTAATTATTAATAGTTTATTTAACCAATCAAAACCAAGCAAAGCTTGTAGAACCCTGATAAAGTTGGGTTGGCAAGTGAATTATCAATAATCACTTTTCACCCCAACTCAGTAACTAGAATACTTAGGCATGACATGGAACACAAAATCCAATTTAATATCTCTTCCTGTCAAAAAAGTACTGAATATAACAGAAATGTCAACCAATTTATTGTAAAAGAAAATGGCCTGTCTCCGGAAGGTACAGAAATGGCTGGGTATAATAAACTTTACCAATTTAGCGACACTGAATGGTCACCTGCACTATCGCAGAACACCGATTTTACTAAAATCATTCAGAGGAGGCAGACCAAGGCAAGAGAGGATGTTACCTCCTCTAGTAGACTCTTGAGTAGAGTTACTAAAGTGGCTTAAAAATGCAAGGTTAAAAGTGCAACCACAGACGCGGCGGACGCGGGCTGGGGAGCACACCTGAACAACACAATGTTGTCGGGCAATTGGAGTCCTCGCCAGCTAAAGTGGCACTCCAATGTGAAGGAGATGTATGCCGTGTATGCAGCCTTATCACAACAAGGTGCAGACATGAGGGGTGCACACGTACTGGTACACTCAGACAATCGCACCCTGATAGCCTACATAAGGAACGAAGGGAGTACCCGTTCCTTACCCCTGTTGGGCCTAACAGACAAACTCCTTCACTTGACCGAGCAGCTCAACATAACGCTGTCGGCTTCTTACCTCTTAGGGAGGTTAAACAGGATTGCAGACCACCTCTCAAGAGGAAAGCCTGTGCCCAAGTGGCATCTGCAAATCCAAGCCAGGGTGGCAATATTCAAAAAATAGGGCGTGCCAGACATATACTTGTTTGCATCAAAAGAAACCGCAGTCGTCCCGCGGTACGTAACCTGGGACTCGACAGATGGGTCAGCAGTTTTCTGCGACGCCTCCAGTCAAAATTGGAACTGTCAGTTGGGCTGGGTTTTCCCCCACCCAATCTAGTCCCTTGGGTACTGGCACATTTGAACAAAGCCAAGGGAATGTTCACCTTAATAGTCCCACATTGGGACCGGTACTTTGGGTTAACCGACCTCAAAGCCAGAGCCCTAGCAGATCCATTGCCAACATTGGATCTGCAGCAGAATCTAATCGATCAAACAACAGGTCTAGGTCCCCCACAGGTGGACAAATTGTCCTTCCAAACCTGAATCAAACCTCTTAAAATGGGGGGGGGGGGTCAGCTCTCAAACTAGAATAGAGAGGAAATACAATTATTGAGTAGCAGTTGGCGAACTAGCACTCTAAACACATACAAAACCCCTATAAACAGGTGGTTAGCATTTTCCACCACAAATAATGTTAATAATAAAAATCCAGATGGCAGAGATGTTGCAAGGTTTTGTAACAAATCTTTATTTAGAACTATTTTATAGTGTATATGTATATATAATATACACTATATACAATAATATTGTGTTATATATACTATAACACAATATTATTACATAAATCTGCTATTTCTACTTATTGTGTTTCAACAGTAGAAAACCTTTCCAAAAAATTTCCTTTGTTAACAAGTAATAAAAGCCATTGCATTGATTAAACTCAAACCTACAAAATCGCCTTTATGGCATATCCCTTTATTATTTAATTGGTTAGAAACCACTGTTTATAGCACCAATTCGCTTTTTGATATATACATATAGAAGAACTGCATTAATTTTGTTCTTAGCATCAGGTCCAAGAATACATGACCTTACCTTACTAGACATATCTCAAAACAACTGCATAGAAGAAGAGGACATCATTGTGCTGTGGTCCAGGTTTGGATAATAACAGATTCAAGCCATTACAGGCAGTCAGGATGGTCATTGGTGAAACACCCAAATGCCCTGTACATATATGTCCTGTAAGACATATCAAACAATTAATTTAGACTTCGCAGCATAGTCGGGTAAATAGTAATATATCCAGTTTATTTATTTATTCCTCTTAAAGGGTAAGTTAAGCCAACTACTAGAACCCTAATTGCAGGATGGGTTAAATTTGTTTTTAAAGCAGTAGGCATAAGTGCACCACCAGGGAGTATTAGAGCTGCAGTAGCATTCAAAGGCTGGTGGAAAAATGTACATTGTAATTGAAGAAAGACTAAAAACAGGCAATTGGAAAAGTGATAAAACTTTAAGAAGATTTTATTTCATTGCAGGGAAATCATTCAGAAAGATAAAAATGAGGATTTACTTAGATCAAATTTCTCATGTGTCTAGAGTTTATATTTTAATTGATAATTACAAATATAGAATTGATCTTAATTAGCATCTACTGTAGATGCACCTTTTTTATAATATTGATTGTTAATGATCATGAGACTGAGTGCCAAATTATTATAATATCTTAATTAATAACATTTTGTTTATTGTAGTAGTAGATAACCATACTACATAATAATATATAACTATATAAATGAGTCGTTTATAATTCTTACTTATATTTTGTTATATAATGTTAGAAAAAATAATAATTGATTATTAATAAGAATAAATGTTTAAAGTATGAGAAACAATTCTTGGTATTTTACACATTTATATCCAATTCACATAGCGTTTGCAGTTACCATCACCAGCAGATATCAAACAAGTCTTCACATAAACGCTGTGTCTTTCGACTAGGCATATAATAGGACTGTTTTACATTAAAATAAAACAGTTATTATGTGCCGAAAGAAAGACACAGCGTTAGAGCAAGGGCCTGGCTGGTGAGTGAAGACACTATGAAGTGAATCAACGGACGCGCGGGAAGGACGCAGCGCCCCTGCCGGATGGAATTCATGGTAACTTCAGTAAACAGAGACAAACAGGTATGTTTTTAACTAAATATGCTCCTTGATGGCAAGATCATAGACAGCTTCTTCTCATAAACGCTGTGTCTTTCTTTCGGCACATAATAACTGTTTTATTTTAATGTAAAACAGTCCTATTATATTGCTAAACCTCCCTTGCATCTATTGGCAGCCCACAACACTATTCGCGTAGGGCCGGAAAAGTTATTGTTAGATGCTGTCTCTTTCACTCACTCGATGTGAAGTCCAGTTTGAAAATACTCTTTGGCGCCGCCCGATCGTATTTCGTGCATTCGTTTTTAATAAAACTACACTTAAGAAACTTTAGTAATAAAATTTTCTAACCGTCTTTTTACCCCAGATGAAATCGGGCGAGCCAAATGAAGCTAATAAGTAAACTTAATTTATTATACAACTCACATCTCTGATTTTTCTTTAACAAATTTGCATTCTGCAGTATCATCGGGTGATTGAGCTTCTATCTGCGTTTTTATAAAATATTAACATAGTTTTTATGAACACTTAGAATTTTTTTAAGAGAAATTACTGTTTACCTACAATTTGACGTTTGAAACTGTCAATGTCATAGTTTTTTCTTCTCGACTGAAGGAAAATCTCTGTAAAAGAAGCCTCAAGAAGGATCATCATACATTCATTAAACTCACGCCTTTTTCCATGGGAGTCGAGAGAAACTAGTAAACTACAGAATGCCACGCGCTACGATCCCTGCAGTGTCTATGTAGTTTCTTACCAATTTCTTCTCCATAAGACTGGAACTACTTCTTGGAACCGTGCAACTACGGTCTTAAGGTGGAAGCTTCACCGTAGCCCGCGAAATTCAAATTTTCGTACGTTTTTTGCAATTTGCCGGTCATTGTCAGACTGAACATAATATGATTCGCGCCTGTAATAGGTATTTAGTTACAGAATTATAATCATTTAAATCAATAAAACAGACCTCAAAGTGCATATAACGGGGCTAGACGGAAAAAATTAAGACGAAAAGTTGTAACGACACTTTTTGCTATAGTAAGCATTCGATTAATTAGTGAAGGAATTGTAAAAAGGAACTTCGTTCCATCCGGGTGTCCCTTGACACCTCTCAAGTTTTTTAAATTTCAATAGCCTCACGAATCATCCTGGGTAAGAATTTGGTTTTCTTTTGCGAGAACTTGTAGTTAATCAAATCTGATGTAATGCTGGGGTTTAATAGTATGTTCACAAACCCCTGACTTCTTGGCACGGCGGTGTTTAACATCAGCGATGCGTTCTTTTACGTGGGTTCCTATGCTTCCTTTTGTTTGGCCTATGTAAGTGACCGCAATTGCTTAAAACAGTTAATATTCACAGCCTATATTCAATGTGCGTGTGGTGTGAGGACCACCACCACAGAAAAGAATAAAAAGTATCTCAGGATTTAGTAGAAGTTCTAAAATGGTCGTAGAAATCAACGTCAACGCTCAATGTAAAAAAAATGTGAGATATAAAGCTTTTATTTGGGCCCTCAGACAAATTTGCCCGTCCTTGTAACTCGTAATGTATGCACGCTAGAGTGATCGTATTGGTATCAAAATTACACAGACACGCACATTATATTCCGCCGCTACTGGACGGAGGCCTCCCCTAGTGAACGCCAAAGCGCTCGATCTTCAGCTCTCCTCATCCAGTTGCTGCCATTTGCCTTCCGCAGAACTGTTCACCCACATTTCGCCGGTAGATATTCTTTATGCCCCATGGATAGGGGACGAGCCTATTGCCATCTGCCGGGCACGAAAAACACAATAACACTTTGTTCGACCTGCGAATCGGACCCAAGTGACAAATAGACCAACGAGGCAAGAAATATTAAAAAATGGATTGAATCAGTGGCGTAGCGTGGGTATCTGCCGCCCGGGGCCGTCTGGAAATTTGCCGCCCCCTTTTCTAGTAGTCTAAAAACGACGTGACACTTGATGCCGCCCGCTTTCATATGCCGCCCGGGGCCATGGCCCCCTTTGCCCCCCCTCCCCCACGCTACGCTACCGGATTGAGTATAGTTATTTTTTTGTTTGAAGGGTGAATTGAACAAGCGTTTTTAGCTGAAGTAATTTTATTTATTAAATAAACTTTGTCTCCTTATTTTCTTAAATGTAATATGTTCATCCGTTTGAAGATCATCATGGCGGCCCTGGGCCGAAAGTAAAAGGCTATCGTCTTTTGGAAAGTAGAAATAATGTTGGATTAACACAAATCTATTACATCAGGTGGGCCTTCTTGTAAAGTGTTGCGAACAGACGTGGTCTGTATCTGACCCTTTTTGGTCAGGGGGTCTACAGCATACTGTAAAGGAATGTATAATTTTTTAAACTAATAATATAAAGTGGAAAGATTATTTTGTTTGTTTTGAATAAGCTCCGAAACTATAGCACCGATCTAAATGCTACATTATAATTGAGTAAATAATAATAATAATTATTAAAATAAATATATCTGTACACAGCACAGCGTGATCTAGTTGCTGAGATAAGTAACGAGGCTTGTGCTACGGATACTAGGTGTTCCATATAGGTGCTATTTTTTTTTTGTAATTACATACATACTTACACTCACGCCTTTTTCCCATGGGGGTAGGCAAAAACTACAGAATGCCATGCGCTACGGTCCCTGCATACCACTGTGATGTAGTATATGTATGTACCTACTATTTCAATGTGTGTAACCAAATATATAACTCGTGTAGTAACATAATAAAGATTAGTCTTGTACCATATCTTGTGATGTTTCATTCAATCTGACACCCGACCGTACATGGCGACCGTGACAGGACAAAATCATGTGCGCGATTAGTCCGACCGATCGTCCGACCGTACACCACTTTTGCCTCGTCCACATTCATACATCTCGTCACGCACGCGCGCCGGTTACGAGTACTGCGCACCTTTTTGAAGGAGTTCACCAATTAGGTCGGTGTATGTCCTTCTAGGGCGCCCCCTCCCGGCGTTTCCACTAACATCCGTCTTATAAATCCCTTTCGTCAATCGCCTATCATTCATCCTTTTTTGTAATTATCCTACCTATTATACTAAGAAAACTACATGCTTCAGGTACAAATGTCCACAGTAAACGGGTTAACGAAATATACATAAGAACATGGTAGAAAACAAAAAATACGGTTGTAAAAACTTACCATATACGAAATTACATCCATAGGTATTTTATCTTCCCAGTCAATTCTACAACTTTTCTCCGAATCACATTCTTTTTCAACTGGCAACCCTTTAGACATTTTATTTGGTGTTGCACACTCAACACTGGGCGACTCTCTTTTGGTAGTTTTCGAAAAATCTTCAAATACATTCACAAAAAGCTGTTGTGGGCTGGCAACATTCGGGTGAGCAAACACATTGTTGGGTAATACTGGGCCAGGGGCGTTAGGTTTAAGTTGATTTATATCCATAGGGGTTATTATTGGAGCAATATTTGGTATTTTATCGTAGAAAAGTCGCCCATTTATTAACTTAGCTCCCAGAGATGGTATTGTTGTAACACCCTCTTTAATAGCAATGGGGTGCAAAGTGTAAGTACCCCCGGGGGTGCCAATCAACAAGCTATCCCCAGTATAAACCTCTTTCGGGTCTAATACGGAGGTTTGGTTTGGGGCCAAAAGGGTCAGAGGAGGGGGCTTACTCGGTTTTGGTAATAGGTTAATGAGGCGGGGATATTGGGACGGCTGGGGGGGTTTAACGGCGTTAGACACGACATTGTCTATCCGGATCTGTAGGGGGGGTTTATCTTCTTCGTCCTCAAGTATTACTAGTGTTTCTGATATATTGGGCTCTGATCTGAAAGGTAGAGACGGTACATTTAATCATGTAATATTTACTTGCTGAATTGTACTTTTATATTCTTACTAATATTATAAATGCGAAAGTGTGTCTGTCTGTCTGTTACGTCTTCACGCTATTACTGATGAACCGATTTAGATGAAATTTTGTATAGAGATAGTTTGGGTCCCGGAAATCATCCCTTAAAAGGGAGAAGTTCTCAGTTAGATACCAAAGCACGAACTATTGACTTTCCGAATTTACGCCTATTTATCACGTGCTCAAACGGTGAAGGAAAACATCGTGAGGAAACCTGCATGCTTGAGAGATTTTCTCGATGGCATTCACATACTTATGTCCAGCAGTTGACGTCTATCGGTTGGTAGATGATGATTCACATGCCATCAAGAAAATCTCTCAAGCATGCAGCCTTCACAGTCTACCAACCCGCTGTAGGCTAGCGTGGTGGACTATAGCCTAATCCCCTCTCAAATGAGAGGAGACCCGTGCCCAGCAGTGGGACAATAATGGGTTCATTGATGATGATAATGATAATTTACTATATCTATATGAAAAAACCTACTGAAACATTAACGCCAAGTCATCTTTACTGGCACCAGCGTCGTGTCCGCCCGTCTCGGGAATGCTGGGGAACTCGGTGACCCCCATACAGCGGCCGGCGACCCCGGTGACCCGCCCCGCCGACGGGGGGTAGTCGGGTATGACGTACAGTTGTTCGGGGGCTGCAGGTGTTAGGTCGCAGTCGGGTTTAGGCTGGAAACATTTAAATACACTGCGATCATAGAATCCATAATAATATCCTACTAATTAATAAACGCGAAAGTTTGTAAGTACGGATGGATGTTTGTTACTCTTTCACGCATAAACCGCTTAACGGATTTGGGTGACATAAGCATACATATACATAGTTTATTACCTGGATTAATATTTACAATTACTTTTCTTCTTCGTGTCGATGGAACATGAATGACGTCAAAAATACCCATATTTAATCTTTTTGTATTTTTTTAGCCTATTTCAAGCTAAGATTATAAATTTTTATTAAAAAAGAAAAATTCAACCTCAGGCGGGACTGGAGTACTGATTCAGAAGACGCGGGTTCGAGTCCCGCCTGAGGTTGAATTTTTCTTTCTTAATAAAAATTTAATACCCATATTTACTTTATAAATATGGCCTTCAGCCATCACATCTCACGAACCCAGAATCAAGCCACATTTACGGCATTTTCAGTGGCAAACCAAAGGATACAATTATTTAATTCTACGCAACTCACCATTTCCGAGGCGAGGTTATCAACAATAAGTGGTACGGTCTCCACAAACTGGGTTGTACTCCGTATCGCTTCCAAGTCTAGATCCCAATCCAGGAGCGAACTCTTGTGAGAGTTCTGAAAAGCAAACATTCCATCAGGCTGATAGTCTACCAAGGGTTAAGCAGACTTAGCACCATCAACCCATTATTGTCGCAATGCTGGGTACTGGTCTCCTCTCATTTGAGAGCGATTAGGCTATAGTCCACCACGCTACTGCGGGTTGGTAGACTTCACATGCCATCAAGCAAATCTCTCAAGCATGCAGGTTTCCTCACGATGTTTTCTTCACTGTTTGAGCATGTGATAAACAGACTATTTAGACTATGATACCACATTACGCCGGTATGTTTTAGGTCCCATGTATAAGGGGGCGAACCTATTGCCATCAACCGGGCACGAATCTACATTCCGAGGTGCTACCGAAAATTTCATACATACATAGAATCCCAGTGCTGTGGTAGCCTAGTGGTGTGAACAGTGGATTGAGATGTCAAAGATCTCGAGTTCAAACCCAGGCATGCGTCACTGACTGTTCGGAAGTTATGTGCGTGTTAATTACATGCTCGAATGGTAAAGGAAACCATATGGAAACCTGTGGGCTTAGTGTTGTGGACTACTTATCTCAAATGAGAGGAGACCAATATTCGTATGTGATGATATATTTACGATTTGTTCTAGGAATCTTACCAATCCATATTTTTTCAATATTTCATTGAATGTGCTTTCTTGAAATACATTTGTTGAATTATTTCTCTTTTCATAGACAATTTCCGAGAAGATTGTGTCTATGGTTGCAGCAAATGTCACTGCATTCAAAAACTTGAGGGCATTACTGGCTTGTCGCTCACACATGTAGCATATTTGGTTGTTCTGTAAATAAAAATATGAATATAATATAAATAGTTACACACATACCATCACAACTGTCGTCCCCAATAGGGTAGACGGAGGTGTACCAATGTACCTACATTTCTCCGTGTTTAAGTCCATGTAATAAAGGGCGAGTTTGTTGCCACTAACCGGCCACACATCTAAATATTGCTCAACCTGGGCATCATACCCAAGACCTCTTGCTCAGCAGTCGCACTGTACAACCGCTAGACCAATGAGGCAGAAAAATAGATCAAAAAATTATAAGTGTAATAGGTAAAATTCTTCAACAGAATTTGTATGCTAACCATGTTTTTATGTCTATCAAAGATAGATTAGTGTTTGACCACCGTAACGTAACAACGTGATGACGATGGTAATCTAAGATGTAGCATGCTTCCCTAAATGATACCTATTCACTAGCTAGAAAACTAATTGACTTGGTTAAGGCTAGCATGGTGGATTCCAGTTCTACCCCTTACTTAAACGGATAAAAATAAGAATATATGGCTTGGTTATGGATTTTAACATCTGAATTCTGATAGTCAGTACTGAGCCAGCATAGTGGATGCCGAATGAAAACACTGTAATGCATTGTGCATGTTTATCTCTCAGTAGCAGTTCGGAGTTTGGATTTGTGCCCTGTTGATGGCATTACACTCACCCCCTATTTGGACTGGGACTACATGGGACTTATAAACATACCCGCGAAATGTGGGTGTACATTAGTACACCTCTGTCTAACCCTACAGGGATGAGAGACATGATGGTATGTCTATGTTATGTTATGTTCGTAACATGCGTACCTGCCACCGGTCTTTGCCCAATTTCATTGCTGCAGAAAATTTTCTGAAGTTCCTATTCTTAACCACCCTTCGCTCAGTTCGCAAACATATCATACAGTAATTCAGGGTTCCAGTTTTAGCGAATTGGTCAAAAAGACCATCCAGAATCGGCGCCTTGGAAGTTTTATAATCGATTCTGTTCATTTTATTGATTTGTATTACTTTTTTATAACGAGTATCAGTAAATTAATACATTGTTTTTGTTCTTCATCAACTTATACTTATGAGATATTAACCAAAAGTGTATAAAATTAAATTTGAAAATAAATAGCCTAAATATTAACAATGATTGACAGTTTGACACCTTTGACATTTACAAGCTTGTCATTTTACTTTGTTATGTGGCCAGTGGAGAAGTAATACCTTGGAATAAGGAAAAAAGGAATATATTTTTAAATTTTACCTTATTAAAATACGGATGAAATGCGCGGTTCAGAATAGAATAGAATACTACCAATTGTAGCTTATGAACATTTTTTAAATATTAATTATTTATAACAAACAATCCATTCATTCATAAATGGTGATGTGTAAAATGTCGCAGAATATTTATTTATTTATTCAAGGTGGACTGACGACAGTGACGACCGGGTGAAGGTCGCTGAAATCCGTTAGATGCGGGCGGCGCATGACCTATATCCAGCAGTGGACGTCTAACGGTTGATATGATGATGATGATGAAACAATCAAAATAGTCAAAAGGAAAAATAAAGGATTCAATAGAAACACTAAAATCCTAACGGTCATTAATTTGTTATATCATAATTATTTAGAAAGATACATGATAGCACACGCCTAAACTTGTTCGCTGGCTTGAGTGCTTACCCAACGAATTAAGTAATTACATTATTTATAAAATATAAATTTTTTTGATAATATAATATATTTTTATATAATATAATATATTATATTTTTTTAGGTGGACTATAGCCTAATCCCCCTCTCAAATGAGAGGAGACCCGTGCCCAGCAGTGGGACGTTAATGGGTTGATGATGATGATATTTTTTTTAATTTACAAAATATGCTGTGAATTATGCAAGGAAGCTAACAACAACACTAATAATTTTATCTGTCAAATCAAATGTTTGCCGTCAAAATTGACAAATGATAACAGCGACCGCGACGCTTCATGCTGACGCTTAGCAGTAAATAAAACAATCAATAGTTTTAATTTTTAACTGAATTTAAATATAAAATATATAGAACTAGCATTATTGTGATATTTAAAACCACATTTAAGTGAAATATGGGGGATTTGTGTACGGCTTGCATGTGTTCCGGTAGGAATTTGTTTTATGTTGGTGAGACAGGGTTCTACCAAATATATCTGCAAATTTTGAATGAAATTCAAGTAAGTTTTGGTATTTTTGTACTTTATTTTATGCTTGAATAGCGTTTTATTTAATACACTGGCGCACAGTGGCTGAGCGTTCGGCTTGTGCGTCACGGGTTGCGGGTTCGATCCCCACACAGAGCAAATATTTGTGTGTTGTACTGATAGTAATCTCATCGCACTTTTAAAGTTGTCTTGTTCATCATCAATACATTAATGTCCCACTGCTGGGCACGAGTTTCCTCTAAATTGAGAGGGATTAGGCTATAGTCCACCACGCTAGCCTACTGCGGGTTGGCAGACTTCGCATGCCATCAAGATTTATTTCAAGCATGCAGGTTTCCTAACAATGTTTTTGCTTTACTGTTTGAGCATGTGATAAATACGCACATAACTTCCGAAAACTCAGTGGGGCGTGCCTTGTGTTTGAACTCGAGACCTCTGACATCTCAGTCCACTGGTCACACCGCTACCGCAGCTCTTGTTATGTTTTAGTACTACAAGCGGAATGACCTTTTTATAGCCCAAAAGATTGCTTTGGGTATCCAGTTCCTTTAGTCCAGCACTGGAGGCAGGGTACAGATTGTATACACTTAATTAAATAAATATTCCTGGACATTATGACACACAACGCCATCTAGTCCCGAGCTAAGCAACGAGACTTGTGTTACTGATACTAGTTGGTTGATATACTACATATATACTTTTTTTTTGGAAATACATACATATTATACATAGATACATCCATGACTCGGATACAAATGTTGATGCTCATCACACAAACATTTGTACCCTATTTTAGCACAGAAGGCAGTGTTAACTACCGCTGGACTAATTGGGTCGTCAAATTTGCTGAACCAATGTTACTTAAACTTAAAATATTATGTCCAGGTAACTGATGCATCCCTTCCATACACAAGAGTGTGTTGGGAGTGCCTGGCGTTACTGCGGAATTGGCAGAAATTCAAACAGCAAGTGAAAGATTCCTACACACAACTTCAATATATACAGCAAGTAAGTGATATTGGTGATTGTGTCTGACAGCTAAGTACATAAGTGATAATGGTGATAGTTTAAGTTATTTTGGTGATTATTACAGTCGACAGTGACAGTGGTGATTATGATAGAAATTACACATTATATAGCTAGTATAGCTAGGTGATGTTCTCACTGTCACTAGCTATCCCATTTTGCTGGAAAATCACTCTTAATCTCTATGAGACATTGATATTTTATTATTTATGTAAAAAACTTGTTGCATTTATAGTTTATTTGGTTGGTGATTACAATTTAATCAATTGTTGGTGATTATGATATCAAAAGTATCTAAATTTACTCAAATCTGTAGGAAGAAGTGGCAAATAGTTATAAATTTTCCACTCTGTACCTTTCAAATTCAAATTAAATGGAATATCGTTTCAATGAGTACACCACCTTAGTATGTGATGGTAGGTCATACCAATAACAATTATTATGTAACTCGACTTTGTCTGTGTAAATCAATCTGCTTTTATTTTTACCTTTTAAGAAATCATTGATTCTTCCGTCTTCTCCCATTTCGCCCTTTTGAGATCTGATTTCCGGGGCAAAAACTATCCCATGTCCTTCTCCAAGACTCAAACTATCTCCATACTTTAGTAGGAGGAGCTGCCCGACTGGGGAAGTACCTCCGCCTTACAGAACACCGCAGTGAAACAACAATAGTTGTGTTTCTGCGAGTGAGTAAGGTTACCAGAGCTCATTAGAGGAGTGACTATTCTGACAGCATGGGAATTCCGTTTGCTGTCAGTTCAGTAACTCCCTATTTTAAGAAACCTGAACGGTTTCTAAGGGGTTTGGCAACGCATTTGCTAGCCTCTGGTGTTGCAAATGTCCATGGGCGGCGGTCATCACTTACCATCAGGTGAGCCGCCTGCTTGTTTTACCCCTTATCACCATAAAAAAAAAATCCACATTTCATCTTAATCGGTTCTGCGGTTATAGCCTGAAGAGGCAACAGACAGACACACTTTCGCATTCATAATTAGTAAGGATGTATCATTCATGGTTTGGGCATGTTGAAAGGATGAATGATAGGCGATTGACGAAAGGAATTTATAATGCGGAAGTCAGTGGAAACGCCGGGAGGGGGCGCTCTAAAAGGACATACATCGACCTAATTGGTGAACTCCTTCAAAAAGGTGCGCAGTACTCGTAACCGGCGCGCGTGCATGACGAGATGTATGAATGTGGACGAGGCAAAAGTGGTATGCAGGAATCGTAGCGTGTGGCATTCTGTAGTTTCTGCCTACCCCCATGGGAAAAAGGCGTGAGTGTATGTATGTATGTGTATCATTTATTTCAGAATAACTTCATACAACTACCTCCGGAGCCTCCGCGCTTACAAATACAGCAAGTCTGTAACATCAGCTACCCTGACATCAAGACTGAGGCAGAAGAGTCGCAGACACAGCAAGAAGGTGACAGGGAAGAATGTATCAAGTCAGAAGAAATGCACTGCGAGCCAGCCACATTTGTTAACAATTTGAAAGTGGAATTGAAAAAGAAGAAACGAGATTCTAAGAAGGTTAATAAGGTTTGTCGAATGAGGTTCATCAGCTACCCATTATTGTCCCACTGCTGGGCACGGGTCTCCTCTCATTTGAGAGGGATTAGGCTATAGTCCACCATGCTAGACTACTGCGGGTTGGCAGACTTCACATGCCATCGAGAAAATCTCTCAAGCATGCAGGTTTCCTCACGATGTTTTCCTTCACAGTTTGAGCATGTGATAAATACGCACATAACTTTCGAAAAGTCACTGTCGCGTGCCTTAGGTTTGAACTCGAGTCCTTTGAAATCTCTGTCTATTGGTCACACCATTAAGCTACCACAGTTAAATCCAATATATTGACTACTAGCTTTTGCCTGCAACTTCGCCCGCGTAAAATTAGTAATTTTATCCGCATATAAATTCCCCCCCCCCTTTCTACCTTTTAAGGGATGATTTCCGAGATGAAAACTATCATATGTCCTTACCCGAGACTCAAACTATCTCTATACCAAATTTAATCCAAATCGCTTCAGCGGTTATAGCGTGAAGAGGTAAAAGACAGACAGACAGACACACTTTCGCATTTATAATATTAATAAAATATGGATAAATAAATAATTACTAAGATAAGTTTAAAATAACTAAATTTAATACAAATTTATTTCAATTTCTAATATTCAATTATCTGTTGGAAATCTTATATATAAAATTCTCGTGTCACAATGTTCGTTCCCGCACTCCTCCGAAACGGCTTGACCGATTCTCATCAAATTTTGTGAGCATATTGAGTAGGTCTGAGAATCGGCCAACATCTATTTCTCATACCCCTTAGTGATAAGGGTTGTCCACCAACCCCTATAGTGCGGCATAACAACGTTTGCTGGGTCAGCTAGTAAATAAATATAATTCATAATTCCTTCAACAGCCGATAAAAGAGAAAACGAAGAACAAATTAAAAACTAAACCGGGGAAAGTAGCTTTAAAGAAGAAGATAAAAGTTAAAATCAAGCACTCCCCGTCACTGGACTCCGTACAAGATGACCATTTGGATGATGATGATGACATTGCATGTTATGATGACGAGGAAGTGAAAGGTATTGAAATAGATCCGGTGCAGAAGGAAGAGATAGCAAAAATACTTAAAAAAGAAGACGCTTTTGATGATGAGGTGAGCTTTTAGTATTTAATTCATCATTGTCACACCTTTTGCTGTCCCACAGCTGGGCACGGCTCTCCTCTCATTTGAAAGGGTGGTTAAAAGACTTTATATGTCGTTGAAAAAAAAAGCGACCAGGTCATTCTGGGGTCGGCACGGCCCAAAGAGACCATGTCTCTCACACACACTCTCACACTCACACTCTCACGTTCTCTCACTCTCACTCTCCCACACACACTCTCTTACTCACACTCTCTCATACACACTGCTTTACTCTAACCCTCTCACTCTCTAACACAAACACAAAAATCCGACCATATTTCTTCAAAATAAATTACCTACCTGTCACAAATCAGGCGTTATATTTCTGTATGTAGGCTGTAAGACTGAACGGTGAGCTGAAGACCCTCATACCCTCGGCTGGTGCCAAGGAGGTGTTACCGGAGAGGCCGCAGTGCGCCGAGTGCGGGAAGAACTTCAGCTCGAGGAAGACGTATAGGTACCACTTGAAGTAAGTAGTCATCATTTATCATCATCATCAGCGTATACTCGTCCACTCCTGCAAGTAAATCTCCTGTCCAATTACCACAACTACCTGGGTCCACCTGCATCCACCAGATCCCAGCGACCTTCACCAGGTCCTTGGTCCACCAACGTTTTGTACAGGCATTCTTCCCCAGGACTCAATTTATCTGTAGACCTAATTTTAATCTAAATCAGTTCAGCGGTTATAGCATAAATAAAATATTTCTGGACATTATGACACAGGGATCTACTACCATCTAGTTCCGTGGTAAGCAACGATGCTTGTGTTACGGATACTAGTTGGTTGATATACTACACATATATATTTTTTTTGTAAATACATACATATTATACATAGATACATCCATGACTCGGATACAAATGGTAATGCTCATCACACAAACATTTGTCCCTACCGGGATTCGAACCCGGGACCCATAGCACAGCAGGCATCGTTAACTACAGCTGAGCTAAACGGGTCGTCAGCATGAAAAGGTAACAGACTGACAGAGAAACATACTTTTGCATGAAAAAAATAAAATAAGTAAACGTCCACGACTCAGGTACGCATGTCAATGGTCCTTACACAAACATTTGCCTCTACCGGTACCGTTACCACAGAAGGCCGTAATACCTTGCGCTGTTGTTAACATAAATTAACCTTCTACTGACGACCCGATTAGCCCAGTAGGTAGTTATCGCTGCCTTTTGTGCTTCGAATCCCGGTAGGGAAAAATGTGTGATGAGCATCAACATTTGTATCCGAGTCATGGATGTATTATGTACAATATGTAATGTATGTGTCGGCGCAGGAAAGCCTTCATCAGAATTCATCGTGTGTTCAGTTGTTGTGGGCGTATTTTCGATCAGGAGGCATCATATCGCTTCTGACTTCTCATTATAATCAGATACTAGGGCACACTATTCGGGCAGATTACAAGCGATTCGTCGCAGACGGTTCCCGTTCAGCTCGTCTCCAAAACAACATATCCGCACCGCTTCCATTCACACGACGCTCCGCTAGAGCGACTTTTTGACAACAGCCACTCTCAAATTTGACATTATCGACGACGCACGCATGCGCTGTCATATGCATTAAAATATCTATGTATTATATCAACCTTCTAGTATTCGTAACAGAAGCCTCGTTGCTTACCTTGTAACTAGATGGCGCTGCGTCGTAATGTCCAAAAAAAAAGATTTATATTAACATCCTATTGTCTTTCAGCGTGCTCCACAAAGGGCAGAACCGATACCCTTGTCCTCGATGCGGTAAGGTATACCAGTGGAAGTCCAATCTTGGAAGACATCTTAGAAGTCATAAGGTAAGTCCTGTCATCATCATCGACCTACTATCCCACTGCTGGGCACGGGCCTCCTCTCATTTGAGAGGGATTCTACTATAGTCCACCACGCTAGCCTACTGCGGGTTGGCAGACTTCACATGCCATCGAGAAAATCTCTCAAGCATGCAGGTTTCCTCACGATGTTTTCCTTCACCGTTTAGGACATGTGATAAATACGCACATAACTTTAAAAAGTCAGTGGTGCGTGCCTTGTCGTTTCTGCGAGTGAGTAAGGATACCAGAGCTCGTTGGAGGAGTGACTACTCTGACAGCATGAGAATTCCATTTGCTGTCAGTTTAGTAACGCCTTTATTTTAAAAAAACCTAAGCGGTTTTTACAGGATTGGCAGCGCGCAAGCGACTCCTCTGGTGTTGCCAACATTCATAAGCTACGGTAATTACTTACCACAAGGCGGTCCGTAAACTTGTTTGCCACACTTGTGGTATAAAAAATCTATAATTATATGTTGTATTCTCAGGCGAGAGACTCAGGCGAATTGTACTGCGAGACTTGTGACAAGCGTTTTGCGTCAGTCGCGACATACAGACAACACTTGCGAGTGTCGAGACGCCACGTGCCCGAGAGCGAGTTCAGGTACGGTCGCCAATGTTGTGGCAAGGTTACCACAACCGTCGGAAATTGGTTTTAGTGAGTGGTTTTCGTTCAAAATGGATAGTAGATCATGAGGAGCGTGTTTGTGGTAAGTGTTTGTAATTGCGCTATGATTACCACAACCGTCGGAAAATTATTTTAGTGGGTGCTTTTGGTTCAAAATGGATGGTAGATAATGAGGAGTATATTTGTGGTAAATGTGGTAATTGCGGTATGATTACTTCAACCGTTGAAAATTGGTTTTAGTTAGTCCTTTTGATTCAAAATGGATGGTAGATAAGGAGTGTGTTCTGTTTAGTGTGGTAAGTGCGGTATGGTTATCACAATTCTTTAAAAAGTGTTCTAGTGAGTGGCTTAGATTCAAAGTAGACTGTTGGCAATGAGGACTATGTTTGTGGTAATTGTGGCAAGATTACCACAATACCTGAAGAAAATATGTGCGAATGATATAAATAAATAGTATTTATTTCCAATAAAATACAAGTGTTTGCGTTGACAGTTTCATGTGTAACGACTGTGGGAAGAAGTTTGTGAACAAGACGCGTCTCCGCGACCACATCGACTGGGAACATCTCAAGAAGATCAAGTTCCGCTGCCAGCTGTGCAATAAGGTAGGAGATATACATACATACCATCACGCCTGTCGTCCCCGAAGGGTTAGGCAGAGGTGTACTGATGTACACCCACGTTTTGCCGGTATGTTTAGGTCCCATGTAATAGGGCGCGAGCCTATTGCCAACAACCGGGCACGAATCTAAACTCCGAGCTGCTACTGAGAATTTCATAGAAAAGCACCCAATAATACTTTGCTCGACCTGGGAATCGATGTCAGTAGGCATTTGCCTTAAAAATTAAACAATAAACGTTAATATATCAATCATCTAGTATCCGTAACACAAGCCTCGTTGCTTAGCTCGGCAACTAGATGGCGCTGTGTCATAATATCTGGATATTTATTATTTACGATCTTTTGCCCGCGAGTTCGTCTGCGTATAATTAGTAATTTTATTTCCACCCCCCTTTTCCCCCTTTTAAGGGATGATTTCCGGGATGAAAACTATCCTATGTCCTTCCCCGGGACTCAAACTATATCTATACAAAATTTCATTTAAATCGGATCAGCGGTTATAGCGTGAAGAGTTAACAGACAGACAGACACTTTCTCATTTAACGACCCGTTTAGCTCAGCGGTAGTTAACGCTGCCTGCTGTGCTATGGGTCTCGGGTTCGAATCCCGGTAGGGACAAATGTTTGTGATGAGCATCAACATTTGTATCCGATTCATGGATGTATCTATGTATAATATGTATGTATTTACAACAAAACGTGTATATGTAGTATATCAAACATCTAGTATCTGTAACACAAGTCTCGTTGCTTAGCTCGGCAACTAGATGGCGCTGTGTCATAAATATTGTTTATTGCAGCCGTTCAAATGCCACACATCTCTTTACGTGCACATGCAGAACGTACACAGGAACAAAGAGAAGAAGGACAACCTGTGCCACGTGTGCGGCAAGTCTTATCAGGTATACATACACGTTTCATCATCATCATCATTATCATCAAACCCAGTATTGTCCCACTGCTAGGCACAGGTCTCCTCTCATTTGAGAGGGATAAGGCTATAGTCCACAACGCTAGCCTACTGCAGACAGACTTCACATGCCATCGAGACAATCTCTCAAGCATGCAGGTTTCCTCACGATGTTATCCTTCACCGTTTTGAGCATGTGATAAATACGCAGATAACTTCCGAAGTCAGTGCTTTGAACTCGAGACCTTTGACATCTCAGTCCACTGGTCACACTACTAGTCTACCGAAATACACACACACACACACCCGCACACACACACACACACACGTCACACCCACACGCACGCACGCACGCACACACACACACACACACACACACACACACACACACACACACACACACACACACACACACACACAAACACACACACGTCACACCCACACACACGCACGCAAACACACACACACAGACAGACATATACAGAAAGAGAGAAACGTGAAACTTATAACACTTTGTCGTTTTTACGTCGGGGGATAAAAAAACTGCCTTCAAAAACGTTACTAAACATATGTTATATTCCATTTGTTCCAGAACGCGGCCAAACTGAAGTACCACATAGTGGCGATGCACACGAGCGAGACTCCCTACCAGTGCCAGCAGTGCTCCGCGGCCTTCGGCTGGTACTCCAGCCTCTACCGGCACGTGCGGGAGGTGCACTACAAGGTCAGTGGCGGGGAAAGCTTTAAACGGGGGTAAGACCCGTTAAAGGGAGTAAGACCCGTTAAAGGGGTAAAACCCGTTAAAATGGGGGTAACGCCCGTTAAAGGGGGCGTAAAGGGGTAAGACCCATTAGGGGGGGGGGGGGAGACTACTAAGAAATGAAGAGAAAAAAAAGGTTGTTTATGCTTGCACAAGACAATACAATTAAAATACAGAACATAAAACATTATGCTGCATTAGAACTTGTGTTTTTTTTAATTATAACGGCATAACGCCACTTACTTATGTGTTACCCCGCACCTAGGGTAAAAAACGTGGGCCTTTTTTAGCCTCTACCGACACGTGCGAGAAGTGCACTATAAGGTCAGTGGGTCACCCCTCCCGGTGTGGAGGGGAAGACTCGTCAAAAGGGTAGGGGGGGCTTTGGATATATTTGTTTATTTATTAACATTTTGATGTTAATTGTTACAAAAATTTTCTTTACAGATGAAAGTCCAACCGAAGAAGTCGAAAAAGTCAAAGAAGATAGACCTTCAGCCCCTACTACCTCAACAGGTCGTGTTAGGACAAATACACCAGCCGGGGCCGCCGTAATACTAGGTTTCTACAGGTCGGCAACGCGCTAGCGACGCCACTGGTGTTGCAAACGTCTATAGGCTACGGTAACCGCTTACCATTAGACGGGACGTCAGCTTATTTGTGGACCTCGTGCAGAGCTGCCATCACCTTAATTGCCGAAGCTGGAAAAACACAGCTAAAAACCCGGAATTTTGGGCGTATTTTGGGGTTCGCCGGACAGATGAAAAAATATTTTTTTGCCACAAAAATGAAAACATCTTTATACTTTTTTCCTGAGAACAAAAGCGTCCGGTTTTTACCCGGACACTTTTGATAATCCCGGCCGGACGGCCCCCGGACCCCGGGAACCCGGACGGATGGCAGCCCTACCCTCTTGGTATATAAAAAAAAACGATCACGAAGCTCATTCTACATCGCGATAGTGGAGTTTACAAGAGCATATAGAATATATACAACCACCCAACATCAACCGTTGGCCAGTAGCCTGCCGGGCACAACACCTCGCCTGGTCGGAGGACCCTTCTTTTTCAATGGGAAATGGGATTAATACCTATTTCCCTCCATAGCACGCACCACTGACTTCGAAGTTACATCCGTATTTATCACATGCTCAAACGGTGAAGGAAAACATCGTGAGGAAATATTAAGAGATTCTCTCATAGCGTGGTTGGACTATGATGCTTAATTTCTTTCAAATTAGAGACCCATGCCCAGCAGTGAGACAATAGTTAAGTGGATAATGATCAATCCCACTGCTGGTCTGTGTATAGCTTCTCAAATTGAGATGAAAGCTGGGTCTCCTCTCATCTGAGAGGGATTAGGCTATAGTCCACCACGCTAGCCTACTGCGGGTTGGTAGACTTCACATGCCATTGAGAAAATCTCTCATGCATGCAGGTTTCCTCACGATGTTTTCCTTCACCGTTTGAGCATATGATAAATACGCACATGACTTCCGAAAAGTCAGTGGTGCGTGGTCGCTTGAACTTGTCGCTTGAAAAGGTCGCGAGACCTTTGACATTTCAGTCCACTGGTCACCGCTAGAATACCACAGCTCTATAGAATGGATAATTTGGTATAATACCATCCCATTTCGTATAATTGCAGATACTAAATGGTATAAGTGCGTCGTTGTTTACTGGCAACCCTATCGCTACCGTTGACTACTCAGTCCACTGGTCACATCACTACGGTTTCCAAGCAAAAGTGACCGAAATTATGCGCTTCCTAAGATAGCACTAATTGAGTGAAATTAATTAAGAAATTTGCCACAAAATATAATAAAGCGACTGATTTTTTTTATATTTAATTTTGATAATTTTAGTACTATTATTAACAATAATGATCTGAATAAAATAAATTTAAAATGAAGGTTGCTGTTTTATTGTCTAAATATATTCAACCTATCCTACAATACGATATAAGTATCGTTTTGTAGAATATGTATCTACCTTGAAATGAAATGGGGGTAAGATCCGTTGAAATGGGGGTAAGATCCGTTGAAATGGGGGTAAGACCCGTTAAAATGGGAGTAAGATCCGTTAAAATGGGGGTAAGATCCGTTAAAAATGGGGGTAAGATCCGTTGAAATGGGAGTAAGATCCGTTAAAATGGGGGTAAGGTCCGTTGAAATGGGGGTACGATCCGTTGAAATGGGGGTAAGACGGTATCGTCGGTATTTGACGACCCAGTTAGTCCAGCGGTAGTTAACACTGCTTTCTGTGCTATGGGTCCCGGGTTCGAATCCCGGTAGGGTCAAATGTTTGTGTGATGAGCATGAACATTTGTATCCGAGTCATGGATGTATCTATGTATAATATGTATGTATTTACAAAAAAAAAAGTATATATGTAGTATATCAACCAACTAGTATCCGTAACACAAGCCTCGTTGCTTAGCACGGAACTAGATGGCGCTGTGTGCCATAATGTCCAGGAATATTTATTATTATTATTATTATTATTAGTGGCGTCAGTATTGTTGGCGTTGGTATTGATAGTCGGTGTTGGTAGCGTCGGTATTGATGGCGTCGGTATTGAATGATTGAATGATTGTTTATTTCTGTAAATAGATCTTTTTAAAGACACTTTTACAAGTCATGTAAATATATTTTTTTAGTATCTAGTTGGCGTCGGCATTTCCTAACTGACGACCTCTGAGAAGAAATTCCGAAACAAACTCAGAGAATCATGGTCTCTTTTAAAGTCGAAACATCTTTGTATACAATATGTGGGCCTGACGATGTAGGTCAGTCTGAGATGGCCTTTAGAAGAAAGCACCAGTGCAGCTTTGAGTTGACCTGTCCATACTGACAGCACGCATACATCAGCCATCGTGTAGCTCAACCATTATTGAGGGAGCTCCACGACCCGACGCACGACAGTGCAAGATCAGTGGGACATTTGCGTAGGCCAATTTAAAATCTCAAGGCCGCCAGACATTAAAAGCTAGTAAGCGTATGTGTGTCTTCCTACATAGTGCTCACATTCACATTGTGTTTTTTTTTTAGGATAATTAAGTTAACATAATACAAAAAAATATGTCAGAACATAATCAAAAATAATAATAATAATGTCAAGATACAAAAATAATGTCGAAATACAAAAAATCATGTCAAAAATAATAATATCCATATTAAAAACCAATGTCAAATAATAATAATGTCCAAATAATATAAAACAATTGACAAAAGGTGTTCCGATAGCCTGGTTCATTAGAACTATTCAATCCTCATCATCAACTATTGTTGGCGTCGGTATTGATGGCGTCGGTATAAGTGGCGTCGGTATTGGTAGCGTCGGTATTGCTTGCGTAGGTATTTTTGGTGTCTTTATTTGTGGCGTCGGTATTGTTGGCGTTGATATTAATGGCGTCGGTATTGGTGACGTCGGTATTAGTGGCGTCGGTATTGTTGGCTTCGGTATTGATAGTCAGTATTGGTGGCGTCGGTATTAGTGGCGTCGCTATTGGTGTCGTCGGTATTAGTGGCGTCGGTATTAGTGGCGTCGCTATTGGTGTCGTCGGTACTAGTGGCGTCGTTATTGCTGGCGTCGGTATTGTTGGCGTCGGTATTGTTGGCGTTGGTATTGGTAGCGTCGGTATTGTTGGCGTCGTTATTAGTGGCGTCGCTATTAGTGGCGTCGCTATTAGTGGCGTTGGTATTGGTGGCGTCGGTATTTGTGGCGTCGATATTAGTGGCGCTGGTATTGGTGGCGTCGATATTAGTGGCGTCGGTATTGTTGGCGTTGGTATTGATAGTCGGTGTTGGTAGCGTCGGTATTGCTGGCGTCGGTATTGTTGGCGTCGGTATTGTTGGCGTCGATATTGATGGCGTCGGTATTGTTGGCGTCGATATTGATGGCGTCTGTATTATTTGGGTAGGTATTTTTGGTGTCTTTATTTGTGGCGTCGGTATTGCTAGCTTCGGTATTGTTGGCGTCGGTATTGAAAGAGTCATGGCGTTGGTGATGTTAGCGTCAGTATTATTGACGTGGGCATTGCTGGCGTCGGTATTGAAAGAGTCTTGGCGTCGGTGTTGTTGGTGTGGGTATTAGTGGCGTCGGTATTAAAGGCGTCGTTATTGTTGGCGTCGGTATTAGTGGCGTCGGTATTAGTGGCGTCGGTATTGGTAGCCAGTATTAGTGGCGACGGTATTAGTGGCGTCGCTATTGGTGGCGTCGGTGGCGTCGGTATTGTTGTCGTCGGTATTGAAGGCGTCGGTATTAGTGCGTCGGTATAAGTGCGTCGCTATTGTTGGCGTCGGTATTAGTGGCGTCGGTATTGGTAGCCAGTATTAGTGGCGTCGGTATTAGTGGCGTCGCTATTGGTGGCGTCGGTGGCGTCGGTATTGTTGTCGTCGGTATTGAAGGCGTCGGTATTAGTGCGTCGCTATTGTTGGCGTCGGTATAAGTGCGTCGCTATTGTTGGCGTCGGTATAAGTGGCTTCGGTATTGGTTGCGTCGGTATTGTTTGCGTAGGTATTTTTGGTGTCTTTATTTGTGGCGTCGGTATTGTTTGCGTAGGTATTTTTGGTGTCTTTATTTGTGGCGTCGGTATTAGTGACGTCGCTATTGGTGGCGTCGGTATTGGTGACATCGGTATTAATGGCGTCGTTATTGTGACGGTATTAAAAGAGTTTTGGCGTCGGTACTGGTGGCGTCGGTATTAGTGGCGTTGGTATTTGAGGCGTCTCTATTAGTGGCGTCGGTATTAGTGGCGTCGGTATTAGTGGCGTCGCTGTTAGTGGCGTCGGTATTAGTGGCGTCGGTATTAGTGGCATCGGTTTTGGTGACGTCGGTATTAGTGGCGTCGGTATTGGTGGCATCGGTATTAATGGCATCGTTATTGATAGCGTCGGTATTGAAAGTGTCTCGTCGGTGTTGGTAGCGTCGTTATTGCTGGCGTCGGTATTGTTGGCGTCGGTATTGTTGGCGTTGGTATTGGTAGCGTCGGTATTGTTGGCGTCGTTATTAGTGGCGTCGCTATTAGTGGCGTTGGTATTGGTGGCGTCGGTATTTGTGGCGTCGATATTAGTGGCGCTGGTATTGGTGGCGTCGGTATTAGTGGCGTCGATATTAGTGGCGTCGGTATTGTTGGCGTTGGTATTGATAGTCGGTGTTGGTAGCGTCGGTATTGCTGGCGTCGGTATTGTTGGCGTAGGTATTGTTGGCGTCGGTATTGTTGGCGTCGATATTGATGGCGTCGGTATAAGTGGCGTCTGTATTATTTGGGTAGGTAGTTTTGGTGTCTTTATTTGTGGCGTCGGTATTGCTAGCTTCGGTATTGTTGGCGTCGGTATTGAAAGAGTCATGGCGTTGGTGATGTTAGCGTCAGTATTATTGACGTGGGCATTGCTGGCGTCGGTATTGAAAGAGTCTTGGCGTCGGTGTTGTTGGTGTGGGTATTAGTGGCGTTGGTATTGGAGGCGTCGTTATTAGTGGCGTCGCTATTAAAGGCGTCGTTATTGTTGGCGTCGTTATTGATAGAGTCGGTATTGTTTGCATCGGTATTCATAGAGTTGGTTTTGGTAGCGTCGGTTTTGCTGGCATCGGTGTTGTTGGCGTCAGTATTGATGGCGTCGGTATTGAAAGAGTCATGGCGTCGGTATTGATATTGTCGATATTGTTGGCATTGGTATTGATGGCGTCTGTATTTTTGCATCGGTATCATTGGCGTCGGTATTGATAGTCAGTTTTCATGCACCGACGACGCCGACGCCACCAATACCGATTGCTGGCGTCGCGCTTTCCTAACCTAGTGTAATAGGTAAAATTTGGTTACGGCGATGGTCGCAGTTCTAACCTTACATTACTGAGGCCCATGCAACGATATTCAAGCAGACAAGTATTTATCTTATGCGGGAGTGGAACCTATATCATTCTGATAAAAGAAAACCTATTTGGATAGAGACGGCAACAAAAACAGAAGTAACGGAAGCAAGTTGGACTGCATTAATTACTCTGACCTGCTATTATGTATCATATCCGGATAAAGTGATTAATTTATCACATTGTCCAGACAAAATAGTCATTATACATAATAGTCAGTTATTATGTAAATAATATAGTATGAAAGCTCTGTGTTGCCTCCAGAGCGTTATAATGAAATAAGGTAGTTACTATAATAATGACTGCAATATAATTGAATAATTAATTTTATTAATATAACAAGTAAGTCATAGATAATTCGTTGATCCAGAATGCGATGCCGGGTCAGTCTGAACAATACCAAATAGATTCCTTTGCTGCAAAATTCCCCTAGTACTATAAAACCCTAGTACATATATAACAAACTTGTAACGTTAATTATTAAAACAATTTATTATGTTAATTTCGTTTTTCTACAATAATTATAATATTTTGTAAGTTTTGTGAGAATACGAAATATTTAAAAAAATTAAAAAGAAATATTTTTATTACTTTTCTTGCTGTTTTCAAACGCCAAAACTTAACTGTCATTGTCATTCCAATTGTCAAATGGTCTCAAGCAAAGGAATCGATAATTCGTTCTGCCTAAATCCAAAGAGGTGATCTATATGTTGCTCTGGATCCAACCCAGATATGCGGTAACCCGCATATAGCCGGTAGGGAAGCCGTTCTGGCAATCTAACCTCGACTGAATTGAAGTAACTCCAATCTGAAAATTTAAAAGTATTTATTAATTTCGTCTTTGTTTCTTTTATTTCTCTTATGTTAAAGTGGAGATAATAAATAAATAAATAAATAAATATTCCGGACATTATTACACAGCGCCATCTAGTTCCGTGGTAAGCAACGAGGCTTGTGTTACGGATACTAGATGGATGATATACTACATATATACTTTTTTTTTTGTAAATACATACATATAATACATAGATACATCCATGACTCGGATACAAATGTTGATGCTCATCACACAAACATTTTTCCCTACCGGGATTCGAACCCGGGACCCATAGCACAGCAGGCAGCGTCAACTACCGCTGAGCTAAATGGGTCGTCATACTCCTTGAGGGACGCTTATGTAAGACGTCATTGAGTTGAAATGATTATGATGATGAAAGATCATTCAAATCAGAATGTGAGGCAGTACCGGATTCAACCTAACGAATTGATGAAAGTTTCACTTACCTATTAAATTTTTAAATAAATAATCGATTTATTATAGGTAAGTACTTCTTAATCATTGAAAGTTTAAGTTCAAGTTATGAGAGGGAATACCTATTGAGTTACATATATTAAAGTGACATCTATGTAACATAGGTTTTAGTTCCATAATTGCATAATTGCCATCGCAATCTCGCCGCTCTGGGCACTACTCCATAGTGCCCCTAGTGTAAATCTAGCGCTGTCCGTGCCCAGCTTTGGACAAAAAATTGTATAATGATCAGTGATCGGAATCAGGTCATCTAATTTACCTAAATTTCAAAGAACAGAGACAAAACTGGACTGCCTTACAATATTTTTTTTTAGAGTAACTATAATAAAAATATGGATCTACTTTTTGGTTTTGTGTCTTTGGGAAACAAAATCAGGAACGAATACAATTTTTTTACTGTATTAATAACATTATATTAAGAAAAGAATTTGAAAAAAAATCTTAGAAATGCGATGTCATGAAATATTAAAACAACTTTCCGAAAAAAAAGCAATCGTAATTAGAAAGTTTAGGTATATTAAGCTCACTCAATACCTATCACAGATGATGATTATGATGATGAACAAAAAATCCTTATTCTTCATACCAATACATCGTTAGTTCCGTTGATATATTTTCTCATGACGAGTGGACCCCCAAGGTCCCCGTCGCAGGGCCCCATGCCGAAGACTGAGCCAGTGCAGATTGTCTCACTGATAGTGATAGCGGGGCCCATGGCATTGTAGCATGTACTGAAGTCGATGACCGGCACGTCTATATGCTGCTGGTTTTGCTCAGGATTAATCGGTGCCCCTGAGACAGGAGAATTACTTCTTTAGAAAATAAATACGTCGGCGCAGGAACGCCTTCATCAGAATTCATCGAGTATTCAGTAGGTGTATTTTCGATCGGGAGGCCTCATCTTCTGGCTTATTTCAAAGGGTCCCGTTCAACTCGACTCCAAAATAAGATAAATAAATATTCCCGGACATTATGACACAGCTCCATCTAGTTCCGAGCTAAGCAACCAGGCTTGTGTTACGGGTACTAGATTTTTCATATACTTTTTTTTGTAAATACATACTACATATTATACATAGACATGACTCGGATACAAATGTTTATGCTCATCACACAGACATTTGTCACTACCGGGATTCGAACCCGGGACCCATAGCACAGCAGGCAGCGTTAACTACCGCTGAGCTAAACGGGTCATCAAGATACCCGCACCGCTTCCATTCACACGACGCTTCGCTAGAGTGACTTTGACAACAGCCACTCTCAAATTTGACGTGACTCTATGTCCAGTGGACGTTTAACGGTTAATTGAATGATTGAATGAATGAATGATTGTTTATTTCTGTAAATAGATCTTTTTAAAGACACTTTTACAAGTCATGTAATTTTTTTTTATATCTATTTGTAACATGAAGAAATTCGGACATTACACAGCGCCATCTAGTTGCCGAGTTGAGCATCGAGAATAGTTACGGATAGAGCTGTGGTAGCCTAGTGGTGAGAGCAGTGGACTAAGATGTCAAAGGTCTCCAGTTCAAACCCAAAGGCACGCACCACTGACTTTTCGGAAGTTATGTGCGTATTTATCACATGCTCAAACGGTGAAGGAAAACATCGTGAGGAAACCTGCATGGTTGAGAGATTTTCTCGATGGCATGTGAAGTCTACCAACCCGCAGTAGGCTAGCGTGGTGGACTATAGCCTAATCCCTCTCAAATGAGAGGAGACCCGTGCCCAGCAGTGGGACAATAATGGGTTGACGAGGATAGTTACAGCAGTCAGAGCGTTTTTTTGATACATAAGCTCCCAACCTGACATGGCGGCCCTGCCATTTTTGGTAATCGGAAATCAGGCCGCATTATGGGCGCGTTCCGTGTAATTTTGAAGTATACTTACAGTCAATGCTCTTGCCGAAGCCAGAGGCGGTCGCCGTCATGTAGTAGAATGTGAAGCCTACCATATCGTTGGTCGGCAGACTGACTGGGGCCACGTCTCCTGCAAATAAGGCATGGCATAAGTCCAACACAGAATCCCTGTTACCTACCGCCTGTAGATGTAGGGCATAAAGAGTTCTCTCGCTCAAATCTCGCTGCCCGACTGGGGAAGTACCTCCGCCTTACAGAACACCGCAGTGAAACAACAACAGTTGTGTTTCTACGAGTGAGTGAGGTTACCAGAGCTCGTTAGGAGAGCTATTCTGACAGAATTCCTGTTTGGTGCCAGTTTAATAATTCCCTATTTTAAGAAACCTAAATGGTTTCTGCAGGGCTTGACAACGCATATGCAAGCCTTCTGGTGTCGCAAACATCCATGGGCGGCGGTGATCACTTACCATCAGGTGAGCCGCCTGCCCGTTTGCCCCCTTATCACCATTAAAAAAGTAGTTCTGTTACTGCGTGTGAGTAAGGTTACCAGAGCTCGTTAGGGGACTAATCTGACAGAATTCCGTTTGCTGTCTGTGTGATAACTGCCTTAGTTAAACAAAACCTGCACCGGTTTTCAAGAGTCGGCAACGCGCGATTGACACCGGCCATACGTCAATGGGCAACCGTATAACTGGTTCCCAACAGCGTGCCATAAGGATTGCCAGCCTCTTGATATAAAATAAAGAAACCCCGACATAAAATAATAAATAAAAGTGTCAATTGCCATCTTGCACCGATCATCAAACGTAGCAACAAAAACTCTCGATTAATTCACATATCAAACAAAGAAAATAAAATCAAAATCGGTTCATCTGTTCGTCACCTGCGATGCCACAGACAGACAGACACACACACAGACTCCTCAAACTTTTACCACTCCGTTTTTGCGTCTGGAGTTAAAAGCAAAAAGGTTAAAAACACATTATTATAATTTTGAATCACTTGAAATCTAATTGTAAATTGTAATGCTTACTGTAGAAATGAATGTAGTCAGTTGTCAGTATGGCTAGGTCATTGGCAGGAGTCAAAGGATTGAAGCCAGGATGTATCACCACACCATTCGTATCTCTTCTCGGCGCTGAAAACAGCCTCAGAGCATCTAGTACTACCTGCAGCAATAAAACATAGATTCTATAGACTGAACGACAGATGATAATAAAAAAAATTAAAAAAATTAAGAAATCCGTCTGCATAAAAAATTAACCAAACTATGTCATAAAAAAGCTTTAGAAAGAAGAAGAAAATAATATTTATTGACACAGTCACGAACAATGCACACAATAACATAAAAAAAGAAAAAAAAAAAAAAACATACTTTTTATTCATACAAGAAAATACTTAGATACTGGTTCCCAAACTACGCCGAAGCCTGTTTTTTTAGGATATAGTGCTCAGTCAAAAGATAATAATAATAAAAAATGGCTTAATTTACTGCCCCCTACAATATAGGCTAGTCCTAGGCTCCAATCTTCAAACCCTGCCGGTAAATCCACAACTGGCTAGGACAGAGGAAGAGTGGCAGTTAGCCGTTCTGTATTGTCCAGTTATTCTGATCTTACTAAAAGTTTCATGTTAACCTTGCACCCCCGTTTTATCCCCTTACGTACCTTAGCCTACGTTATTTATTTATTTATATAGGCAAACCAACTAAATACACACAAAGACATTCATAATACATATTATTTACAAAAACAATAGCGTTGCGTGCATCTAAATTACAGGTAAGCACGGCATTTTATGTTGAACTCGCTATACAATAATAATTAAATATAAAGATGGATAAGAATGTAATTAATTAATAATATCATCAATAAAATACTGTTATAATCACAATTAAACTGAAAAAAATAAAAGCAACCCCTGTGCAAAGTTTCAAGTTTCTAACCCTTATAGTTTAGGCCCTGCGTTGATATGTCAGTCAATCAGTCAGCTTCTCCTTTTATTTAGTATCTGTATATATGGGATTAGCAAAAACAGTCAGTCTGTTTAGTTAGTCCCAAAAATTGTTCAATGCTTTGTGTATGCTAGCTCCAAATTTAACTTTGAGTCACATGTCTATCAACTATAGAAACATAATCAATTTTAAAACTCGGAATAAAAATAATTAAAATAAATGGACGAGTGCGAGTCGGACTCGCGCACGAAGGGGGGTTCCGTACAAAATTCGGCAAGTATACTTATATAAATTTAAATTTGCTTATCGTGTAAGTCACCTATTTTATTTGAGTTCCCATCGCGAACATTTACCTGTATTCTCCTGCTGTGCGTGTAGCCATCAAACCAGCACTGACCAGCAGTCAAGATCTTGGTCTCACTGAGGATCGTTCCACCACATACTGACAACTTCCCATTCACCAAAGTCACAAGAACTCCGACCTATAACCAAAGAAGATTCATTAATAAATTGAAATAAAACGGACATAAAAACTAAAAAGTTAAAAATAACTTAATACAGTTTTAACTTCTTTTTTGTTTTAAAGGTATGAAGTCTGTGCCAAGCCAAATGTAAAGGTATGTACACTCATCGCGTGAGATCTTGAGCGGGGTGGCTTTAATCCAGGCACCGGCACCGACTTCATACCTTTCGGTTATAAAGAAGATTTATTTTATCACCATCATCAGCCCAGTTATTTCCTACTGCTGGGCACGGGTCTCCTCTCATTTTGAGAGAGATTAGGCTATACATATACATATATTTAGTTGTAGTCCACCACGGTAGCCTACTGCGGGTTGGTAGACTTCACAAGCCATCGAGACAATATCAAGCATGCAGGTTTCCTCACGATGTTTTCCTTCACCGTTTGAACTTGTGATAAATACTCATGTAACTTCGTAGTCAGTGTTGCCTGCGTTAGGATGGAACTTCATTTACGACTGTGACTGTTAAGACTGCGAAGCCAATGGTCTCATGTTTGACTTCACAGTTCCCTGGTCACACCACTAGGCTAACGCCTGTCACGGCTATTATAGGTGCTGGCACGAGTCGTGAGCAGTATATACGTATACCTGTAAAATTACTCCTACTGCCTGTTTGTACAGGCAGTAGGAGTAATTTTACAGGTATACTTTCGGTCAATGGACTGTAGCCGAATGACACGTAATATATTTCCGGACATTGTCACACAGCGCCAGCTAGTTCCGTCATCAGCAACGAGGCTTGTGTTACGGATACTAGATGATTGATATACTACGAGTACATCGAACTGCATCAGTCTCATATTAATATTACATACTTAAATCATTGTAAAACAAAACCAACAATTTTGTATTTAATTTAAAAAGAGTATCTATGGAGTTTCTTGCCGGTTCTTCTCCATAAGACCTACCTTTCGGAACCGTGCAACTAAATTCAATTAAATTCGATAATACAAAAGCACCTGTATTGGTCTAATTGAAATAAATGATTTGACATATTTATAGTTTCTTTTTGTAAATACATACATATTATACATAGATGCATCCATGACTCGGATACTTACAAATGTTCATCACACAAACATTTGTTCCAGTGACCCCGGGACCCATAGCACAGCAGGCAGCGTTAACTACCGATGGGCTAATTAGGTTGTCAACGTAATATTGGAATAGACGACGACCGAAAAATTTAATACCGCGCAGGTGAAGTCTGTGCTCACGAAACGCAAGAAGGTGTAATTAAAAAACATGTGATGTAAAAAAATCTTACCAGATACGGATTGTCGGCCCATTTGGAAATCACACCGCCGATGATTCTAGATAACCCTGCTTGGGCTTCGGCCTGCCTCATCCTATCTGCCATCGGGATCCCCACATCTTCATGGTACCCCAGACCTAGGGCTCCAGACACCACCAGCCCCACAACACACGCAAGTACTGCCAGTTTCATCTTCAAGAAGTATTCTAACGAATTACTATGACCTCTTTTTGAAAATGAGGAAAAATAAACAAGGTAGCTATTTTATACTGTGATAATTATCTAAAGTACTTAGTTCTGCGTACTTAAGACTTAAGATATGGGAATATAATTATACAGAGTGGATCAATAAAGTGAAATTCCAACATTTCAATCACCAATTGTTTAAATGGTAGGCAAAAGTAGAAGGTGGTGTGACCAGTGGACTGAGATGTCAAAGGCCTCGAGTTCAAACTCAAGGCGCGCACCACTGACTTTTCGAAAGTTATGTGCGTATTTATCACATGCTCAAACGGTGAAGGAAAACATCGTGGGGAAACCTGCATGCTTGAGAGACTTTCTCGATAGCATGTGAAGTCTGCCAACCCGCAGTAGGCTAGCGTGGTGGACTATAGCCTAATCCCTCTCAAATGAGTGGAGACCCGTGCCCAGCAGTAGGACACTAATAGGTTGATGATGAAAAGTGGTATGCAGGGAGTAGTTTCTGCCTACCCACATGGGAAAAAGGCAAGAGTGTATGTATGTATTTGTATAGTTCTCAGAGAGGTAGGGCAAAGCGAGATCTCGCTCAAATCTCGCTGCCCGACTGGGGAAGTACCTCCGCCTTACAGAACACCGCAGTGAAACAACAATAGTTGTGTGTCTGCGAGTGAGTAAGGATACCAGAGCTCGTTGGGGGAGTGACTATTTTGACAGCATGTAAGACATGTACACAAACATTTATGTTTGTGTGTTGAGCATTAACATTTGTATCCGGGTCATGGATGTATTTATGTATAATATGTACGTATTTACTATTTACAAAAAAAAAGTGTATATGTAGTATATCAAACAACTAGTTTCCGTAACACAAGCCTCGTTGCTTAGCTCGGAACTAGGACGCGCTGTGTCATAATGACCAGAAAAATATTTGTTTATAAGACTCGCACTGGTAAAAAGTTATCAAATGTCATGTAGAGCCAATCTTCTGACTTTATACGCTTCACTCTACAAGGCTCATCTTCACAAACTCTACACCATAATTAATGGTGGTACCTCTGTACGACCATTGAGTAAGATGTAGTGCCCTACAAGAGGTCATAGGTTCGATTCTCAGGTCGAACAGTGTATTATTATATTGGGTTGGTCATACAAGTTATGGCAATCTAAATTGTTTTTAGATGTTTCCTTTCTGCATAATTCCTACGTTTCAAATCTAACTGCACCAGTGTCATATTGATATTACATACATAAATCATTGTAAAACAAAACCAACAATTTTGTAATTTTGTATTTAATTTAAAAAGAATATCTATGGAGATCTTGCCGGTTCTTCTCCAAAAGACCTACCTTTTGGAACCATGCAACTAAATTCGATTAAATTCGACAATTCAAAAGCACCTGTATTGGTCTAACGATAAAATAATAAATAAATGATTTGATTTGATTTTGATTCTATGAAATTCTCAGTAGCAGTTCGGAGTTTGGATTCGTGCCCGATTAATAGCAATAGGCTCGCCCCCTATTACATGGGACCTAAAACTTGCCGCAGAAATATACATCAGTACACCTCTGCCTAACCCTTCAGGGACGACAAGCGTGATGGTATGTATGTATGTTACTGTTAGCGACGTGCTCAATCATTTATATTTTTGAATAATTAATATTAGGGTAGCGTGGACAGCTTGTCCTGTATCGTGTAATGTAAGTAGCTATCCCCGCGTAGTTCAATTTCATATTAGGGGCTGTCCATTAATCACGTGAGATTCGAAAGGGGGGGGGGGAGGGGTTCAGCAAAAATCACTAAATATCACATGGGGGAGGGGAGGGGGTATAGTAGGATATCATGTGTACTTATTTTTTCGTCAAACGCGTGATTTCTAAACCTAAAAATAGTATTACAAACATTTTAAGATTCTTTGTATGTGTGTACTAAAAAATACACGTGATTTTTGGTGGGGGGTGGGAGGGTAGTCTTAAACCTCACCACGTATCACCATGGGGGAGGGAGGGATTAAAAAATGTTAAAAAAAAATTGTGTGTATTAGTGTACACACGTAAGAAGTGAAACTTCTTTACGACATCATTTTTCCAAAAATGATTTACTATTTACAACTTCACAGAAATTGGTTGAATAAAGCTAAATTAGATAAAGTTTATGCAAAAGGCTTTTATTATCATAGGGCGGGCGTTTTGGGGGCCGTCTTTATTGTCGACGTTCAAAAAGAGCCAATTAAATTTGGCCTACTTTGAATAAATGATATTTTGATTTTGATTTTGATTTTGATAGACATGCATTGGTTAAACTAATTGTTTTCCAACTGTATGTTGTGATTATTGATATAATGTAATGATGGTATCTACTCGAATAACATTGAATTTAAAAAGAGCGTTTGAATTATTAGTCTTCAATTTGTAGCTCTGTCAGTTCCATATAATATTGGGAACCAATCATAATCTTCTATTTATCAAAACTTCGATGTCTCAACCAATAGCAAGTTCTCAATAGAAAAACAAATGGTCTTGGTGTATTGGAAAAGGTATCGTTTTCAGTTGTCAAACAAACATCATGTTGCTATGGTTACCTATTCAAATAAATATGGCGCGTAACGGGAAAATGTTACACAAAATTTTTTTCCAACCCCGATAAAGAAGTTTCACTTCAAAAACATCACGTGATTAATGGTCAACCCCTTAGCGGACCCTGTGACGTGCCGGTCGCGCTATTGGCCCGCAGTCTGCCGCCATACGCGGAGCGTCACGCACGCTCGCCTTTTGTAATTTTTATATCCAATAAATCGAGTTTTTTCAAGTTGTTTTCTACTTATCGTGTCTGGCTACTCCATTCCACATAATCCTGAAGCATCAAGCCTTACAGTCACGACAAGATGACGAATATGCTGTCGGGCTAAATGACGTCAAGTGGCTGAAGAGCTCTTTTGTTGGCACTTCTGAGAAACTCAAAGATTAAGAGCTAATTTATAATTATAATATAACGTAATTATCTTTAGAAGTACGAAAATACTTATATTTAAAGTACCTATTCACTCCATTCTCAGAATCATATACTTAGTTTAAAGTAAAGTAGGTAAAGATTTTCGTCAGTTAGGAAATGCCGATGTCAACTAGATACTAAAAAAAATGTACCTGACTTGTAAAAGTGTCTAAAAGATCTATTTACAGAAATAAACAATCATTCAATCATTCATAAAATCAATCATTCAATCATTCATTCATTCATTTATTTGCGTAAAATACAGGTGGTGTAGGTACCGGCACGAGTCGTGAGCACAAACTTCACTTGCGCATTCCATAAATTCTCGGTCTCTTTGGCGGAATGACGATGGCGAGGGGCGCCGAGGCTGCACACGATAGTTTCTGACCGGTAAACCGATACTGAACTAATTTGGCCGAAAGCGTACACGCGTAAAGTGGCTTTAACTACTAAAATCTGTGCTCACGACTCGTGCCGACAATTAACCAGATAGAACAACAATTGGTGTTTTTAGAACAATTCCATATTCTGCCTACATAAAGCATGCAAATTAATGTTAAGGTGCTCCCTCACCGGGAGCATTCGCGTGTATTGTAACATTATAGATTCGACTTTGAGCATTACATTACAATAATACCTCCCTGACTAACGAGTATTTGCGTGTAATGTAACATATAGATTCGACTTTGAGCATTACATTACAATAATACCTCCCTGACTAACGAGTATTTGCGTGTAATGTAACATATTCATTCGACTTTGAGCATTTCATAGGCTACCGAGCGGGCGGGCGGGGGGCGGGGGAAGTGGAGCGCATTGATGTTACAAGTTGTATCAAGATATTACACATTGTATCATTACAAGGTGCGCATTGTAGTGCTCGGTTCTCCTCCTTCACTGCTGTAATGCTCAAATCTGTAACGTTACATTACACGCGAATGAAACAAAAGAAACCAAAAGTTTGTAACTGACGGTTTAATATTTAGATTTAGATGTACAAAAAATATTTGCTTGTAATACGAATGCGGATTAAGGGTCCGTTCACACAGACTCGGAGAGCATCGGCCCGCATTTTTTCACACGAAGCGCGTTCAAGCATACTTAATGATAAATAAGTGCACATGCAAAAATAAACTTTACTAGCATTACTCAAAACTCAGTTTTCAACGTGATAAAAATCTGCTCTCCTCTCCGAGCCGGTCTGTGTGAACAGACCCTAGTACTGACTGCTCGCGTACCGCCGTCGAAGCCCGGTGTCGCGTGATTTTCTGCTTCGGTGATTGGCCGATTGAGTATGACGACATATTAAGCAGCCATTGGTTACCGGAATATGACGACATTTTATTGAATTTTGATTGGCCAACCAGTGGCGTCAACAGTTACATTTATGTTAATTATAACTAAATTAATTATTAATAATAATTGTTATTAAATATATTAATAATGATTTCTAAACACAATGAAAAACAGTATCACATTCAAAACAAATCAGAGATATAGTTTTTAGAGAGTTTTTTGAGAATAAAATTGGATTGAGTTTTCAAGCATGAGTCAAAATAAAAAGTAATTTAAATCAAAAGCACTGAGTATTGATATCACCTCCAACATACTCAATACTCAATTTTTTATTGCATTCCATGGTAATTTTACAGATGGACTTAAATTAAAATCAGATCATCATGGACCCTGTCGGGCACAGCAAAGTAAAAACATTTTAGGAGAGAGGAAGAGGGCTATTTTATTCTATATACAAGTATTTGTTTATTTAATGTTTATGTTATAATATTTTATGTAATGTGTATATACCTATATATATATTATATATACACATTACATGTAGTGTTAACTACCGTTGGACTAATTGGGTTGTCGAAAATTTCCGGACATTATGACATAGCGCCATCTAGTTGCCGAGCTAAGCAACGAGGCTTGTGTTACGGATACTAGTTGGTTGATATACTACATATATACTTCTTTTTTGTAAATACATAGATACATCCAAGACTCAGGTACAAATGTCCACGCTCATCACACAAACATTTGTCCCTACCGGGACCCTTACCACAGGAGGCTGCCTTTAATAATGCTGCACTAATCAGGTGGACATTGTCAAAAGTAAATAAAAGCTTTATGGTGGAAGCTCCACGGTAGCCCGCGAAATTAAAATTTTCGTACGTTTTTTGCAATTTGCCGGTCATTGTCAGACTGAACATTAAACAAAATATGATTCGCGCCTGTAATAAGTATATACATATACATACTCACGCCTTTTTTCCATGTGGGTAGGCAGAAACTACAGAATGTCAAGAGCCACGATCATAAATATTTACAGAAATAAAAATATCAATCATTTTAGACAGTTTTTATTTAATTTTCAATAATACTACTCGAATCAATTCCTTCAATCATTACATTTTTATCAGCACCATCAACTATTTCACTATTTACTATTTTATTATTTGCATCCTCTTTGCTTTCCAAGCCTTTTTTCACTTTCTTACTTTTTTTCTTCTTCTTTTTTCTAGAAGAATCCACTTCTTTATTCATATCGTTGTATTTTAATAATTTTTTATACATTTTCAATAACAATTTAGCATCTTTCTTCAAATCATTCGATATACACAGTTCTTTCACAGGATTAACGTATTTCGTTAAAGCTTCTAGAGTATTGAATTGTTCAATCGAACCTTCTTCTAGAACGTTCTGTTCTTCTTCTTTCTTCTCTGTTTCAGGAGGTTTTTCTTCTTCTTCTTCGTTCTTTTTAGACTCTGCTAACTTCTTTTTGAGATCTCTATTCTTCTTTCTGATGGCGTTCAAAATGTTAGATGTATTAAGAACTTTCTTGACTTTCTTACTGTCTAAATACCTGTCTTTCCATGATATATTCTCTGCTTCTTCTAACTCTTCTCTTCTCTCGTATTCTCTGATTTCTCTATCTGTGATCACTTCTTCTCTTTCAATTTCGTCTATTTTGGCTGATAGCGCTTCTATCTCTGACGCTGTAGGTTCTTTAGAAAGAAGAGTGCATTCTACTTCACAGCATGATGAGTCGTCGGAAAGTTCTAGAATTTCGTAAACTTCTTCAATATCATCATCTGATGGACCACTGTCTATGGTGCTTTGTAGCTGTTTTTTATCTGTTGTTTTGTCTACGGCTGCTAAGTCTACATTAGTTTCTGTTGAAGGCAATGTAGCTTGGTTATTGGATGGAGCTTCATTTGCAGAAGAATCTTGGTGGATTTCAGCATCCTCTTTGTAGAAGTTCTCATCGGCGCGTTCACGAAAATCCGACTTCTTTTTACTCTTCTTTTCTTTCTTGGACTTTTTATCCTTTTTCTTCTTTTTCTTTTTGCTTTTGTTGTTGCCTTCATCGTCGGAGATGCAGACTACTTCCTGTTTCAGTTCCACTGCCTCTACTTCTGAACTCTCTCTATCAGATAGTTCACCTTCTGACAAATTCTTTTCATCATCTTTTTCTACTGATTCATTATCTTTAATCGCTTCTTCATTTTCACTCATCGTTGTATCTTTTGTTGCCTGTTTTGAGTCTGTATTGTCCTCTACACTTCTTTCAGCCTCAATATTAACACTTTCAGATATAGTTTCAGCCTTTTCAGAATCTGTAATAATATTTTCAGTTACCTCTTTTCCATCCTTTTCAATATTTTCAGTACTGCTAGTATTTAATTCTTTTTCAGCTGTACATGTAACATTTTCAACACTATTATCTGTGTTTTCATTCTTATCAGCGTCTGTTTCTTCAATATCCTTTCTAGCATCAGCTCTTAAATCTCTTTCTTTATGTTCTGCAGAACTCTTGTCAATTTCATCTTCTTTTCTAACGTCAGTTGGCTTTTTAGCAGCTTTCTTAGGAACATCCGAGTCGCTGCTAGATTCTGAGCTAGATGATGAACAAGAACTGACACTATCATAGTTTTTTCTGTCTAGATCTTCAAGAAGATCCATTTTCTCTGTATCAGAGAGTTGCAGAGTTATTTCATCGTTGTCAATATCATCTTTGGTCACTTTCTTCTTATGTTTTTTCTTCTTTCTTGCTTTATCTTTCTTAATTTCATTTCCCTTGTCCGGTTTATCTTCTACGGTTTCAACTTTATTGGTAGTGGCAACACTGTCAGTGTTGTCAGCTTTTTGTGTGTTGGTAGCATTGGTAGGTTTTTCTGTGACAGTTATGGATTTGTTACGGTTTAATTTTATTTTTTGTTTAGTTTTCTGTGGCACTGTTATAACTAAGTCGTTGATACGTTTAGTTACTGTGGTCGACTGCTGTGGCTCTGGTTGTTTATCTTGAGATAGTTCTGGAAAGAAAATAAATATTACAACATCATAATTCTTTATTGCACTCCATGGTAATTATACAGATGGTCTTAAATTATTAATTTGATGGCCTTAATGTTGTGCCCGACAGGGTCCATAATTGTATCTAACATAAGATTGTCTGTTACCATCTATAAAAACATTGTGGAATGCAAATAAATGATATAAATATGTATGTGAATTAGAAATTAGATCATCATGGACCCTGTTGGGCACAGCAAGTCAAAACATTATAGGAGCCGTTATGTATGTAGAGATCGCTATGTCAAATTCTTGAATTTGAATTGAATCTATTGTGAGAGAGATTAGGCTAAAAAGACTAGGCTAGCGAGATTCGCTTAGAAGACTACACACGCTGTCGAGTAAATCTCTAGCATGCAGGTTTCCTCACGATGTTTTCCTTTACCGTTTGAGCATGTGATAAATATGATTAATTGATTATTTCTGTAAATAGATCTTTTTAAAGACACTTTTACAAGTCATGAAAGATTTTTTTAGTATCTAGTTGGAATCAGCATTTCCTAACTGACGACCTCTGAGAAGAAATGCCGAAACAAACTCAGAGGATCATGGTCTCTTTTAAAGTCCAAACATTTTTGTTTATAGTATGTGAGCCTGACGATGTAGGTCAAAGTCTGAGATGGCGTTTTGAAGAAAGCACCAGTGCAGCTTTGAGTTGTCTTGTCCATACTAACAGCACGCATACATCAGCCATCTTGTAGCTCAACCATCATTGAGGGAGCTTAACGACCCGACGCAAGTCAATGCAAGATCAGTGGGACATTTGCGTAAACGAACGTGACTTCGAAAGATCAGTGGCCTTGGGATTGGGCTCGGTTCTGCGACGAAACAGCACGTTTTTTTATCAAGTATAGGTAAACGATTGACCACAATCTCACCTGATGGTAAGTGACGATGTGGTCTAAGATGAAGCACGCTCACCTAGAAGATACCTTTTCACCCTCTCCTCAAATTGTACTCATCGGGAAATACAGTCTCAGGCAACTGATTCCTACGAAGCGAAGCGCTTACTGCGGGTTTAGGGGATTTTCATCAAAAAACGGTGCCGTTTGTCGTTCTGGCACTACTGGAGCTTCAGTATCTACTTACTCTTGTGCAATTCCTCAACATTGGGCTTCTCCTCGTCGCTGCTGATCTCCACCACCTCTGCAGGCTCCTCCTTGATCTCCACCTCGTTGTCCGAGGAGTTGTGGGGCTCCTTGGATACCGTCTCCGAGACTGGTTCTGTTTGAGGGAAGCAGTAAAGTTGTTAATAAAAGAATGGCAATACCATCTTTTTAATTAAAGGTAATACGGAATAACTAAAGTGGGTAGATTATAGTAACTTAATTTTCTATTGACATGAAGTGAAATAGGTATTATTTTAGGATCAGTGGCCGGCTCTTATTTAATAAAGAACAAACTATCGTCATATAGAAAATTAATTTATTCTTACGTTTTTATAGGTAGGGCATAGCGAAATTTCTCGCTCAAATTGAGCTGCCCGACTGGGGAAGTACCTCCGCCTTACAGAACACCGCAGTAAAAAAACAATAGTTGTGTTTCTGCGAGTGAGTAAGGTTACCAGAGCTAATTGGGGGAGTGACTATTCAGACAGCATGGGAATTCCGTTTGCTGTCAGTTCAGTAACTCCCTATTTTAAGAAACCTGAACGGTTTCTAAGGGGTTTGGCAACGCATTTGCAAGCCTCTGGTGTTGCAAATGTCCATGGGCGGCGGTCATCACTTACCCTCAGGTGAGCCGCCTGCTTGTTTGCCCACAAATTAATAGTAAAGAAATAATAAAACATTAGCAAAGTAATAATAAAGTCATACTAAAGTAATAATAAAGTAACAGTAATTTTATGGGTTACTTGGTATAATCTCCCCCACACTTACTGTGCTGCTGTTCCTGCTGCAGCTGCGCCCTGATGGCTCTGGCCCTGGCCTGCAGCTCCAATAGCTCCAGCACGGTGAGCCCCGCCCGGGAAGCCCTGCTCTTGTCCGCCTCCTCATCATCATCCTCGTCTTTGGACTTCTTGCGTTTGGACTTCGATTTTGTTGAGTGGCGGCCGTGTTTGTGCTGGAAAGATAAGAGTCAATTAAGGGTATACTGTGATGAGAGGATCGAAAGATGACAGAGGGCGGAGGGGGAAGGCGGGTAGATTCATCATCATCAATTATTGTCCCACTGCTGGACATAGGTCACCCCCAAGGATTGCCACGACGACCGGTCCTGCGCCGCCCGCATCCAGCGGATTCGAGCGACCTTCACCAGGTCGTCAGTCTGTATTTTTGTATATTTATTTATTCGTGCCACATGGCATTCTGTAGTTTCTGCCTACACCTATAAGAAACAGGCGTGTGTGTATGTACATATGTATGTATGTTTTAACCTTTTTCTTCTTATTGCTTGACTGGCTTAGGATTTCCTCATCAGAAGATATGCTGTCCAAGGATATGGTCTCCATCTGGTCTGGTGGTGGCGAGGGGCTGGAGGACTCCGTGTCTGATGGTGGCTCAGCTCCGTCCAGGATCGCACAGAGACGCTTGGAGCTTATGCCTAACAACTGTGGAGGAACGAATTGAGACAGGCATTGAATGTTTTGTTGAAATAAAACTATTTTTAATCGATTTTATTGCGGTATATTGATATTAAGGCCTTGTTGATCTAGTGATTGTAAGTGCAACCATTGAGCAAGAGATTTTGGGTTTGATTCCTAGTTCATCCAAAAAGATATTTATTATTACAAAGTACTCATTTACTCATTCACTCATTTATGTATTGCGTTTTTCCATAAAATTCTCAGTAGAAGCTCAGAGTTTGGTATTGTGCCTGGTTGATGGCAATAATTAAAGAAATAAGCTTGTCTCCTTTTACATGGATCCTAAAACATACTATCAATACGAGGGTGAATATTAGTAAATCTCTGCCTTTGGGGATGATCATCCCCAAAGGCATCACACCAATCTAAGTATATATGTAGTATATCAACCAACTAGTATCCATAACACAAGCCTCGTTGCTTACCACGGAACTAGATGGTGCTGTGTCATAATGTCAAGGAATATTTATTTATTTATTTATCTAGGTTTGATGATATATTATTATTTTTTATTTCAACATTGCTCTACACTAGTAGTTTCTGGATGTAAACGCACCCACAACACAGTTGAAAATCCTAGAGTGAAAAAGAAAAATGCGAGACAGTCAGTATCTACACTTTTTCTTAGCTTTTTTGGGTTACAGAACTTACAGATGTGATTGTATGTGTTTATTACTATACACACTACAACATATAGGAGGGTCTTTTAATTTCTGTCTGAAAGATCTAGTTGCCGCTTAAGAAGTCATATTTATAACTGTATTAGGTCAGATTTGTGTCAAACGAATGCTTCGTTGGAGAGCTACGCTCAGGTTCGAATTATTCAATGTAAACATGAAATATCTCACCTCTTCAGTGCATAACTCCTGCAGATCATCCAGCGAGATATTCCTGATGCACGCAGGTACCATAGCCTTTAATTCTTTATACTTTAACACAGAAAATACTTGATGCATGAGTTCAACTCGATCGTGTATATAATACGCTAAATCGTGGACTTCGTGCTCCTTACTGTTGGACGTAGAAGTTTCCGGTGCCTCAGTTTTTACTTTATGTCGTTTTATTCGCTTCATTTTTGTTAATTTATCACAAAAATTGCGTATACAAACAACAACTGATGAAAATCAGCAATTCTTATGATTGATACGACAAAATTATGATGGCTAGTTTGTTAATTCATATACACTTGAATAGGGTATTTCCCAATTTAGGCGTGTAATACAGAACAACACACGACAACTTTGACAGTAGTTAGATGCGTTCAGAAACTTCAGATGAAGAAACTTTTAGCTTTGTGATCCAACGTAGCGATGCCACCAGTCTTCTCTTCTGGGCAATCTACCCCCCGACAGCGAAGTGGAAAAGATATTTGATGCCCTCTAATGAATATACTTTTATTTTCTAAGTTTGTAAAAAGTACAATTTTATAAGAAAACCTCTGTCTATGTTGTTGAAGTTTTTTTAGATATTTTTGTTTCTTGTTTAGCTTTTGTTTTGTGCTGATATATGTGATCTGTCAAACCAAAAACTCAAAAAAAGTCTTTCGGGCTGGTTGTACATGCAACGCTGTTGTAATGTAAAAGAAAATAAAAATATTATTCGGTAACCGCTGGGCAAAATGCCACTAGAGGATTTATTGAATAACTACGTCGACAGGGCATTACAAACTGTTTTTAAATCACTCTTGGTGCTATTTTGTCCCAGGGTATCGAATTGTATTCCTCCCGTGAAAAATTTCAACACCAAATACGCTTTACAACTGAAAAATCCTTGGATATTGAACCAAAACATTATGTTAGACGTTACTTGTTTCTGAACGCACTGTATCATACAATATAATAATATACACAAAGATGGCGGTAGAAAAGCTATATGAAAGTGATAATTTTTTGGTAGTGAACAAGCCTTTTGATATGTATATTAACTCGGACGATGAAACCGAAAAGGTAAGTTTATTTCTTTATTTGTTTCTATATTTATTGTAGTTATAGGTTATGTTATCTAAATAGGGCTAGCTTAGAGCTGTCAGTATAGTAACATGTCGATAATATCGATTTTGCATATCGATATCTTGCCATTTATGTCTTTAGACACGCATACCTCACGTACGTCGATAAACAGTTGGAAAGGGCCACATATACTGCTCATATAACTTTAAAATTGGCCCAGTTTTTTTTTACAGATTACTTTTTTCTGAGTAAGCTACAGTACAATCTCATCTCATCACTCATTTTTTGAGGGCGACTTTGGCATGATCTTAAACTAAAAACATTTACCAAATATAATTTGATTTATAATTTGAATCGATATAAATTTATTCGATATATTTATAATATTCAGATTTTACCTTATAATTTCAAAAATAATGTTTTCTTTTCAGAACACAGTAACCTACCACATAGCGTCCCCCGATTCCCACCTGTCGTCCTCATTGTTCCCTCTCCACTTTGTCCAGCGACTGGACTACGCGACCAGTGGCGTACTATGTATAGCAAAAAACAAAACGTCAGCCGCTACTGCAGGGAAGCTATTCGAGCAACGACACACGAAGAAGTATTATCTGGCAATTGTGAGGGGTCATGTCTCTTTTGAAGTGGCAGATATTGAGTTTAACGTAGGCAAGTAACATTTTATTAAAAGTATTGTAGGAGGTAAGGTATAGCGAGATTTCTCGCTCAAATTGAGCTGCCCGATTGGGGAAGTACCTCCGCCTTACAGAAGACCGCAGTGAATCAACAATAGTTGTCTTTCTGCGAGCGAGTAAGGTTACCAGAGCTCATTGGGGGAGTGACTATTCAGACAGCATGGGAATTCCGTTTGCTGTCAGTTCAGTAACTCCCTATTTTAAGAAACCTGAACGGGTTCCAAGGTGTTCGGCAACGCATTTGCAAGCCTCTGGTGTTGCAAATGTCCATGGGCGGCGGTCATCACTTACCATCAAGTGAGCCGCCTGCTCGTTTGCCCCCTTATCATCATAAAAAAAAGTCATAAACTGTGATAGCCTGGCGTGACTGTGAAAGTCAAGGGTTTCGAATTCAAATCCAAGGCACGTAACAGTGACTCAGAAATTAAGTGCGTATTTATCACAGTACTAAACGGTGAAGGTTAATATCGTGAGTAAACCTGCATCATCATTATCATCATCATCATCATCATCAGCCTATATTCGTCCACTGCTGGACGTAGGCCTCCCCTAGTGAACGCCACAGAGATCGATCTCCGGCTCTTTTCCTCCAGTCACTGCCAGCTGCCTTTAACCTGCATGCTTGAGACATTTTCTAGTTGGCGTGTGAAGTCTTCTAATTTTATTCTAATTGTTCTAATTTTATCCAAATAATGATAAACTGTAAAAAGCTGAAGAGTTTGATTGTTTGTTTCAACGCGCTAATCTCAGGCTCTTCTGGTGGGAATTAAATAATTCTTTTTGTGTTGGATATAACATTTATGGAGGAAGGTTATAGGCTATAGAACATCACGCTACGACCAATATGAGCGGAGCATAAATGGTTTAAAAAATAAATTTCCACCCGTGCGAAGCGGGAACGGGTCGCTAGGTGTAAGATATTAACACGTATAATATTGTGCTTTTAGGTGTAGATCCATCTACACAGGACTCCAGTCATCGTATGTCAGCACTGACTACGAGTGAAGCATCAGCGAGGTGTCTTCAATCTCGGCACGCCCACACGCGCGCGCTGAGGCTAGAGACTGGGTATTATGAGGACAGTCCCGCCACTGTGTTACTGCTGAAGCCTGTTACAGGTATGATCATCATATTCTTAAAACTTTGGATTCAAGAGTAGATTTTTCAAACTCAAAATGTCATTTATTTAAAGTAAGTGACATTTAATTGGGTCCTTTTGAAGATTTTCATAAAAACAGCCTACAAAATCGCCCGCCCTTCATCGCCTTCTAATGCTTTGAAGAAGAAGTGACGCAAGAAACTCTTCTAATCAGATTATATTACGTGTATTCTTCATAGAATACCTACCTTCATATATTCACTTATTGCCTCCCATATAAGTAAGTAGAATATACAGAAGTCACTTTATACTTTTCTATAAAAATGAAAATGTGGGATATAAGAATAACGTGTTCTATATATTGTCAACGAAAACTTAACAATGCTGAATTAATGTATTAAAAATAAGATTAATACTTACTGTTTTCGAGTGTCCTTGTCCTTTTTTGAGTTTGTGTTTGAAAGAGACGAATTTATATATGGTAAATAGCTCTTTCACTCTTAGATAAAAACATGTTCTACTTTATCAAAGGTCGCCGCCATCAGCTGCGAGTACACTGCAGCGCAGTGGGTCACACGATACTGGGTGACTACACTTACAGTGGCACGAGAGACAGCATGCCTCATAGAATGTTCTTACACGCTACCAGGTAATTATATCAATTCACCTTTTTCTACATGTGATTGAATGAACCGATAATATCGCAGCAATTAATTTGTTACATAGTTATGTATCGCATCGATACATAACTATGTATCAAATACAAAAATGGAATCGCTTGATTGTCATAGCTTTATAAAAAACAACCTATTTGCTGATCCTGTGTCCACTGCTGGGCACAGGTCTCTTCCCATGTTCGACAGAGATTCGACTCTTAGACCAGTGCCGAAGCCTTTGACTTCACAGGTCAGACTGGTGCACCACAAGACAATCACAGCTATATTTCATACCTTAAATTAAGCATCAAGGCTTTTTCAGTGCTAGTCAGCAAGTTTTATTTGTGTTACATAATATTTTATAGATAGTTATTTTTCCAGGTTAGTGCTCCCATTATCACAAGAACCGTTGGACATACAGACAGCAGAGCCCTTCTTCTCGGACCCAAGGTTAAATGCAAAATGGAAATCTGAGAATTCATACTACAAATACCGAAATAAAGAGGATTTCATTGCTGTATGCGATATTTTAGACAAATCGTATGTTATAGGCGTTCAGTACAAAATGTTCAAAATGTAATCAATAAGCAATTTAAAAAAAATAGCAACTTTTGTATATAAACACTTTGGTTTTATTTATCTAAAGGTACACTGACGGTAGGACTCTAACCCAAGAGGTTCGATTCTCGAGTCGAGAGAAAGTATTATTGGGTTTTTTGAACTCTCTTAAATGGCCACCCAATTCAGAATGCCCACCTAGTAGTAATAGCAGCTCCCAACAGACGGCACCTACCCACGAGTATGACGCGTGTATTGGCGTCACTATTCAATTGTGTTGGAAGTATTTATATCGAACTTGAATGTAGAACATTGACGGATGTGCATGACAAGAAGACTGTTCTGACTGACAACCTTCTTCCTATGTTTTCAATAATATTGTATAATAATAATTATTTGCATAAAAATTACATAATAATTACGAAAACATCCGCCTAGAAAGAAATTTTAAAAATTCGGCCCCTAAGGGGATAATCGGTTGAATGGAAATCCATTATTTTCAAAGTTATTTTGAAAATGTATGTACAAGCTTTTGGAAAAATAAATAAACATGTATTTCAGGGTTTTTATAAATTAACCCTCTAAGAGGGTGAAATAGGGGTTGAAAGTTTATATGGGAAGTCCATATTTTTTAATTAAATGTAATAACCAACCTCCTCAGCAATAATAAATGCATACGTGTTTCGTCGTTTTTGGAACTTCAACCCCTAATGAAAGAAATAGGGTGCAGAAATTAGTATAAAAGCTAGTAGTAGATAATGCATATCCTTCGTACTTCGTACTTCTGACACAAATCATCACGCCTCTAATTCAATCGGGCTTTGGCATTATGGTTATTTGATGGTGCAAAGGAAGAAGACCCGCCAACGGACCATCAAGAACCGCTGCGGCAAGGCTCCTTCGGAATCTAAGGTAACTGTTCGTGCCGCGAAGCCAAACAGTCCGGTGTATATCTCTCGCCTACACTACACCACTCAGGCAGAGGATATCGTCGAGTACGTGCGCCAAAAACTTAAGTACGCGCCGAGAGTGCAGCTGTTGGAGTCGCGCCGCAACGTCAACTTCAAGGCGTTTGTGGTGATTATTATTATTATTATTATCGATAATCGACAATACAAATCAGCACTCACGCCAGCCCTAAAAAGATTGACAGTTCGCGAAAACAGCTTTGACAACTGAAAACATAGCGATTTGGGATCGGCGGAGATAATTCTGTTTTTGTGTTCTTCAATTAAATACTTTACTTATTCGTTATGGAAGTGGAAGTCGACCCTCTTGAAGGCAGCAGCTATGATCTCGGAGTGACTGTGAAGGCGGAAATCAAGGAAGAAGACGATGAAGACCATTACAATACAATGTAAGTTAATAAAACCTTTTTGTGTTTGTATACTGTTGTTATATCGCTTAAAATAGTATAATATGCACTCGAAAGCAATACACTGAAATCACCTCATCGAGCGATACTCAAAACATTTGTAATGCAATAAACTATAAATATATAATTATGTACAATCATAGTATATCATTCATGATTTTTCCGCCCCTAAAGCGACTCTCTGACCCAAATTTGGTCCAGCAATATTTTAGTAGCCCTAAATCCTGACCGTAAATAATACCTTAGCATCTGGGCTCCCTATAACTCCACACTACGGCAAATGTGGAGAGAACACGGGTGACTGGCAAATCTAGCAAAATTTATTAATAAAGACTTGATTTATTCCAATAGATTGATAGACTAAAAGTAAAGGATTTTAACTTCCAGGGCGCTCCTAGAGCTCGCGCAATGTGTTCAAACAAACCAGGAACCAATTGAATTCAACTCTACAGACGCCATGATGGATCCCAAGACAGGGTTGATGGTATGTCTCCATTGCCTTGAAGACTTTGACACCAACCTACTAGCCGACCACATGGTGAACGCACATAACTACCGCAGGGTACTATTCAAATGCCACATTTGCCAGAACACGTTCCAAGAACGTAAACTTCTAACAATACACCAACAAGAATGCCAGCCAGAACAGAAAGTCAGGAAACGTAAAACGTTCCAACAGATCATGAGGGAAGTTGAAGCAAAGTATTTTATGGAGGAACAGGACTTGCTAGAGCCTGTAGCCTGCCCGATATGCTTGCTGGAGCTCCCGAAATACTGTCTCAAGGAGCATTTACTGAATGAACACCGGAAACCGGACGTTATTTTGACTTGTGGACGTTGTAATAGGAATTTTAAGTCGAAGTTGACGTTGAGGGAGCATGTTAAGTTGGTGCATGAGGCTGTTGAGGATTCTGAAGAGTGTGAGCTCTGTGGACAGAAGTTCAGATCGCTGAAGTATTTGTCTAACCATAAGAGGAATGTACATCCAACAGGTGAGCAAATTTTTTATTATTTGTAATTGATATGGGCCAAACTGACCACCCAATGGGGCCCACTTAATGGCAGACGACAACGCGGCAGGCCCAGGCGGAGATGGCGGGAGCTGGACTTATATAAAAAAAGATTGGTCCTCTACGGCAACAGACAGAGAGAAGTGGAAGAAGAGTGGGGAGGCCTTTGCCCTGCAATGGGACACTACAGGCTCATAAAAAAAAAATGAAATGTAACATTACATGTCGCTGAAATCCGCTGGATGCGGACGTCGCATGATCGGTCGTCGTGGCGATCCTTGGGAGAGGCCTATGTCCAGCAGTAGACGTCTAACGGTTGATGTGATGAAGATGATGGTATATTTGTACATATTAGTTTATGTGACTTTGGTTGTGCAATTTATCGTCAGTTGTTGGGAACCCAACATTAGTATTACGTAGATCAGAATGTATTTTTTATTTACTTTAGTGTTGGTAACACTGGAAAGGAAATCCGTTGCTTTTATTGTCTGTGACATAATAATAGGAGATTTTGTACAATCATATATTTATGTCTGTGGGAAATGGAAAGTAAGTAAGAAGGATGAATCTGTGTGAGTGAAAGGGAGGAAGGAGATGAAAGGGGTGTGGACGTTAGGACTAAGTTATAAGAAATAAAGAGATTGTTTACTCTAACAAGATTCGGTTTTACTCTGAACTAATCCCACATGTCTGTATCTGTTTATATGATTCCCAATTGAGTAAATAAGCATTCAACCCAACATAACACTGATTCCTTGCACATCAGTAACATGTGTTCTGTGTAGACAGGGTAGCTCTTAGTTATTAATATCCCACTGCTGGGCACGGGTCTCCTCTAAATTGAGAGGGATTAGGCTATAGTCTACCACGCTAGCCTACTGTTGGCAGACTTCACATGCCATAGAGAATTCTCTTAAGCATGCAGGTTTCCTCACGATGTTTTCCTTCAATGTTTCAGCATGTGATAAATACGCTTCAATTTGTAATAATAACTTCGAAAAGTCAGCAGTGCGTGCCTTGGGTTCGAACTCAAGACCTCTGACATCTCAGTTCACTGGTCACACCATTCGGCTACCACAGCTCTTAGTTATTATAAAATTAAGATAACCAATAGCCAACCAAAGTAATGATTTAATATGTTGTTGTTTAAAACATTTAAAAAAAAAGTCTGTGACCCTGTGACATCTGAAATTTTCTGAAATTCTGTGACAGTCAAGTACAGCCAACATTGGCGTATACATATCTTCCCAACGTACTTACCTTGTTGAAAGAAATAAACAATTCATAATTATTATTTCCAGGCAACAAGATCCACAAATGCCAGGTGTGCGGTAAGGAGTTCAAGTCGCGTCTCTGTCTCCACCAGCACACGAAGTACGTGCACCCGCCGCAGTCAGCCTCGGTGGAGTGCCCCCACTGCCCCAACAAGGTGTTCAAGTCGAGGATCAACCTGACGCAGCATCTGAAGGTGTCTCATGGATGGAAGAGGAAATCTTAAGGAATCAGATTGTATATAGGTTTGTTCTTTCTCAGATAATGTAATCATGTCAGTAGGCTTGCTCCCTCATACATAAAACATATCAAAATGTGAGTGTACACTATCACACCCTCTGCCTAACCCTTTGGGGACGACAGGCGTGATGGTATGGTATTATGTTAAGAAATATGTTATTAAAATTATTGATCTCTTTATATTTTTATGTTGATTGTAAAGGTGCATACAAATTAAGTAACATTACATGTTATTAATTTTTAAAACAATGTTATATAACTTATGCCCGTGAATAGGTACGAAAACGATAATGTAATCTTCTAAATATATATAACTCAAAGGTGACTGATTGACTGACATAGTGATCTATCAACGTACAGCACAAACCACTGGACGGATCGGGCTGACATTTGGCATGCAGGTAGATGTTATGACGTAGGCACGCGCTAAGAAAGGATTTTTGAAAATTTACCCCCTAAGGGGGTAAAACGGGGGTGCAAAATAATATGAAACTTTGCACGCGGACGAAGTCGCGGGAATCATCTAGTTTAATATAACATTGTTATTCTAATTTGTACAGTGTCGTTTTATGTTGCAATGTCGAATTACAATGTTACGTAATGTGGACGTGTTATAAAACACAACTTATATAACATGCTACTAAATCTGTTCGCACATTTAGCATATTTTAAGCTATGGGTCCCGGGTTCGAATCCCGGTAGGGACAAATGTTTGTGTGATGAGCATAAACATTTGTATGTATTTACAAAAAATACATTTATATGTAATATATCAACCAACTAGTATCTGTAACACAAGCCTTGTCGCTTAGCTCGGAACTAGATGGCGCTGTGTGTCATAATGTCCAGGAATATTTTTCCTATATAATTTTCAATACACAGAGTGAATCATCAAGGTGTTGTTAGATGGTCTAAAAATGCAGTTAAATACATATAATTTAAGTTTAATTCATAAGTTTAATGTACGCAACTGTCAAATTTTGCGCAGACCACTATGTTACTATTTGTATGGAGTTACCACTGCATTACCATGCATTATCACTTTTTTTTAGATAAGTACGAGTTTATCTGCGCAAAATTTGATAAAATACTGTAAAAACATTTTAGGATATCATCATCATTTCAGCTAAATAACGTCCACTGCTGGACATAAATGTTATACTTAAAACTTTTGACTTTAATGATATATTTAAAATATAATAAATTACTTCTTAAAATCAATAAGCTTCTCATTCTTTAATTTCATTTAAGCACTAAAGAAAATTTATTAAGCATCTGCTTAATAAATTATTATCGATATAAACTTTAATTCTCCTCTTTGCCCTTTTAAAGAATGATATCTTCGCGCGCGCGCACTCCCGAGCGGTCGCTGCGAAATAAAGTCATGACAATGTCCGAGAATAGTGTAAACACACTCAAGTGTGTGAATTGTAACGTAGTAATATGTGAAGTATTAGCGTTTACTAGAAATAAACTTGATGTTATGGATAATGAAAGCATAACAAGAATTTGTGTGTCGGCGTTCTCTGAAGAAGACATTGACAGTGCAAAAAAGTTGTTGTTTTCATCTGTGAAAACAAAACATAAGCTGGTATCAAGACGTAAACAGAAAAAAGAAAAGGATCTTGAAGATATGCTGACGGTATTAAAAACAGCAGAGCCTGATCAATTACCAGTTTTTGTTGCTTACAACTTGGAGAAACTACCGCCCGTTTGTTTTGACCATGTTGACGTAACGAAGTTATTAAAGGACTTAGTATACTTACGTGAAGAGATAAACCAGATAAAATTAAATTATGTGACTAAAGAAGACTTAGAAAGTAAACAAAAGAAGGATAAAATATCTGTAAATAGCCCGGTGTCATATATGAACTCGAATATTAATATGCGAAGAGGAGGGTATCTTTTAGACAGCGGACCGTTCGGACTGTCGCATGTTTCTGAGTCATCGCCGCCGGCGCCGCTGTGAAAGCAGGCACGACGGATAACAGCTCGCCGGACTTGAACAGATCTGTGCGATATCGTTCTATCTGTGACTTAAACGGGACTGCGCATGACTCTGTTGCGGTGGCTCCAGTAAACTCAACTTTGTTGGGTAGGGATGTTACGAATCTCAACGGAATTTCGAGTGAACAACTGACTATGGCTGAAGTAGTAAGCAAGGGTGAATGGAAAGAAAAGGAAAATGATGGACTATGGAAAGTTGTTCAAAATAAAAAATTAAAGAACCGATTCACTGGTAGGATAGGCAAGGCGCAACCAGCTTCAATGGGGAACTTTAAAGCAGCGGAATCATTTATCCCGATTTTTGTTTCGAATGTTGATAAACATACTAATGACGCCGATATTTGTGACTAAATTAAAACTAAGACTCAGGTATCCATAAAAATGGAGAAAATTTATATGAAAACAGAAAGAAAGTACAATGCGTTTAAGATATTTGTCCCCAAAAATAAATTAGACACCTTTCTGGATGACAGCCTATGGCCGGAAGGGATACGCTTTAGACGATTTGTGTTTTTCAAAAGGGATAAGGAATCCTTTAAGACTCAGCTCCCATCTATAAACACGAAACAAAATAATGGCTGTTAATGATAAAAATAAAATTACACTTTCGACTTTTAATTGTAAAGGTGTGATAAGGTCGGTGGATAGTGTAAAAAACTTATGCAAGAGTGCCGACATCATTGCACTCCAGGAGACCTGGATTTGGCCACACGATTTAGGATTTCTAGGAACCATAGACGACAACTTCGCGTACAGCGGCAAGTCAGCCATTGACACGTCTGTCAAAGTGATAACAGGAAGACCATACGGTGCAGTGGCACTGCTGTGGAAAAAATCTGTATTTCCATCTGTATCAACAGTGAAGTGTTTCAGTGATAGGTTAGTTGCGATAAAAGTCGAATACGAAAGCCGTCCTATGTTGATTTTTTCAGTGTACATGCCCTACGATAATGGTAAGAGTGACAATTTGACTTTGTTTACAGAGATTTTAAGTGAGATTGTAGCTATAATTGAAAGTAATAATATTGAGTGTTTAATTATACTGGGGGATTTTAATGCTAACCCGGGGTCGCGGTTTTTTAATGAACTTATTTCAGCTTGTAATGAGCAGGCTTGGTTTTGCGTGGACTATGAGCTCCTGCCGAAAGATACACATACGTTTATTTGTCAAGCGACCGGCTCGCGACGGTGGTTAGACCATTGTTTGATAACAAGTGCAGCTAAAAACTTAATTTCTAAAGCAGCAGTCTCATATGGGGTGTACCAGTCTGATCATTATCCTGTTTTGTTTGAATGTAATTTAACTAAAATAAATCAGAAAATACCAGCTCAGAATTCTCTTAGTAATAAAGTGCGCTGGGGTGAAAGAAATGGTGAACAAATTAAGAATTATTATGAATACTGTAATGATTAACTAAATATGATAGATTTTCCCGACCAATGTATCTCGTGTTCTCATAAAATGTGTAATAATATGGATCATAATTTATTAATTAATCATCTGTATTTGGAATTAGTATCAATACTCCTAGAGGGTGCCCAGTATACATATGACGGCAGTGATCGCACTAAGCGACAAAAATATGTCACAGGCTGGAACAAATATGTCCGCGACGCTCACAGGGAGGTTCGTTCTTATTACCAAACTTGGCTGTTGCATGGTGCACCCACTCTATGGGGCTATGTATGAAAAAATGCGCGAAACACGAAGGATATTTAAAACTAAATTGAAATTTGTCCAAAATAATCAAACCAACAAATTAAGCTAGATATTTTGGCAAAATGTCATTCGAAAAAAGAGTTTACTAAGTTTTGGAAATCCACAAACAAATTAAATGCCAAACCGAGTCTCCCTGCGAGTGTGGGGGTTCTGAGTGAACCGAAAGATATTGCCAACCTTTTTCAAAGTCATTTTAAACCTCAGTCTCTCTTGCAAATGGACCAGCGGGTGTTCGATGAGGGGGAATTGCCGGGGTCTGGTGAGTTTACCGTAATGTTCAAAGCTAAACAGGTTGCTACTGTCATTAAAAAGATGACAAGAGGTAAATCGCCCGGCCACGACGGCCTTAGCGTCGAGCACCTGAAGTATGCGGGGCCACACCTGTATAGGGTCCTTGCTCTTCTGTTTAATTTATGTATCAGCCATAGATATTTGCCGCAGGACCTTATGCGCACGGTGGTGGTTCCTATTCTTAAGGATAGGACAGGGGACGCTTCTGACGTGTCCAATTACAGGCCAATTTCGTTGGCCACGATAGTCGCCAAGGTCCTGGACAGTTTGCTTGATCAACAGTTGGCTAAACACATTGAACTCCACGACGCGCAGTTTGGCTTTAAATCTGGTCTATCAACGGAAAGTGCCATTCTGTGTCTCAAGCAAACTGTTCAATATTACACTGCTCGAAAAACGCCAGTTTTTGCTTGTTTTTTGGACCTGTCAAAAGCGTTCGACCTAGTCTGGTATGAATGAATGAATGAATGATGATTGATTGAATGAACGATTGTTTATTTCTGTAAATAGATCTTTTTAAAGACACTTTTACAAGTCATGTACATTTTTTTTTAGTATCTAGTTGACATCGGCATTTCCTAACTGACGACCTCTGAGAAGAAATGCCGAAACAAACTCAGAGAATCATGGTCTCTTTTAAAGTCCAAACATTTTGGTTACAATATGTGAGCCTGACTATGTAGGTTAAAGTCTGAGATGGCCTTTTGAAGAAAGCACCAGTGCAGCTTTGAGTTGACCTGTCCATACTGACAGCACGCATACGTCAGCCATCGTTTAGCTCAAACCATTATTGTGGGAGCTTAACGACCCGACGCACGTCTATGCAAGATCAGCGGGACATTTGCGTAGGCCATTTCAAAAACCCAAAGCCGCCAGACATTAGTTTGTAAGCGTATGTTTATCTACCTACAAAGTGCTCACATTCACATAGATATGTATATTATAAATAATCCCAATGCAAAAAAATCAACATAATGTCAAATATAAAATAATTATGTCAAAACATAACATTAACATAATGTCAAAAATATAAAATAAATAAAGTCAAATAATAATAATAATTAAAAATCTATAGGTATATGAGATACTATTGGATAAGATGCGGAGTGATACAACACTACCGAATGAAATCACATCCTTGTTCCGCTACTGGTACTATAACCAGAGCAATAGTGTTAGATGGGCGGAGGATGGAGTAAAGTCGGAGATGTACGAGTTACAATGTGGGGTGAGGCAGGGGGGATTAAGTTCACCACGCCTCTTCAATTTCTACGTCAACCAGCTAGTCGGTGAGCTTAGCAGCACCAAAGTTGGATGTCATATTGACGGCGTATGCTTAAATAATATTAGTTATGCGGATGACATGGTGCTGCTAAGCCCATCGATTGGCGCTTTGAGGAAACTGGTGGCTATTTGTGAGTCTTATGCAGTGTCCCATGGGCTCAAGTACAATGGTAAGAAGAGCGAACTTATGTTGTTTAAAGCATTTGCCTTAAATTATTCGGATGTTCCGGGTATCTCGCTCTGTGGCACTCCTTTAGCATGGGTGACCAAGTTTAAGTACTTGGGTCATTGGGTCACTGATGATCTAAGGGATAATATGGATATTGAGAGGGAGCGCAGGTCGTTGGCTATTCGATGTAACATGCTGGTTCGAAGGTTTGCACGTTGTACAAATCCAGTTAAAGTGACTCTTTTCAAAGCTTTCTGCCAGTCATTCTACACGTGCAGCCTTTGGACCAGTTTTACGCAGAGGACATACAGCGACCTGCGTGTCCAATATAATAACGCATTTAGGATACTGTTAGGGCAGCCGTGGCGTTGTAGTGCGTCCACTATGTTTGCGGAGGCGCGTACAGATGATTTTTACGCCATTATTAGAAAAAGGGTCGCCTCCGTGTTGGGTCGGCCACGCGCCACCACTAACGGTCTTCTGAGCGTTTTCTTAGATCGGTGGGATTCCCCATGCTGCGTCATTGAGTAAGGATCCATTCCATCTGATTTTTATATATATATATATTTTTTCCTTTTGCCTTATTACTAACCCTAGTCATTGATGTTATTTTGTTGTACTAACACTATGGACACTTGTCTGAAATAAAGAGTTTGATTTGATTTGATTTGATACCCAGAATAAACACTTCACAGGTGTCAAGGGTCACCCGGATGGAACGAAGTTCCTTTTTACAATTCCTTCACTAATTAATCGAAAGGAACTTCGTTCCATCCGGGTGTCCCTTGCTTTCTATAAGAGAGAGAGAGAGAGAATATTTTTTTCCGTCTAGCCCGCTTTCGCAACGCGCGATAACTTCGTTCCAAAAACTACAATCTTATTTGCCGGGATACAAACTCCGTATCAATTTTCATCTAAATCGGTTCAGCGGTTTAAGCGTGAAGAGGTAACAGACAGACAGACAGACAGACTTTCGCATTTATAATATTAGTATGGATGTATGGATTAGCTCTTACACGCAGTTCTATGGGATTTAGAATAAGTCGTTATATTTAGATTACACTGTCTCAACAAAAAGATACGTACGTAGTGTATCAACCATTAGCAAAAGTATAGGCATTCTGTAGTTTCTGCGTACCCCCATAGGAAAAAGGCGTGAGTGTATGTATGTATGTATTAACAATGTTTACAACTAGAATCATAACGTTTTAAAAGTGCTTGAAAAAGTTTAAATGAAAACCTATTGATTTTGATCAACTATGTAGAATCTGTAACACAAGCATCGTTGTTTAGTTGGGAACTAGATGGCGCTGTTTGAAAATATTCTATCCAGTTTTATGTAACTTAGGGTAAGAATAAAACAATTTTTTTTTCAATATTTATATATTTACATTTACCTTTATATTTACATAATAAATGTATTTACAATAGATTAAATAAGTAAGGGCTCCGAACCGGTTTTTGTCTGTGTATTTTCGGTATAACTTCAAAACAAAACCTAAATTAATCGGTTAATCTGTCAAATTGCTAAACCGGTTTTTGTTTTTGATTTTTTTAATTTATTTAACAAAAAAAACTGTATTTATTACTCTCGAGGCAACGAATCGGAAAATAATATAACAAAATATCCTCTTATAGAAAAAACCGGTTTACTCGAAGATAACCGAAACCGAAAAAGTTTTGCATCAAATACATACATACAACTGAGTTGAAAACCGGTTCCCGCGCCCTGATTTATTAATTCTCCAACGTATTTCTTTCTACAACTGCCTCAAGCGGCCATACCAGCTCAAACACGTAAAAAAACATACTACAATAAAATTAACACATTATCTTTCTTCAGCATCGTACAAGTTTCTGACAATCTTCAAAAGCTCATTCAAATTCACTCCAGTCTTCGCTGATATTCCTATCACGTCCATTTTCTTCTTCACCTCTTCGTAAGCTTTTTTTCCTTCGTCCAAATCTATTTTGTTCAATACTAAACATGCAGGCCTCTTGCTAAGATTTGCGTTGTACTGTTTTAACTCATATGACAGTATTTCATATTGTTTTAATGGGTCCTGAGTGGAATCTAGCAAGTAAATTAGGCCTTTACAGCGTTCTGCGTGTTGTAGGAATTGTATTCCTGAAAAAAAAAACAATATATTGATTTCGTACACTTACGCGAATATTAGACATTGAAATAAAAAAAAACTACTTTTTACGGATTTTATTGCGGTATATTTGATATTATTTTAACCCGACGTTTCGGATCCTTTACAGCATCTATGGTCACGGGCAGACTGAGGTGTTAGTCGTCTTGAAGTTATAATTACTATAGCCTTACATTTTTAATTATTATTGACAATCCGATTTACGCAGAACGAGCTCACCGTGTCCTTCGGTCGTGCAGTTTTGTTCTTGGATTTAGATTTAATAGAATCTATGATGGGGTTCCAAACAAGTAGTAATACCCAGCCATCTTCTCTATTGAAATTTGGGTGTTTTTTAATTTCGATAGCCTCACGAATCATCCTGGTATAAGATAAAATCTGCAATCCTTACCTAAACCGTAGTTTTTGTGTGAGCCGGGTATCAAACCCGGTAGATCTGCGATCGCTACCTGCTCATAATCGTCATAAAGCACCATTCCTGAAAGTAATGAGAGACTGATATCTAATTATGTCTTTATAATAACTAGTAGATTTTCCCGCGGGTTCGTCTGCGAAGAATGAAAACTGTATATGACTATATCTTACTCTACAGCTTATGATACTCACTGATAATTTAGCTTTCTTAAGGTGGAAGCTCCACGATAGCACGCGAAATTCAAATTTTGACTTTTTCATGAAATAGACAATCAATACAGTTATATGCACTTTGAAGGCTGTTTTATTGATTAAAATGATTATAATTCTGTAACTACATACCTATTACAGGCGCGATTCATATTTTGTTTAATGTTCAGTCTGACAATGACCGGCAAATTGCAAAAAACGTACGAAAATTTGAATTTCGCGGGCTACCATGAAGATTCCACCTTAAGGTAAAATCATTTTCAAAATCGGTTAAGTAGTTTTTGAGTAAATCCATTATAAATAAAAAAACGTACAAAATAATCAAATGATTTTTCGTTATAATATAAGATCAAATTATTTACCTATGTGAGGTCTGAGCGTGGTGAATGGATAAGGAGCGACAGTCGGCCGTGCTCTCGTCAGAGCTCTTAACAATGTGCTCTTTCCTGAAATACAAAGTATATTAATGTAGTATATCAACCATCTAGTATCCGTGACACAAGCCTCGTTGCTTAGCTCGGCAACTAGATGGCGCTGTCATAATGTCCGGAAATATTTATTTATTTATTCTTGAGGACTATAGTGAAAGATCTGATTAGAATAGACTCACCTGCGTTCGGGAAGCCGATCAGTCCAATATGAGCCATTGAGCGTACTTCCAAAATATATATATTGGTCTCGCCTTTAGCCCCTAACTCAGCCACGCTGGGGGCCTGGAATAGATATATCATCATCAACACATTACTGTCCCACTGCTGGGCACGGGTCTCCTCTCATTTGAGAGGGATTAGGCTATAGTCCACCACGCTAGCCTAGTGCGGGTTGGCAGACTTCACATGCCATCGAGAAAATCTCTCAAGCATGCAGGTTTTTCTTCACCGTTTGAGCCTTTGATAAATACACACAGTTTTCGAAAACTGCCCTACTTTGCTTTCACAGCTCTCTAACTCAAATAGATTGTATACACAGTACAAGAAAATAACCCTACTTTCCTGAAAAAAAAAACTACTATATACTGACAAATATGTAAACCGGTTTCGGTTAGTACAAACCGGTTTGATCTAGTAAAAACTAGTAATATGGTGTAAATAGTAATATTTATGTGATGGTATGTTTGTATTTACCTGCTCAGTGTCGGTGAGGAAGAACTTGTTCCCCCGTCCGCCGGCGCCCCCCCGCGCCGCTACGAACATGACGCCCTCGGTGCTCAAGTCTCCCACCACCTGACCAGTCTCATCACGGATTATGGTACCTGACAATAATGTAGCATTGGTTTAAATAAATATAACATAACATCGTTGTACCCGAAAGGTTAGGCGGTACAATTTAGGTCCCATATAATAGAGGGCGGGCGTATTGCTATCAACTGGGTACAAATCCAAATCGCTACAGAGAATATTATAGAAAAACCCAGTAACACCTTTTCATCAGTCGCACTTTACGACCATAAGACAAACAAGTCAAAAGCCTATCGTCCCCGAAAGGTTAGGCAGAGGTGTACTAATGTACACCCACGTATCGCCGGTATGTTTTAGGTTCCATGTAATAGGGGGCGAGCCTATTGCCATCAACCTAGCACGAATCCAAACTCGGAGTGCTACTGAGAATTTCACAGAAAAATCCAATATAACTAACTAACTAATATAACTAACCACTAGACTAACGAGGCAGTTTTTATATTGGCTGCATAAATATTACAAACAACAAAACATTATATAAAAAAACAAAATTTAGGTAATTACAACGCTGACTTTTCGGAAGTTATGTGCATATTTATCACAAGCTCAAACGGTGAAGGAAAACATCGTGAGGAAACCTGCATGCTTTAGAAATTTTCTCGATGGCGTGTGAAGTCTACCAACCCGCAGTACGATAGCGTGGTGGACTATAGCAAATTCCTTCTCAAACTATAGGAGACCCGTGCGCAGCAGCGGGACAATGATAGGATTGATGATGAAGGCAGCATTAAGCCGGGTTCTTGCTGATATGACATTAATTGCCTTATCTAGACTTTTCAGTCTAGTGTCACTTGCAGGGCGGGGCTTGGCCCCAGTACGGGTGGGCACCTAGAGTGGGTGAGGTCCACCAGTAAAAAATTCGGCCATGCTGAGGTGGGCGCTGTCCAAGATATACCCATGCTGAAGTGGGAACTGTCCAAAATATGCCCATGCTGAGGTGGGCACTGTTCAAGATATGCCCATGCTGAGGTGGGGACTGTTCAAGATATGCCCATGCTGAGGTGGGCACTGTTGAAGATATGCCCATGCTGAGGTGGGCACTGTTCAACATATGCCCATGCTGAGGTGGGGACTGTTCAAGATATGCCCATGCTGAGGTGGGCACTGTTGAAGATATGCCCATGCTGAGGTGGGCACTGTTCAAGATATGCCCATGCTGAGGTGGGCACTGTTCAACATATGCCCATGCTGAGGTGGGGACTGTTCAAGATATGCCCATGCTGAGGTGGGCACTGTTGAAGATATGCCCATGCTGAGGTGGGCACTGTTCAAGATATGCCCATGCTGAGGTGGGGACTGTTCAAGATATGCCCATGCTGAGGTGGGCACTGTTGAAGATATGCCCATGCTGAGGTGGGCACTGTTCAAGATATGCCCATGCTGAGGTGGGGACTGTTCAAGATATGCCCATGCTGATATCAATTGTCATGATTTGAAGACTCACCAATAGGCACAGGCACTATAACATGCTGAGCGTTCTTCCCGCTGCAATCTTTATTGTATCCCCTCTCTCCGTGCTTGGCTTGCATCACCGATTTGCAGTGATTCAGACTCTTAGCCGAGTTTGTTGCCTGCAATTGGGAAATTTATGTTAAGATTCTGTGGTTGGGTTAGAGATAGTCATTTGAAATTAAATAAATGAATTAGAAAACACCCATTGGGGATATTGATCTTCATACTGACAATTCGTTTAGCGCAGTGGCTGAGCAATTGGCTGATGTGTAATACATAAATAAATATTTGGTCATTATGACACAGCGCCATCTAGTTCCGAGATACTAGATGGTTGATATACTACCTAAACTTTTTTTTGGTAAATACTTATATATTAAAAAAATAAACATCCATTACTCAGGCCAATTTTTTTTTCCTACCGGGATTAAAACCTGGGATCCATAGCACAGCAGGCAGCGAACAACAAGAATGTGCTTAGTTTACCATAATAAGCGACAATGAATGTGTTAATACGACATTTACTATTTTTGTTACATATAGTATAAGTATTGCATTATTATTAGGCACATGCCTACTGCAGCACAATAAATAATGAAGTCAGCATGCCGTGGCTACGCTGACTTCATTCAAATTCAAATTCTTTATTTGCATAAAACATGGTATAAAAAGTTGTTACAAATAAGTTTATTTATTTATTCAAAATTAGCATAACATTTTTATTTTTATTTGTTATTATTTCAAATATTGGAATATCTTCCTGAATTAAATGGATTTTATTTTATTTATTATTTACTGTAAATAAATAAATAAAAATAACATTATAATTATTGTCACCTAGCACCCTAGCACGAAATTGTTTAGTAATATTATGAATCTACCTGAAAAATTACATGTCCCCCGTTGCCACCGTCGCCTCCGTCTGGTCCCGCGTGGTCTTTGCACCAGACGCTGAGGAAAGATATGCAGCCATCGCCGCCTGAGCCTCCAACTGCCCGAACCCTAAAGGCATCTACATAATACTGTACAGTACTCCGCGTAGACTTCGCCTTCAAGCTGCGAAGAGCCTTAGGCGTGTATTCCGAGTTATAACGCACAATTTGCACAGCTGAAGTCAGTTTTAATGATTTAAATAAGTTTATTAATAGCATTTTTGTATCTTTTTGTAGGTTATGTTCATGTTATGTTATGAAACTTTTGACACTGACATTTACTATTTTTTTCTTTTCTTCCCTTTCGGGATATAGCAAAGGAATCTAGTCCATACAGCCTAGTCTTTTATAGTAATTTCATTGGCAAAAAAAATGATTTTTACCACCTCGTTGGTCTAGAGGTCGCAAATATAAGTGCAGAACAACGAGGCAGTCGAGCATAGTGTTATTGGGTTCTATGAAATTCTCAGTAGCATATAGGCTTGGATTCGTGTCAGGTTGAGGGCAAAGGTTCGCCATCTAATAAATGGGACCTAAACATTCCAGCGAAATGTGGTTTTATATTAGTACACCTCGGCCTACCCATTCGGGGACGACAGATTTGAGCTAGGGTATTCAAATGTAAACTAAGGTCAGTAAGGGTGGCATTATTTTAATAGCCTACTAGCGGCAAATAAGCAAATCCATAACTGATTGCTGCAATACTGCGGCATTATAACAAAGTATCGATCTAGGTCATGTACATATGATGTGATGCGGGTAAACCCGGAAGGTAAACCTGTCTCACAGCCGCTGGTAGATTTAAAAGAGGCGAGCCCGATCTGAAATAAAAAGGAGAATCTTAGTAAGTAGGGCTGTAGCTAAGGGTTATAGCTTCTCGCTCAAATTGAGCTGCCTGACGAGGAAGTACCTCCACCTTACGGAACATTACACTGAAACAACAATAGTCGTTTTTTTTAAAAACCAGAATGGTATCAAACAATCGTCCGTCTGATATTAAGCGGTTACGGTAGCCTACAAACTTTTGCAACACCTGAGGTGTCGCCTGCGCGTTGTCAACCCTATAGAAACCCCCAACGAGTTGTGCTTCTGAGAGTGAGTAAAGTTGCCAGACTTTTTGACAGCATTAGAATTCCGTATGCTGTCAGCGAGTTTAGTAACTCCTTTTTTTATGAAACTTAAAAAGGTTTTTACAGGGTCGGCAACGTCTGAGCATCACTTCTGGTGTTGTGGAGGATAAACAATTACCAGAGCAGACTTCACATGTAATTGAGAAAATCTAGGTATGCAGGTTCCCTCACGATGTTTTCCTTCACCGTTTGAGCATGAGATAAATATGCATGTAACTTTAAAACTACATTGGTACTAACTTAAAAAACTCATTTTGACCGCCACTTAGATTACCAAAACACAAACTGGCGCGTGGAGCGCCCTCTCTACCTTCCCCCCTCCCCGGCGCCCTAAAGCCACTTTAAAGAAGATGGTGCCGGTGCCCAGAAGTTTGTCTCGTGATTTGGTAGATTTCGGCGCCATGCTGGCGTTCGTCGTACCGCTCGCATCACCCTAGGACCGGTCTAGAACCGCCCGGTATTGCGGAGCACACGATCTTGTAATGGTTACCAAACGGTAATGACAATGGGATGAGTTTTTTTTTATGCCCACCAGCCAAGATTGCTTAGGACATCCAGTTACCTTAATTCGGCACTGCTAACAAGATTACGACGCACCTGATAATACATACCTAAATAGTTACAAGTTCTGCTTAATTATGTATGCAGCAAAATAGGTGTCGCTCAAGCATTGCTGACCCCGTAAAAATCTTATTACTCCTATTTGAAGACCCTAAACCAAAATCAAGCGCGTATTTTATGCAGCTGTGCTTGATAACTACGCTTCATTAATAATTCAGTATTCGCTTCAGTTGCAACCCACGACCTGGTTTTTTAACTAGGTCAATCAATATTACGAAGAACTACCTTCCATCGCATTAGACTGACCTAAAGATTGTTTAAAAATGTATTCGGTTTACGTATTGATTATGTATTTATGGTTTTAAATAAAAAACAATAACTTGTTTACGTGTTTTGTTGTCTGTTTATAATTGCTTACTGAACTTATAGATAAATAAATATCCATGTCATGTATTATTATGATTGTTTACAAGATTCTATAATTGCAGCCAATCTGAAAATAGCCAGCATTCAACCTGAAAATACAGGTTTCGAGTTAATAAACGTTGTCGCATCACATAACTGAGTGTAATTTGCAAATGTAAAGCCTACCAACCCATAATGGGCCAGTACGGTAGACTGTAATTGTGGTTCAGTAAATGAAAAACATCTGTTGTTACATTAAATGACCTTTTCTTAGGCTCACAGTATTATTCGTTCTAAGAGACGTGATTATAACGAGCAATAATTTCCGTGACTGAAAAGCCCGGATTCCAAAACAGAGTGACAACTGTCAAATATGTTGTAATTAAAAAAAAGTTAACTAAAACAGTGCGAGTTCCAGACGAAAGGTACAAAAATATTAATAACAAAGATGCAATTTTTATGTTAAGTTAAAAGTTTACAAATAAAACAACCGATATGAATGTGAGTTTGGAATACCTCAACGCCGTCTGTGAAGGCTGCTTGAGTCCGGACAGGCAGACGGTAGAAATTACGGAGGTCGCGATCAAGAAAGTGTTTTACGAAATAATTAATGAGCCTGTAAGTATAAAATTGTCTTTACTAAATTACTAGTTGTTAAGAAAAAACATAATTATTGTCTGATGTTTATTTTAGAAGAAAATATTCGACGGGATCTAATATCTTGTGGTAATCAATGCGCCTACAAATCAATTTCATATTATAATTAAAATAAAGCTGTTTAATTTTATTTGATAAAAAATTACAAAATAAATATTTGTATTAAAAAATATTGCTCTAAGCCTTTTTATACCATCTTATAAACTTTATGGAATGCAATAAATAAATATGAAATATGAAATGAAATATTTAAGTAAGTACCAAAAATTTGTTTCTATCTGGGCTGGCACTCCGCCCCCCTGCCACGGATACACGTGGGTATTTAATAAATATTACAACAATTATAAACTTCGCAATTATGTAATTTTGTATTTAATTTAAAAAGAGTATCTATGGAGTTTCTTGCCGGGTCTTCTCCATAAGACCTACCTTTTGGAACCGTGCAACTAAATTCAATTTAATTCGACAATTCAAAAGCACCTCATCATCAACCCATTAACATCCTATTGCTGGGCACGGGTCTCCTCTCATTTGAGAGGGATTAGGCTTTAGTCCACCTTGCTAGCTTACTGCGGGTTGGAATACTTCACATGCCATCATGCCATAAATTAGACTCTCTGCAAAATGCTATTAAAATTAAATTACTCAACACAAAATTCACATTGAATACCCCCGATAAAATGTACTGTAAATTATTCCATATAATATGTGAAGCATTTAATAAATCATGCCCCATAATAAAGGCTCCATTACGCAATAAAACTAAATTTAATCAATGGGCCACTACAGGTATTAGGAAAAGTAGAGATGTGCTTTATAAGCTATATTATGATAAGTCATTGACCTCCGACCCCAATTTTCATAATTATGTTCGGAAATATTCTAAATGCTTTAAAAAAGTATGTACGCTAGCTAAATCAAAACTTATTAGTAATAAAATTAATAAATCTGATAATAAAATTAAAGCTGTGTGGAATATCATTAACACGGAGACTGGAAGGGGGAAAAAACAGGGTTCCGATCTGATTCTTAAAATAAACAATAAAGTAGTCTCAGATAAAATTGAAGTCGTAAATTCGCTCGAACAATATTTTACCAATATTCCCATCGAGGTGACAAAGTCATTGCACTCGTCGTCTGTATTAGCTGAATCTCTAGTGAAACAATTTGTTGCTAGAGATATACCAAATTTTGATTTCTTTCAAGTTTCAGCTCATATGGTAAAAAAAGCATTTAAAAGTATAAATATGAAAAAAACGGAAGACCTATGGGGCATATCTGTTAAAGTAATTAATTCAATCATAGACAATATTGCTCCAATACTTGCAAATATATTTAATGTTAGCGTCAAGTCGGGAACCTTCCCTGATTTAATGAAAGAAAGTAAAGTTATTCCAATTTTTAAATCAGGTTGCAAGATGAATCCCTCAAACTATAGGCCGATTTCTGTTCTTCCAACGTTAAGTAAAGTCTTTGAGAAACTGATGCTCGAGCAAATGGTAGCACATTTTCAGAAATATAATATTTTGCATGACAGACAGTACGGCTTCAGCAAAGGTAGATCGACGTCTGATGCAGGCACGAAGTTAGTCTCTCACATTTTAGATGCTTGGGAGGGATCGCAGGATGCTATAGGTATCTTCTGTGATCTTTCTAAAGCTTTCGATTGCGTTGATCACAACACGCTTGTCCGTAAACTCAGCTACTACGGAGTACGAGGGCTTTCTCTAGAGCTTGTCTCTTCCTACCTTTCAGAAAGACGTCAGAAAGTTAGTATAGACGGAGTCACTTCCTTAGGGTCTATTGTTAAAATGGGTGTTCCCCAAGGTTCAATTTTAGGTCCTTTTCTCTTTCTGGCGTACATAAATGATCTTCCCTACATGATGTCAGATTTGTCTAATATTGTATTGTTTGCTGACGACACCTCACTAATCTTTAAAATCAATAGGAAAGATCGCGTACTTCTAGATGTTAATAAGAGCCTAGCAACGCTATCTAAATGGTTTGATGCGAATAACTTACTTCTAAATGCTAGTAAAACAAAATGTTTAAGATTCGCGTTACCGAACGTTCCTCAAGGCGAAACTAATTTAATGCTCGAAGGCAGCAAACTCGAGTTAGTTAACGAAACTATATTCCTTGGTATTACAGTGGATTACAAATTACAGTGGGGGCCTCATATCTCAGCTCTTTCTAGTAGGTTAAGTTCTGCTGCCTATGCAGTAAGAAAAATTAAACAAGTCACTGACATACCTACAGCTAGATTGGTATACTTCGCATACTTTCACAGCATCATGTCATATGGCATCCTTCTGTGGGGTTCAGCTGCGGACGTGGATTCTATTTTTATCTTACAGAAAAGGGCCATCCGCGCAATCTACGACATGGGCCCCCGCGAATCCTTAAGAGAAGTCTTTAAAAATATTAATATACTCACACTTCCGTCACTCTATATACTTGAAAATATTATGTACGTCCGGAAAAACCATCTACAGTTTAACATCAATAGTGACTATCATAACATTAATACTAGGAATAAACATAAATTAGTAGTGCCTAAATATAGACTTACAAAAACTAATAAATAATTTCTAGGGAATTGTATACGCTTTTATAATAAACTACCTAAATGTGTCACCGATCTCACCGGCAAGAAATTTAAAAATCATGTGAAATCTGTTCTTGTCAAGAAAGCCTATTATAAAATCAAGGACTATGTTGACGATAGGAATGTGTGGATGTAGATACTGTTGTGCATGTGGCCTCCCTGGTACCGTGAGGTTGTTTCTATTACAAAAACGTTGTCTTTTTAAAGACATAGCTTGTAGCATTTTATTATGGCGTATTTCACGCCCCTATTCAATTGTTATAATTTTGTAAATGTGAGTTCAGTGTATTGTTCAGTCTAGAGAATTATACTTACCATATCACTTTTTTTTTATATCTTTGACCATTGACATCTCAAGACATGAATTTTTTACATTGACCTCGCATAATTATTACCAAAATAATGTAACAATACCTTCTTTTTAAAAAGAGTGTCTATGGAGTTTCTTGCCGGTTCTTCTCCATGAGATCAACTTCTTGGAACCGTGCAACTAGAGTCATAACGTTTTATAAATGCTTGAAAAAGTTCATATGAAATAAAAACCTTTTGATTTTGATTTTGATTTTGATTTTGATCATGAAAATCTCTCAAGCATGCAGGTTTGCTCACGATGTTTTCCTTCACCGTTTGAGCTTGTGATATAAATACGCACATAACTTCCGAAAAGTCAGTGGTGCGTGCCTGGGTTTGAACTCGAGACCTTTGACATGTCAATCCACCGGTCACACCACAAGGCTACCACAGCTCCACATTGTATGCGTACAGAATTTACACATTTACACAGTGCCTAAGTACATTTTATTAATCGCAGAGTATCGAAAATTCAACATTGAAGCTATGCTTAGAGTGCAAGGCCAGTATCCAGAGATTTTTGGTGTTCAGGGAACAAGTTATTGAAGCTCACCATACGTTGACAAGACACTTGGTAAGTAATGTCCATTAATTCTTGGAATTAGCAGCCGAGTCAAGAGTTCCATGTAACATATTATTATACAGGTGCGGAAGTGATGGCAGTTTCAGGGGATGTCAAAATCAAAATCTAATATGACTAAAATAAAAATAAAAAACTTGTTTATGTCACATAAATGAATATATAGTTGTTAGGTGATGGATAATAGAGAGTATTAATTTAGTAAAGGGTTTTTATTGGCACATTCACTAAAATTGCCAACCGATATGGTATTTGTGAACTTTTTTGTGTAATTATAGTATTTGTTAGTTTTTTTTTAAGTAATTTATCTCAAACAATAATAGCGAACCTGAGAATAGAGCAATGTACATTTATTACATAAGTAGTTTGTGTGACAACAATTTTAAATAAAACGAGGTGTTTATTTTTATCAATACTGAATAGACAGGATGGGGGTTAAATCTGAGATATTTAAATCTTTACCCAATGTCTATGGACACCTATTAGAGAAGAGTTTGGGTTTTCCTATTTGCGTCATGACAGTTCTTTGTGTTAAATACCTAGTTCGGTGTTACTAGATATAAATATGGTTTTGATCAAAATATCATACGGTTTTAAGGGCGACTACGCATGGGCGATAATTTGGACCCACAGTATCTATTTATAATAGTTTAGTGCTTTACATTAATACTCTATACGCAGCTTAAAAGTAATGGCGCTATCAATTGGCACAGGCATTTTATAAGTCCAGTCCTGTCAAATGAAATTTAGTTCCTAATTCCGCCACTGAATATGCTGGGGGCACTATAACATCTTTTGTGTCTGCAGCAACCGAATCGTAATAGCTTGCGAGCTCTGCTGGCAAGTTAACTGGTTATGTGCCCTTTGAGATTGCGCGGAGATGTTCTGCTAAGCGCGGGAGATCTTCCTGTGGTGGTGGGCGAAGTTGCGTGGACCGATCCGGTAGGTACCTTGCAAGGTGGCCAGTTTATCTTAACACTAGTGCCGCTGTCAATGTCAAACAGCTGTCAATGTCAAAAATCTGTCAATGTCAAATTTAGTTCTCAATTTCGCCGCCTGACAAGATATACTGGGCGCACTGTAGATGGTGGTTAATAATGACATTAGTCTGCAAATATACCTGTAAGGGTTCCGAAGATAGGTATAAGGGTAGGCAGGTAGGTGGATTATAATATGGCTTTTTAATGTATGCCCTCTACGTATATTCCAGAGGATTTTATGGTTTATAGTCTGAGAGACAACGTTTGTGGTGCGTAAATAAACCGATGCAAGAGTGACACACCCTGCCATATTGAAGTTTGTTCAGAGCTGTTAAAAAGTCGAGTACTTTTTAATAGTCACACATCATCATCAACCCATTAACGTCCCACTGCTGGGCACGGGTCTCCTCTCATTTTGAGAGGGATTAGGCTATAGTCCACCACGCTAGCTTACTGCGGGTTGGCAGACTTCACATGCCATCAAGACAAATCTCTTAAGCATGCAGGTTACCTCACGATGTTTTCCTTCACCGTTTGAGCTTGTGATAAATACGCACATAACTTCCGAAAAGTCAGTGGTGCGTGCCTTGGGTTCGAACTCGAGACCTTTGACGTCTCAGTCCACTGGTTACACCGCTAGGCTACCACAGCTATAGTCACACAATGACTTATTAAATATCGGATTAATTTTACATATAAAGTCCCAGTTTTAAATGTGTGTTAATCTCATCTCATCTCGATAGCTCAGTAATGAATGGCTTTGAACAATATACAAATGAATCATCTTGGTGTTGTGTACCCAGTGTAGTAAGATACGCGGCGAATTATGGAACTAAAGTGTTTTTTTTAATGTGTATGTAGGGCAGTGAAGTTTTTAGAGAGGTAGGGCATAGCGAGACTGCCCGACTGGGGAAGTACCACCGCCTTACATAAGAACGTAAGGTATCTTTAAGGTCGAGGTACTTCCCCGGTTGGGTAGCTCAATTTGAGCGGGAAATCTCGCCAAGCCCTACTTGTCTATAAATCGTTTCACGTAGTAAATTAAATTAAAATTTAATTTTATTTATTTATTACGTAATACATGCGTTGGTTAGCTTGACAACTAGATGGCGCTGTTTTATAATGTTCGGATATTTTTATTTATGTATTTATATGTTCATTTTTAGTTATTAAAAGCACAACAGCATCCAGAGGTTAACTACAGTGATCTAAAATTACATAAAACTGAGATAGAAGAGCCGTGTCTCGTGCCGGTTATAAAGACAGAAGATGCTGCAGCGGATGATGTTGGGTACTTCGTGGATGATGGATGTCAGGATGAAGTAGATGATAAAGATTTTACGGTACGTTTTTTAATGTCAAGTTACCACTAGAAGCTGTGTTATGGACTGAGAAGTCAAAGGTTTTGAGATCGATTACAAGGTATGCACCACCGACTTTTTGAATTGACATGTGTATTTATCACATGCTCAAACGGTTAAGGAAATCAGCGTGAGGAAACCTGCATGCTTGAGAGATTTTCTCGATGGCATGTGAAGTCTGCCAACCCGCTGTAGGCTAGCGTGGTGGACTATAGCCTTATCTCTCTAAAAGGAGAGGAGACCCGTGCCCAGCACACAGCAGTTAGAGAGTAAATGAGTTGACCGTTTGAGCATGTGATAAATACGCACGTAAAGTCCGAAAAATCAAAGTCAACGTCAAAATATCATTTATTCAAAGTAGGCAAAATTTAATTGTTTTTTTTTTGAACGTCAACTATAAAGACAGCCCCCAAAAACGCCCGCCCTTCACCGCTTCCTAGTGTTTTTGCTGGGAAGAAGAAGCGGCGCAACAAACTCCCCAGCAAAAAGTCAGTGGTGCGTGGTCGTTTGAACTCGAGACCTTTGACATCTCAGTCCACTGGTCACACCACTAGGCTACCACAGCTCCTCATTATTTATTTTTTTACAGGCTATTATAAAAACTGACTATGTAGAACCGATCAAAATAAAATTAAAGAAAACCAAAAATAAAACAGAAAAGTATGATTTCAACGATTCGGACGAAGAGCCTCTGAAGAATAAGAAGAGAAAAGTGGAGAAAGTGGCAGTCAAGCGTGAAAATAAGAGAAGAAAGAATAATGATTGTGAGTTGTGTTTGTAACGGCTTGAGTAGTGTAGTGGTATTAGAGGCAGCCTCTGTGTTAAGGGTCCCGGTTGCGGCAAATGTTTATGTGATGAGAATGGACATTTGTACCTGAGTCTTGGATGCTTCTATGTATGATTATAGATGTTGGCCGATTCTCAGACCTACTCAATATGCTCACAAAATTTCATGAGAATCGGTCAAGCCGTTTCGGAGGAGGACGGTAACGAACATTGTGACACGAGAATTATATATATATGATACATTTATGTAGTGTGTTAACTAGCTAGTATCCGTAACACAAGCCTCGTTGCTTAGCTCGGCAACTAGATGGCGCTGTGTCATAATGTCCGGAAGAATTTATTTAAAATAAAAAAAAAATTGTATCTTACCTTATTAACAATAAGAAAAACAGCTATTTTTGTTATCATGGCAATCGCGGGAAGCCTATGTCCAGCAGTGGACACGCCCTGAAAATCCGTGGCACAAGCTTCGTTGCTCAGTTCGGCAACTAGATGGCGCTGTGTCCAGATATATTTATTTGTTACTATTTTTTCAATTCATACTTTCAGTACCCTCTAAGGTAGATAGACGGAAGTACCCTGCACCCAAGCGGGAGAAGCCAGCTGGTGTGGTGAACAACCCCAGGGTCAGTAAGAAGCTGCAGCAGCTCAATGTGGCGCAGGGTCAGCTGGAAATGGTGGTGCTTAGCTGGGAGGAGGTGAGAATTAATGTTACCCAATCTGCTTATTTATTTCTACCCTCGTTTTAGAAGTTGTCGGTTCCGCTAACAAATATACACCCACTCCTTTTTTTCTCCCTTTTAAGATAATTACCGGGACTCAAACTATCTCCTTACAAAGTTTGATCTAAATCGGTTCAGCGGTTTAGCGTGAAGAGGTAACAGACACACAGAGTTAGACAAAAGTGGTAGTGGCCACACCGCGATTTGATCTTCGCCAAGTACTTACACCCGAGGACTTAAACATCGATGAACGTGCGTTTGAACTGGTTTGTAGCAAAGTGTATAAGCGAAATAAGTTTTTGTTTATGTTATGCATTGTCTATATTCCGCCGGGCAGTGACGAAAACGAATATATGTTGTTATTTAATTTAATAGAACATTACTGTAATTGTTATAATGACATAATAGTAATAGGGGACTTTAATTTGTATTCTGGTTCAGCGTACGTAAATAATTATTTTGAATATTTTAAAACTTATTGTGGATTCACTCAGAACAATAGAGTAGGAAATTGTAATGATCGTCAGTTGGACTTAGTGTTGACAGTGGGCGCGGCGGCTGAGGGGATAGAAGTGCGAGTAGTGGAGGCTTTGATGCCGCCCGATCCGTACCATCCACCACTCTTGGTTATAGTGAACCCAAGCGGATACAGGTACAGCGTCGAGCATTCATCAACTGAGGCGAATACGGACACATTTACGTCGTCTGGTGGATGGAACTTTAATAAGGCAGATTTTTCGTTAATGTATTCTCTAATACAAACTATAGACTGGACGCCTATGTATAGATTAGACTTAGAGAATAGTTTGGATTATTTTTATGATGTTATTAATGCAGTTATAGATGATTGTGTTCCTAAAAAAAAGCGAAGTCGTGTAAACTCTGAGTATAGTTACCCTGAGTGGTACACGTTAGAAATAATTCGCAACATAAAATTAAAGACTAAACTTCATAAGCAGTACAAAGTTAGTGGCTCAAGCATAGATTACGAGGCGTTTGCTAGGTGTAGGACTGAAGTAAAAAATATGATATCGTTGGCATACGAACAGCATAAACTCCGGGTACAAAGTCAATTGAGTGAGAATCCGAAGTCCTTCTGGGCCTATGTGAACTCTAAAAAAGGCAGTCGAGGTCCTCAAAAGATATTCAAAGATGGTGAGTTACTAACTGGCCAACAATGCGTCAATGAGTTTGCACAATATTTCGCTTCTGTTTATAGCAAGACGAAATCTGAGTTGAATGTGAAGACGGCCATAATACAAGCTGCGGGGGAGAATGGATCGGCTCAAGTCCATTTAGAACAGCTGTCTATGGAAGACGTGCAGAAAGCTTTACAACAACTTAAGCCGAAAAAATCAGCAGGACCTGACGGTATTCCACCGTACATTTTTAAAGACTGTCGGTCGGTACTTAGTGAGCCACTTTTATACATTTATAACCAATGCCTAAAGACGGCAGTCTTTCCTGAGAGATGGAAAACCACTAGAGTCGTCCCAGTACCTAAGGGAAGGGTAGTTTCAAAGGTAGATGAATACAGGCCAGTCGCAGTGCTGTCAACTCCAGCAAAAATATTGGAAGCTGCTGTGCATAAAAGCGTATTTCCACAGGTGAGTGTACAGCTCAGTGACGCGCAGCACGGTTTTAGGCCAGCAAGGAGCACGACCAGTAACCTCATTAATTATATGAGTGATATTACTTCGGCAGTGGACAGTGGGGTGCAGACAGATGCCGCTTACTTCGACTATAAAAAAGCGTTCGATCTAGTCGACAACGACATACTACTTAAGAAGTTGGCGGGATTTGGATTTACTAACCACTTACTGACCTTCTTTGCCAATTATATGTGTAATAGGCAGCAGTATGTAGAATTTGGTGGTTATAGGTCAGAACATTATTTGACGCTGTCCGGAGTAAGTCAGGGCAGTAATCTGGGCCCGTTGGAGTTCATATTAATGATAAACGATCTGCCCAAAATCGTCAAGGATGCAAAATGCTTATTATTTGCTGATGATCTAAAACTTTACCTCACCGTCAGAAATATAGACGATTGTGAAAAACTGCAGAAAGATATTGATAGGGTAGTGGCCTGGAGCAAAAGCAATCGTCTACAATTTAACGTCTCCAAGTGCATGGCAATGACATTCAGCCGAGCGCGCAATCCATTGACGTATAATTATCGAGTAGAGGGAGTACCGATTAAAAGAGTCACAGAGGTCAGAGATCTGGGGGTTCGGTTTACAACTAAATTAGACTTTCGCGAGCACATTATATATATTTGCAAGAAAGCTTACAGGAACCTAGGGTTTATGCTGCGTGTGGCTAGAGGCTTCACCAATATTAAAGCTGTTGTAGCATTATATAACGCTTTAGTTCGAAGTCAATTAGAATTTAATGCAGTCATCTGGGCTCCACATGAAACTAAATATAGTCTCATGTTGGAGCGAATACAAAACAAATTTGTTAGGTATTTATATAAACATAAATATGGAGTATACCCGTTTTACCCTAATAAATATCCTACTTTATTCATTCTAGGCATGGTGGGATACAATGAGCTTAGGGTTAGAAGACAATTAGCACTAATCACTTATGTATTTAAAGTACTAAGGGGAAAGGTACATAATATAGAAATATTAGAGCGGGTGTGTTTATGTGTTCCGGATAAATATGTGTGGAGACGGCGGCCACCGCCACTGCTGGCAGTGCCGCGCGGCCGCACCAAGCTGGTGAACGAAGCGCCGCTCACACGCGCAATCCGGACTCTTAATCTCATATCAGAGGAGTTAGACCTATTTTATTGTCTTTTGAGGGAGTTCACAATAAGAGCTCTTTTCATTATTTGTTACCATAGAATTTAGTAAAATATTGATTGTAAGATTTAGAATTAGTTAATTATAATATCGCATTGGGTTTACCTGTTATGATATTGTAAGTTTGGTTGAAATAAATAAATAAATAAATAAATAAATAAATAAATAAAAAAACCGACATCAAGGTCAGAACTTGTCCACACGGAAATTATCAAAATCGGTAGTTAGTTAGTTAACGAAAGTTATGAGGTAACAAACATAAAAAAAATGCAGTCGTCCTTTTTGAAATCGGTTAAAAAAACAGTCGAATTGATAACCTCCTCCTTTTTTGAAGTCGGATAAAAATACAGTCGAATTGATAACCTTCTCCTTTTTTGAAGTCGGATAAAAATACAGTCGAATTGCTAACGTCCTCCTTTTTTGAAGTCGGTTAAAGTGACTTAAGCATTTATAATATTAAGTACGGATCATACCGGGTTGGCGTTCTTTAGGGGCTGTCCATTAATCACGTGATGTTTTTTAAACATTTTTTAACCCCTCCCTCCCCCATGGTGATACGTGGTGAGGTTGAAGACTAACCTCCCCCCACCCCCCACCAAAAATCACGTGTATTTTATAGTACCTACAAAGAATCTTAAAATGTTTGTAATACTATTTTTAGGTTTAGAAATCACGCGTTTGACGAAAAAGTAAGTACACGTGATATCTTACTATACCCCCCCTCCCCCATGTGATATTTAGTAATATTAGCTGAACCCCCCCCTTTGAAATCTCACGTGATTAATGGACAGCCCCTTAGGGGAGGCCTACGTTCAGCATATAGGCTGATATATGGATCTACTTCTTCATCAGGTGGAGGCTGAGCGTCAGAAGGCCCTCTCCAGCGTGGTGTTCACGCGGCACGAGTACCGGTGCTATGACTGCGTGCTTGGCTTCAACCATAAGTCCAAACTTGAGAACCACATGAAGAAACATGATCAAGTGAGTCAAAAAACACGTTTGGGTAACTGGGGTAAATTTATTGGGCAGGGTAATAAATGTATCAACCATCTATACATATATGTAATCTATCAATTTCTTACTTTTGTATATATCTATTTTATCACTTTTCTTACATTTATTACTTCCCAGTTCCGCGTCCTCACGTCACTAAGGGTCCTCACTGAAAACCAGCGCTGTGTTGAGGCTTGCCTTAACACAGCGTCATGCTGAGTGAGAACCTATTTGTCACAACTGCGACGTGCTACTTATAATTTATTCCATTTTTATATTCTATGTTTTTATATTGTTATTATTATTTTTTATTTAAGGTTGTTTTAGTTAAGTTTTTGTACGTCATTTTTGTGGCAATAAAATTGGTTTTCTTTCTTTCTTTCTTTCTTTCTATATCTTGGCAAATTCGTATGTGACACTCCCATGGTTCGCGGGTGACGGGGGACGTAAGGCAACGGGGGGGGGGGGGCAAGTGCGCGGGGCGGGGACTACCGGACGGGAGCGGCAGTCGGCCGCCCGAGCCGTTGACGATAACTTGTGTTTTCGGGTGCGGATACTTTAGACAAAACACACACAATACGTCATCGGGTAGTAACGTCCCCCGCTGCCCGCGTGGACCATGGGAGTGTCACGTACGAATTTGCCAAGCTATAGTATCTGTAACACAAGCCGCGTTGCTTAGCTCAGCAACTAGATGGCGCTGTGTCATAACGTCCGGCTATATTTATTTATTATTTATTCTAGTTGCAAATAAAGCGTAGATAAATTGTTTTCCACTATTCGTCACTTTTTCAACAAAATAAAATATGTTTTGTTTCAGTCTGCTGGTGAGATGGTTTGCAGTGTGTGTAGAGTGAGATGTCGAGATGCGCACGCCCTGTGTGCTCACAAACGGAGACACCGAGTCAGGTATGTACGGGCTAGTGGACAACATATATCGGTAAATATAGAATCGAGTAAAACATATCGATTATCGATGAATAGCAGTTAAAAATCGATTCTTAATTTTTCTTTTTAAGAATCTATAAATATATGTAGATTGCAAATTGAATTTATTACAATTTTGGATATACAATTTATTTAAAAAGGGAGGAAAAAGATTCGTTTTAACCTCCCTATTTATCGAGCTAAAGTTTTTTTTTTTCGTAGTCGTGTCCTCGAATTTTGGAACATCGTTAAGTAAATTGAATTTGATGTTAGTAATACATTAAAACAACTGAAATAATTGTTATAAAAATGCTGTCGTAAATAGGTCTCCAGTAATTGTATATCCCACTGCACAGCTTTACCAGTCATGTCAAGTTCTCACCGTACGTCAATTGTTTATCGAAAATATTATACTGAAACAACATGCTGAGCTCACATACAATCCTAAGATCTTACAAAAACGCAGAAAACATGCAGTATGTACCCGTAATCACTTCCCAAAAAAACCTTTTATTAGAAGATTTTATATTTTCATCGGTCCATACCTATATGTATAACAAAATTATAGTAATTAACAAAATATATTTATTTATTTGTATTTATTCTTTGAAATTTAGGTAAATTTGTTCACCCAATTCTGATCACTGGTGATGACTGAAGAAACAACTAGATGTTTTTTGAGAACAGCGCCATCTAGTGTCCAATAGTGTTGTTAGTTCCCGCGTGTGATCACAGATGGCGCTGCTGCGCGTGCGGCGACACCTGCTCCCGCGCCGCCGTGGCCGCCGACCACTTCGCGCGCGCGCACGGCGCGCCGCCGCCCACACACACCTGCACCGTGTGCGGACACTGCGAGCCGTCAGTACACACACTACTACAGACAGACACACACACTCAGTCTAACTCACAGACATTCAGACAAACGCACAAACATCTTGCCACACACAGTCAGAATCAGAGATAAATTCACACGTAAACAGCCTGCCACATACATACAGGCAGACTAACTTAGAGACAGACAGACAAAAACACACAGCTAAAGTCAGATAGACAAACACATACACTCAGATTGAAAAACACACACACACAAAGGTACAAACATACACATACGTAGAGAAAAACATATACACACACAAAAACCAAAGCAAACACAGAGAGACAAACACGCACACACACGAATACACACACAGATTTCCTCACTTGACCAGAGATTATTTCTGTCACACCAGGTCGTTGGGTAAACTGCGCAACCACATCAAGAACCACGCGGAGCGGCAGAAGTGCGAGCTGTGCGGGAAGACCTTCCGGGACAGGACCTCGCTACGTACACACCTGTTGTGAGTGCACCTCGGCATCAATTCATCATCATCAGCCCATATTCGTCCACTGCTGGACGTGGGCCTCCCCTAGTGAACGCCACAGCTCGACCTTCGGCTCTTCTCATCCAGTTGCTGCCAGCTGCCTTCTGCGAGTCGGTGGCCGTCCTACACTACGTTTGCCGAGACGCGGTCTCCACTCAAAAAGACCCCAATGAAAAAAATACATCAATTAATCATCAGCCTCCGATTACTGTTAGTCAAAGTCAAATCATCCAGTACGCGGTCGCCACTCGAGAACCTTCAAGCCCCATCGGCCATCCGTTCTTCGAGCGATGTGCCCTGCCCACTGCCACTTGAGTTTGGCGATTCTTCGGGCTGTGTCAGCGACCCGGCGAGGTGGACCGATGACCTGGTGGAGGTGGCTGGATGCGGGCGGCGTGGCGATCTTTGGGGGAGACCTATGTCCAGCAGTGGACGTCTAACGGTTGATATGATAATATCGATGATTATGACACAGCGCCATCTAGTTGCCGAGCTAAGCAACGAGGCTTGTGTTACGGATACTAGTTGGTTGATACACTACATGTATACTTTTGTTTTGTTCCACTGCTAGCGGGTTTCCTCTCATTTAAGAGGGATTAGGCTATAGCGAGCTGGGACCGGGATGGTTGGCGCTCTTTGGGGGAGGCCTACGTTCAGCAGTGGACGGCAATAGGCTGATGCTCATCAAACAAACATTTGTCCCTACGGTTATTCGAACCTGGGATTCGTAGCACAGAAGGCAGCGTTAACTACCGCTGGGCTAACAATGCATCTATATAGTATATCAACTATCTAGTATCTGCAACACAAGCCTCGTTGCTTAGCTCGGCAACTAGATGGCGCTGTTTCATAATTTCCGTATATATTTATTCTCAATGCCCATGACTCCAAATCTGTCCCAGCATCCACAAAGGCGAGAAGGAGTACTCGTGTCCTCGCTGCGAGAAGAGGTTCCTGTTCAAGAAGGCCATGGAAGTGCACCTGGTCACGCACGACGCGCCAGCTCACCTGTACTGCTATGAGGTGAGGAGTATTTTTTCTTTTTGACGTGAAATATCTATCATTATAAACCCATTATTGTCCCACTGCTGGGCACGGGTCTCCTCTCAATTGAGAGGGATTAGGCTATAGTCCACCATGCTAGCCTACTGCGGGTTGGCAGACTTCACATGCCATCGAGAATTCTCTAAAGCATGCAGGTTTCCTCACGATGTTTTCCTTCACCGTTTGAGCATGTGATAAATACGCACTACAATACACTGGCCGTGGCGACGCTATCGCCATAATGCAAAGTACAACAGATAATTAATACCACAGACATAATAAGATTGGGATATTAGTTATAACTCTTTGGTATAGAGGGTAGAGGTATGGAGAATTTCTGTCGTAATCTGTACTTATACAAATATTATTTGTATAAATTAATCTTTTTGTATTTTTTAGCATATTTCAAGCTAAGATTTTTAATTTTTTTATTAATAAAGAAAGAAGAATCGTCCAATCGATGTTGCTATGTCGCCGTAAGACATAAGTAACATAAAGAAGGCAAAATTCAACACATCAGGCGGATGCCTCGGTAGCTCAGTTGGCAAAAGCGTCTGGAGTACTTATCCAGAAGACGCGGGTTCAAGTCCCGCCTGAGGTTGATTTTTTCTTTCTTAATAAAAAATGTATAAATTAATTTCGATGTTTCACATCTGCCTGGTGTCCGGCGACGGCTAATTTGCTGATGGTAAGTGGTTACCGTAGCCTATACACGTTTGCAACACCAGAGGCGTCGCTCGCGCGTTGCAGACCCTGTAGAAATCGTCTAGGTTTAAATAATGGAGTTTCTAAACTGACAGCAAACGGAATGCCCATGCTGTCAGAACAGTCACTCCCCCAACGAGCTCTGGTAACCTTACTCACTCGCAGAAACACAACTATTGTTGTTTCACTGCGGTGTTCTGTAAGGCGGAGGTACTTCCCCAGTCAGGCAGCGAGATTTGAGCGAGGAATCTCGCTATGCCCTACCTCTCGTTCCTCGAGAGGTAGGGCATAGCAATAGCATATTTATATGTAGATGACAAAAAAAATTCATAGAGTTCCTTATCACGCGTTGCGAGAGGGGGCTAGACGGAAAAAATTAAGACGAAAAGTTGTAACGTCACTTTTTGCTATAGTAAGCTATTGTAAGCCGTGCGGCGTGCGCATGTTTCTCTGTCTGTCTCTCTCTCTCTCTTATAGAAAGCAAGGGACACCCGGATGGAACGAAGTTCCTTTCGATTAATTAGTGAAGGAATTGTAAAAAGGAACTTCGTTCCATCCGGGTGACCCTTGACACCTCTCAAGTTTTTTTTTTCTTTATTTTTCCTTCAGTGCGATATGAACTTCAAGAATCGGATGTCCTACACACAGCATATGAAGTACAGCCTCAAACACATCGACCCGGCCAAACTAAAGTAAGTCTTTAGTCATATGTTTTACAGTAGAACATCGACTATCCGAACGCTGACTCAGTTTATCCGAACGCCCGATTTTTCGAAATCTGACTCAGTTTATCTGAACGCCCGATTATCCGAACCCTGACTCAGTTTATCCGAACGTAGGTATAATGTGGTTAAATGACATATTTCGTAGCTTTTTAACCAGCTTCAAAAAGGAGGTTATCAATTTGACTGTATTTTTTTTATGTTTGTTACTTCATAACTTTCGGCTTGGTGAACCGATTTTGATGATTCTTTTTTTTTCTTTTTAGTTTTAAAGGTTTGAAGTCGGTGCCGGTGCCTGGTTTGAAGCCACCCTGCTCAAGAACTCACGCGATGAGTGTATGTACACTCATCGCGTGAGTTCTTGAAGTCGGTGCCAAGCCAAATGTAAAGGTATGTACCTTTACCTTTGGCTTGGCACCGACTTCAAACCTTTAAAACTAAAAAGAAGTTAAAACTATGTTAAGTTATTTTCTAACTTTTTAGTTTTGAAGTCGGTTTTTTTAAACGCAGTTTTTTTATGACAATCTAAAAAGCCAAAAATACGCAAAATTAGAGAACCCTAATTTTGCGCATTTACTGACATTTATTTATATATGGATGATTTTTAAAAGTACTTCAATTTATTTCCATTTCATTTACCTAATTTTGCCTATGTTCCACCAAATATACTGAATGTGCACCAAAATATGTTATGTAAAAGTATTGTTATTACTTATATACACTTTCTTGGTATTCACATTTGGTTCTGGCGTTGTGTGGTCACAGTTCTAACCTAACCTAACCGATATCTGTATTTTGCTGCTCAATCAGTAATTTTGTCGCTCAATCAGTATTTTCGATGCGCGGTTTATTATATTCCTTTATGTATTACTTTTTTGAAGGTACGCGTGTCAGTTATGCGACAAAAAGTTCATTAAAGCGACCAGATTGGAGGAACACAATTTGGCCGTACATTTGAAAGCTACGCCCATACGCTGTACTACACCAGGATGTAATTTTGTAAGATCTTTTGTTACTTATCTACTGTGTGTCATCGATTTTTGATGTGAAACATCTAAGCCGCACGTAAAACCGATTTCTGGAAATTTAAATTTGATTTTAGTTCTATTTTCAAGTTTACCTTTTTTTATCGAATTGTGAATTGTATTAAACCTCTTTGAGTTTGTGTTAATATGTTTCTTTTAACACTTATATATTTTTTTAGAGTAAATAATAATAAAAAAGAACGCCAAAAACTATACAGGGAAAACATAGCCTGTGTTTTACTTGAAAACAAATTATTTTTCTGATAATAAAATGTCTGACCGTGATAATTTAGAGAATGAATATCACAATATGTTCTTTTCTGCATATTACTTTTACAAGATTATTGTCGATGTTTCACATCTGCCAGGCGTCCCGTGACGGCTCACTGTATTTTTTTTTATAAATGTGACGGCGCATGCGTGCGTCGTCGATAATGTCAAAGTCGCTCTAGCGGAGCGTCGTGTGAATGAAAGCGGTGCGGATATCTTGTGTTGGAGACGAGCTGAACGGGAACCGTCTGCGACGAATCGCTTGTAATCTGCCCGAATAGTGTGCCCTAGTATCTGATTATAATGAGAAGTCAGAAGCGATATGATGCCTCCTGATCGAAAATACGCCCACAACAACTGAATACACGATGAATTCTGATGAAGGCTTTACTGCGCCGACACATGTATCTTTACTGAGATGGTTTGGGCATGTAGAGAGGATGAATGATAGGCGATTGACGAAAGGAATTTATAAGGCGGATGTCAGCGGAAACGCCGGGAGGGGGCGCCTTAGAAGGACATACACCGACCTAATTGGTGAACTCCTTCAAAAAGGTGCGCAGTACTCGTAACCGGCGCGCGTGCATGACGAGATGTGTGAATGTGGACGAGGCAAAAGTGGTATGCAGGGACCGTAGCGCGTGGCATTCTGTAGTTTCTGCCTACCCCCATGAGAAAAAGGTGTGAGTGTATGTATGTATGTATGATAATTGTAATTTTTAGGTAGGTTATTGTATATATTAATAGATGCAAAAAATACATTTCTTTTATAATTATAATTCAAGTTTTACTTGTGATGTATATATTCTTTCTTTATGTCTACTTCAATTGACATACACCACTGTCTACCACAGCTGAGGTCACCCCTCCATCTGGCGGCCCTTTCTGCCCCCCCCCCCACACATAAATTTTCAGATACACAAACAGTACCCCTTAACACACATATCACACACGCTACAACTACCCATAAATTACTCATTCTAACACACACTCACTCACACACACTGCAATGAATCATGTGTAATTTATTAGTTTTTAGTTTTAATTAACTTTTAGTTTTATTAAGTTTTAAATGTATGAATTTGAACTGACATCTCTCTCTTGGAGTATTCTTAACTAATGCAGTTATTAACGAACACAAAACTTGTGTAAACTTTTTATATTTCCAATAAATTATTTGTAAGTTTGAAATCCGCATACATCATCAATGAATGAGACCGGTCACTTGCCCCCCTCCCCCAGGCGTGCTCGTCCCGGCCGGTGCTGCGCACGCACGTGCGTATGATCCACCGCAACGCGCGCGCGCTCCGGAACCACGTGTGCCACGCCTGCGGGAAGACCTACACGGTGAGTGACTACAATATAAATAAGTATTTTCTGATGTTCTGACGTCACGAAAATGCCGATGCCATCTAAATCCTAAAATAATCTTATACATGACTTGCAAGTGTCTTTAAAACATCTATTTACAGGAATAAAATATCATTTCATATAATTTCAACCAATTTATTGTCCCACTGCTGGGCACGAGTCTCCTCTCATTTTGAGAGGAATTAGCCTTATTAGCTATAGCCTAATTCTTCTCAAATGAGGAGACCCGCGCCCAGCACCAGCATTTACATAATAAAAACTTTTTGTTAAAATTTACATAATAAAAAATTGGCGACTCGGTGGCGCAGTGGCTGAGAGATTGGCTTGTGTGTCACGGGTTGCGGGTTCGATCCCCGCACGGAGCAAATATTTGTACGTTCTACAGGTAGTTGTTCCGGGTCTGGGCGTTTGTGTATGTGAAATTTTGTGTTTGTAAACGCACCCACGACACAGGAGAAAATCCTAGTGTGGGGCAACGTTCATAAAGTCCAGTAGTGGGAAGTAAACCCAGTAAACATGTGATAATCGATTATCACATTCTTCTTGCAGACTAAGAAGACTCTAGAAGGACACTTGCGCTCGCACACGGGGGAGAGGCCGTTCAAGTGCGCGCTGTGCCCCTCCACGTTCGGCTACGAGGCGGCCCTGTACAACCACAACAAGCTAGTGCACCTTAAAGCCAAGGTCAGTACCGTCAGCCATCTTAACCGACTTCAAAAAACGAGGAGCTTCTTTTTTTATTTATTTTTTCATTGTAACCAACTTGCCTTAACAGTTAAGCACCACGCAAACAAGTTATTGGTCTGTGCAAGAAAAGAAAAAGAAAAACAAAGTCGAAAAGAGAAACATACTGAATTACAATTAGAAAAAAAATATTTAAAATTTCTATTCGACTGTATTTTTTAAGGTTCCGTACGCAAAGAGTAAAAACGGGACTATTACTAAGGCTTCGCTGTCTGTCAAGAGGCTGTATCTCAAGAACCGCGATAGCTAGACAGTTGAAACAGTTTTTTCACAAATTATGTATTTCTGTTGCCGCTATAACAACGAATACTAAAAACAAAATAAAATGTACATTTAAGGGGAGCTCCCATACAAAAAAAAACGCATTTTTTTGCCTAATTTTATACGGAACCCTTCGTACTTGACGGGTTTTGTGTTTATATCTTTTACCGCATTATAACTTTCGACTGCGTGTACCGATTTTGATAATTCTGTTTTTTATTTGAAAACCGGTGCTTCCCATTTCGGACAATTTTAAAGTATTTTTTTTTATCGACACAATTATTTAATTTCAACATGTTTTTTTAGCTCGTCCTTTGCTGTTACATCCTCCTTAGATCAATCCTACTCTTCTCATATCTCACCATTGATATCTCATCCCCCATTCATCCTCCTTCGTTCTCTGGTCTCCAAATCAAATCAAATCAAATCATTTATTTCAATTAGACCAATACAGGTGCTTTTGAATTGTCATATTTAATTGAATTTAGTTGCACGGTTCCAAAAGGTAGGTCTTATGGAGAAGAACCGGCAAGAAACTCCATAGATACTATTTTTAAATTAAATACAAAATTGTTGGTTTTGTTTTACAAAGATTTATGTATGTAATGTTATATCAATCTCCTAATTGCTCCCTCTTACCTCTTGGCTCCTTCTCCTGCCTTCGACACACTTCCCTCTGCTTCTATCTTCCTTTGCTGCTCCATGTTATTCTGCCAACCCCAATTCCCAAATAGAACGTAATACATCAGCCAGTAATACAATGTTCTCCGTCCAGACGGGGCGCCGCGCCCCCCCGCCGGGGCCGCCCCTCCCCGCCGCACCGGATCGCTTGCCAGTACCATAGACACCATACAAATACCATAGATAACATTACACATTTTAGCCCAGCAGTGAGACAGTGAATAGTCGCATGAATGGGGTGTATAATCTCTCATAAAAATACACACTTTTTTGATTAGAACTGTGTTAGTCTAAGAGCTGACTACAAAATTACTACGTTCATAGCGTATTGTCAAAATTTATTTTTGACATACAATTAAGACTGACGGAATCTATTTTTACCAATAAATAAACTACAATCCATCCCACAGCAATATATGTAAATAACATGAATATATTTGACAACCCGTTTAGCTGTCCGAGTCCTGGATGTTTCTATGTATAATATGTATTTACATAAAAAAAAGTATATAATTATGTAGTATATCAACCAACTAGTATCCGTAACACAAGCCTCGTTGCTTAGCTCAGCAACTAGATGGCGCTGTGTCATAAAAAACAAAAACAAAACAATCGTAGTGATTCTGCAGCCGGCTCTTGTACTATGTGTATTACTTTGTATGTTAGTTGTTTATCTTATGTAAGATATACACGCTTATATGCTATGAATTGGGGTTATTTTAGAACTATGGGACTATAGCCTAAAAAACATGGAAAAATGGACACAAAAGTATATTTTAGTCCCCATAGTAAAATATTTAACCGACTTCAAAAAGGAGGAGGTTCTCAATTCGTCTCAATTTTTTTTTGTAGTAGTGTGAACCTAATTTTAATTACATTCTTATGAATGTGGGACTAATTTTAAAACTTGAGGCCAATCAAATCAAATCATTTATTTCAATTAGACCAATACAGGTGCTTTAGAATTGTCAAATTTAATTGAATTTAGTTGCACGGTTCCAAAAGGTAGGTCTTTAATAAACAGTGGGCAGTTTAATAAACAGGAATATTGTAAAATCATTATACAGAATTGTTATAGCCCAGTGGGCTGACAAATTTTAATCCAAGGCACGCACTGACTTCGGAAGTTATGTGCGTATTTATCACATGCTCAAACGGTGAAGGAAAACATCGTGAGGAAACCTGCATGCTTTAGAGATTTGTCTCGATGGCATGTGAAGTCTGCCAACCCGCAGTAGGCTAGCGTGGTGGACTATAGCCTAATCCCTCTCAAATGAGAGGAGACCCGTGCCCAGCAGTGGGACAATAATTGGTTTGATGATGAATATATTCCTATGGTTCTAAAATACCACAAATTTGACATCACCCTATGTTCTAGATATAAGTAGAAATCTCAAAAATTTACCTTATATGTATGTCTATAAAGCATAATATTACAATCACGCTAGGCGTGTCGCTGGCATAGTATTAGAACCGGGGACCTGTATGTATTGTTACTACGAGTTTGTAACGCACAATCTATTATCACATTTATTTAGTTAATAATAGGGTTGAAAATTGTATCTCATGTTTTTGCGGAGTTTTTTCAGATTTCGATGTTAATGAAATATTTATTTCTTCTGCAGTTTTTTGTAATAAGTCTTTTTTAATGTTTTTTTTTTCGATTAGATCCATGTATTTTTGAATTGTTTAAACTATTTGCACGGTTCAAAGAGGTAGGTCTTATGGAGAAGAGCCGGCAAACAACTCCTTAGATACTGTTTTAAATTAATTAATATTACAAAAATAATTAGTTCGATGACCCGATTAGCGAAGCAGTAGTAAAGGGTGCCTTCTATGGTAACGGTCCTGGGTTCGAATCCCGGTTTATATGATGAGCATGAACATTTGATCTGAATCATGGATATTTCTATGTCTAATATGTCTGTATTTACAAAAAATAATATATATCTATGTAGTGTATCAATCATCTAGTATCCGTAACACAAGTTGCTTGGTTCGGCAACTAGATGGCGCTGTGTTATAATATCCGGGTATATTTCTATAGTTGCTTTAAAATAAAATGAAAGAGGTCCCAGGTTGGGCGCCATTAGGGCGTCGCGTCAGTGTTCAATGTTTTAACAGTATTTATTTTGATGTGAACCAATAAGTAGATATTAGATGTATTATTATATAAGTGTAGGCACTATAATACAGGATATTTCTTAACATAAATTTCTGCTTCGTTTTTTATCCGCACAGCGAAAGAATGGAATCAGTTGCCTGAGTCTCTATTTCCCGATGAGTACAATTTGCGGGTCTTCAAGTCACGAGTGAATAGGTATCTTCTAGGCAAGCGTGCTTCATCTTACACCACATCGTCACTTACCATCAGGTGAGATTGTGGGTAACTTAAACTTGATATAAAACAACTTATGCAATTATAATTATTTATCACTTTGTACAGAAATTATACGAGTACAGATATTCACTGTTGTACATAGATAATAAATACCTATACACCTATATACTTTCTCACGAACAGCTGATTACGTATTCGTCCGATTTCGGAGCAGCTCGTCTCGATTCGTGCGAGCTTCGTTGAGTTCGCCGAAACTCTGAGCAGGCACGATAGAAGCTATGCAATAGCTTAAAAATACAAAAGACATTACCTTATTGTGGAGACTTTTAAATAAGGTAATCGGTATTCAACATTTTCTGCGGCACAATGAAGCTGCAATTTTGGCAGTTTATAGATCCCCAGGGGGGAATTCCACACGGGTTCCGCAGGTGGTGTCATTTTTTTTTTCTCAGCCATTTTCATCCCACTGCAGGGCAAAGGCCTCCCTACCCTCCTTCCATCTCTCTCGTTCTAGGGCCTTCTGCGGCCAGTCAGGTGGTGTCTTAAGAATATTTATTTATTTAAATGCGGCACTAGTGTTTGTCATCTGGCTTTACTTGAACATAATAGTAGGCAGAGAAAGTGTTAAAAAATATTCTGTATATTAAATGAATAATAGGTCTGAGTGCAACAATAAGATTGGATGTAATGGAACATATTTTCGGAAATCAATGTCAAAATTTATAAACTTAATTGTCTGTGTGTTGTTTTATTTTGAAAATCCTTGACCCGTCCTCCTGCCTTTTTGGTCGACTTGGGAAAAGAACCCAGGTTCGTAGTGTGTTAATCGTGTCTATTCAATATTAAATTAAAACTTTATAAACCCCCGACACATTTTGTGGCGGCAATCTTGGACCGTTTTTCATCAAACATAGCTGAGAACACTCCCGACTAACTCACCTTTCAAACAATCAAAACGAATTCAAAATCGGTTCATCCGTTCGGGAGCTACGATGCCACAGACAGACACACAAACACATAGACACACAAACACACAGACACAATCAAACTTATAGCACCCCGTCGTTTTTGCGTCGGGGGTTCAAAAACAGCTTTAATACAATACAATAAGTGGGACATCTTACTAATATTAATTATAAACGCGAAAGTTTGTATGGTCGTTTGTTACTCCTTCACGCAAAAACCGCTTAACAGTTTTGGATGAAATTTAGCATACACATAGTTTATTACCTGGATTAACACATAGGCTTTTTATTCATAAACTGTGCGGGTAGTATAAAAGCTAGGGATAGTATAAAAATAAAACTAAAAATACAATTCTGTACATTTTTATTCAACCACTGTAACATGCAACAATCATACAAATAAATAAGACTATTAAATTAGTTTAAATACAAAAAAAACTAGAATTGTATAATTAAATAGGTAGGTATACGTTCTAACTATACATTTGTTTTGATGCTTATCTAACTTTTACAGTTTTCCATGACTGATGCTATAGGAGCCGAAACGTCAGAATTATAAAATCCGTAAAAAGTAGATTTATTTCAATGTCTTTCAATATTCGCGTAAGTATAAGAATTCGGTATTACAACAAAAATGTAACAATTCAATCTTTTTGTGATTTTTATTAATAAAAACTTTAAAAATTGAGTTATTTGTCAAACTTTTTATTTAAATTTTGACATTACCAATCAACCATCATATTATTTATGTTTCATATTTTTCAAATGTAAATCGACACAAAAGCCTCTTCAAATAAAACTATACACCATAAAATACTGCCAATATAAGCTAACTTAATTGATCATAAATTAAAATATGTATAAATAATTTTGAGTCTTAACTTATTTAAACAGATTTTTCCGCCAAATCGCTTTCAGAATCTGAAGAAAGTATTAAAAAAAATATAAATATATTCGGACATTATGACACAGCGCCATCTAGTTGCCGAGCTAAGCAACAAGGCTGGGGTTACGGATAAGAAATGGTTGATAAACTACATATATTTTTGAAATATCCATGACACAGGTACAAATGTCCATGCTAAACCCGGGACCTCTACCACAAAAGCCAGTAATACCATAGATTATCTTCAAACTAGTTTTTTTTTTATTGAAAGGTCATTTGAATACTTTTTTTCAAGTGCAAAGTAATTTAGCGTTTAGGTCCATATAAGTCTAACCTTAAAAACTAAATAAATCATTTCTATAATGATGGCAGATACGCCACAATGGCATAACGAGCATTTGTTTGTTAAAAGACATACAAAATTAAATATAATTTAGTCTTGGATAAAGAAAAAAAAATTCGTGATACGTTTTGCAATGATATTCTGTAAAGATTTACTGAGAAACTCATTTCTAAACGAAATAAATTGAAGAAATCACTACAACTTGTAATGTGAATAATTGTTTGCAAACCCATCTACAACACGGGAGAAATTCCTAGTGTGGGATAAGGATTATTTAAAATATCAATTAAAATAAGTTTCAAGTCTTGCTATTTACAGAATAACATTGCTCGATAGAATATCTATAATATTTAATTCGTTTCCCCAAACATTTTTGAAAATATTTTCATAAAATTTTGAAAATATAATAAAAACTGTGGCAGTCTGACCGAAGCCCTAAAGAACCCCAGAAGTTACAAAAGTTTCGTTCTTAATACGGGTCTATTATACTAGTGTGAGTTTATTTTAAAAATGGAAACGTCAACGTATTTTGCAGCGTTATGATTGGCTCGCGTCAAACTCCATCAATCGGAGCGCCGTACGTTGAATTTTGTTGACAGAACTGGATGTAGTGCTAATAAATTCCTTTGCCCGTCAATGTTTAATAAAATAGAATGTATTACTAAAAAAAGGATTACATTGAAATAAAAATATATTTTACAGATTTAATCGCGGTATATTGATATTATATTAATGCAGTTTCAGATTCTTTGCAGCATCACGTCATGGGACACCCAGAATCCGAAACGTCGGGTTAAAATAATATAAATAATCCGCGACAGAATCCGTAAAAAATATTTTTATTTCAAAGTCAAATATTCGCGTAAGTGTAAGAAAAGTATTGTACATATTAATCAAATGCCCGTCAGACTAGATTCTTAAATTTACGCTTTAGATTTACTGTAATCCTCTTCCTCGCTTATACTGGTAGCTACAGATATTTCTGTTACAGGCTCCTTGCTTCCAAAATACACGGCAACTTCGTTATCATCGCTGCTTATTGTATTTTCTGTTGGCGGCGGAACCACGACTTCGTTCTTCGAAGAACCTTCAATTTTCAAATCACAACCATTGTGAACATGATCAGAATTGACTATATGCTGAATATTCTTGGTACTTTGAGTTTCTTGGTCGGTTTTCGTGTTGTCTATTGGCTCATAACCGGCCGGTAATATGATTCCATCTGAGAAAGATTCTAAACGAACATTCGGGTTGAAATTTTGATAGTTTATGTTTGGTAGACTTTGCTGTAGGAATTGCGGTGGTTGATTTTGTTGTTGAGGCAAAGATTGGTGCGTCGAGAGCTGCGGTGACGAATGCTGTTGATGTAACTGCAGCGTTTGGTGGTTATGTTGGTGCTGTTGAGTCTGTTGGTGCTGTTGAGAATGTTGTTGCTGTTGAGACTGTTGTTGCTGTTGAGACTGTTGTTGTTGTTGCTGCTGCTGACCCTGCCCTTTACCCGGTTCCTCAATCGCATGCAAAATACTCTGAAGAAGCCCTTCTGATAGCAGTTGATCGTGAGGTACAGAAGATTTGTCACCATTGGAAGACTGAATTTGTACACTATACGACCCTATTTTACTTGGAATAGGGTTCGCTGTGTTTATATTCTGGCTTGAGGATACAATCTTCTGTTGTATCCTTTTAGCTTCATCATTTAAGTCTCTAATCCTTTCGGAAGTCTTTTGGATCTGATCGCTCACGTACTGCAGTCTTTCGTCTTTGATTGAGTGCTTTTCTTTCAACGACTTGGACTTTTGGACATTGTAGCTGTCTTTGTTTTTGATGTCGTTGGATACAGGGTGTATTACAGAGTGGTAGGTCAGCAGATCTTTGGTGAATGAGTCAGGAATGGTAATGGTGTTTGATGATTTGTTCAGCGTTGTGCCCAAACTGCTTAAGCTGTTGATGTAGCTTGTTGCAAGGTCTGCGGGTATCTTCTCTCCAGCTTTAGCTGCTTTCAATATAGCTTCATGATAAGGACAATGCTTCAAAATAGCTGCAGCATCTAGGTTCGATAGATTGGCAAGAACTGTGCCATCTAAAGTTGATGTTACAGTATTAGTGTTAGAACCTGAAGGCACATGGTCTCCGATTCCTACAGTCAAGAGTGGAACAGAGTAAGAGTCGATAGGAGAGCCATAAAGATTTGAAGGTTGCTGTACTTGCTGGAATGAGATGGGGTTGCCTGCGTGAGGGAGACTGTACAGATTCGTCGGTTCTATGGATAAGGAGACGCTATTTCCTGAATGGAAACCACTATTCCCGGTCTGGATATTGATATCCTTGATTTCTCTAATCGGCGGCGGCAGGTACGACGGCCCATGGTGAATATGGTCAATGCCATGAGAGTCTTTGTGATGTGTAGTATGAGCTATGTTTTCAAATAAGCCTTCAGGTACTGATTCCCTGAATTTGATCGGCTGTCTTGGATTACTGCCGCCGGAATGACCCCCACCGGAATGATACCCGTATGGTAGAGGCAGGCCAGGGTTGTGACGAGGTGGTGCACCGTATTGACTTCCTGGTGGGACTCCGTAATGACCTGATGGTGCTACTAAACCTTTAGCACCTTGTTGTCTCAACGATCCTGGATACGGACCATTGGAGAGCGTCTCTAGCGGTGGAGCTCCATAAGAATCAAAAGGTTTATTAGGCAACGCTTGCACTAAAGAAAAATCACCTTGATTTCCATGGTTCTCTGTGTAATGAGCCTCAAATACAGTCTTTGAGGGGTCGATGTTGTTAGAATCACCACCTACAATGGCGTTCAAGTCGATGTTAGCCAAAGCATCTTGGTGAACGTTGGCATAACCAGACGTGATCTGAGCTGACGAGAATTGGTTGTTACCGCCGGCGAATTCGTGACTTCCAGATGTAAACTGGCTACCACCACCCAGGAACTGGTTACTGCCTGACGTGAATTGGTGATGCTGTTCAACATTGGGCAAAGTTTGGTCCAAGTTTATGTGTATCTCTTGAGTGGGAGGCCCGTATTGGTCGCTGATCTGATTTACCTGTCCAATAGGTTTGGATACTCCGGGAATTGGTTTCCAGCCATCGTAGAGGACATGGGGGGGAGTTGGAGGGGCCGGAATTCCAGGGTGAGGAGGCTGCGGGTTCGGGTCTGGTTGTGGAGGTCCATAATGTCCTATACTACCAATGTTTTGTAGAACGAGTTGGTCGCTTGGTCCTACTGGGCCTAAATCGTGGCCTGGGGGTCCATATGTGTCAGCTGGGATCGGGAAGTTTGGCTTCAAGTCCACTGGTAAGGAGACCAAGGGAGTGCCGTAAATAGGAGCTGGCAAATTGAGTCCAAAATCAATGTTGTTGTCTAGAGGCGGTAACGAAATTGGGGGCAATTCTGGCAAGGGTAAGGCTGGTGGATTGGCAACTGGGGTGCCATAAGTTATCTTGGGAGGTCCATATACTGGCTTAGGAGGAGGGGGGCCATATACAGGCTTTGGGTTGTTACTAAACAATGGCTTGTTCAAAGTTATCTTTGGAGGCTTAAACGGAACCCCGTATGTCGGCTTTGGTAGACTCTGCTTAGGGGGTCCATATGTCTTCTTTGGCGGTCCATAAGACTGTTTCGGTGGGCTAAACTTTGGGGGGCCGTATACTGGTTTTGGGGGCCCATATACAGGTTTCGGGGGGCCGTAGATTGGTTTTGGTCGGGACTGCACTGGTGGTGGTGGCCCGTGGTATGTTTGGCTGGGGATGTTGATGGGGGCAGGCGGGCCGTATGCTCCAGGGGGAGTGTTGAAGACTTGGTGATCTGGCACTCCGTAGACTGGTGCTGGCACGGGGTGGGGAAAATCTGCAACTGAGGAAGAATGACATGGTTAATGCTTGATACGGTCATTTTATTGAGTTTCTTCTCTATAATCCAGTAAGAATTATCTTTACTAAGTCAGACAGACTTCAAATCAAATGTATTTCTGTCAAATGTATATCTGTCTTTCTGTCTGTCTGCCTTTCTGTCTGTTTGTCTATCTCTCTTTCCGTCTGCGTATCTGTCTGTTAGTTCTTCACACTATAACGGCTGAGCCGATTTAAATGAAATTTGGTATAGATATAGTTTAAGTCCCGGGGAATGACATAAGATAGTTTCCATCCCAGAAATCATTCCATAAAAAGAAGAAAAGGGACCCCCCTTTTCTCACTTTTAAGGGATGATTTGTAAAAGTTTGTATGCGGATAGAATTACTCATTTTACGCATAAGTCAGTGATTTTCGCAAGTTATTTGCGTATTAACGGTGAAGGAAAACGTGAGGAAACCTGTATGCTTGAGTGATTTTCATGTGAAGTCTGCCAACCCGCAATAGGCTGACGTAGTGAACTATAGCCTAATCACTCTCAAACGCGAGGAAACTATTGCCCATCGGTGGGACAGTGATGGATTTATGACACAGGTTTTGGGTCTTCGTGTTTATACATGTGACGCCCATGATATGGGACAGAAATGCTCTAGGGTTAAGATTTAATAAATAGGTATATTATATTTTTGACTACTTACTATTATTAGGCAGATCTTTGGGGGGTCCGTAGGCATCAGCTGGTAAAGGCTCCCCATACGAGTTGGACAGTCCAGCTTCTCTCTTCTGTGCTGTGCTCCCTGGAAACAGAAGAATACCAGATCAGTTGCTATTATCAGACGTACTAATAACCAGCCAAATTATATAACGTTTTTTTTTATGGTGATAAGGGGACAAACGAGTAGGTGGCTCACCTGATGGTAAGTGATGACCGCCGCCCATGGACATTTGCAACACCAGAGGCTTGCAAATGTGTTGCCTAACCCCATTGAAACCGTTCAGGTTTCTTAAAATAGGGAGTTACTGAACTGACAGCAAACGGAATTCCAATGCTGTCAGAATAGTCACTCCCCCAATGAGCTCTGGTTACCTTACTCACTCGCAGAAAGACAACTATTGTTGTTTCACTGCGGTGTTCTGTAAGGCGGAGGTACTTCCCCAGTCGGGCAGCGAGATTTGAGCGAGGAATCTCTTCACCTCTGTGTTCTTTTCCGAGAGGTAGCTACACAATGAAGGGTACTGTCAAACTTAAAAGCCCAGGGTCAGAATTTTTGATCTACCGTTGAATTACCGAAAATTTGCACACACAGCTTGGAAATGAAATCAGTTGCCTAAGTCTGTATTTCCCGACGAATACAATTTGGGGGTCTTCAAGTCACGAGTGAATAGGTATCTTCTAGGTAAGCGTGCTTCATCTTAGACCACATCGTCACTTACCATCAGGTGAGATTATGGTCAAATGCTAACCAATTTAACTATCTATGTATGTTTATAAAAGGAGAAACTGACTGACTGACATATCAACGCAGGGCCTAAACTGTAAGGGTTGGAACCTTGAAATTTAAAAATTTGTACAGGGGTTCCTTTTATAACGTAGGGGAGCTCTAAGAAAGGATTTTTGAAAATTCACCCCCTAAGGGGGTAAAACGGGGTTGCAAAGTTAGTACGAAACTTTGCCGTATTTGAAGTTATTCGGATGAAATTTATTTTTGTTAAATTGCGCGCGGGCGAAGTCGCGTCAATCAGCTAGAACTTGATAAAGTGAAGTGCAATTCTTCAAATACCTCTAATATGAAGAGTTCCACTTACCAGAGTGCGTGGCCTCAGCGACCAGGTCCTGCTCGGAGTCCTTGCTGACGAGTCCCGGAGGCGACTCCTCCGCCAGCACCGCTGTCACCAACAGCAGGAGGTATACCTGGAAGCATACGCAATTTTGTTTTAGTAAATATATCCGGTTATTATGACACAGCGCCATCTAGTTGCCGAGCTAAGTAACGAGACTTGTGTTACAGATAGCAGATAGTCGATACTGACTACGTATAAGTTTTTTGTTTGAAAAATAAATTATTTATTATTATTAACTTGGAAATATTATACATAGAAACATTTATGACTCAGGTAAAAATTACCATGTTCCTACTAAACCCGTAGTGTAAGATCCCAGGGCCGCCAGACGTCACGTATTTTCTGACGAACCAAATGTGGATTATTGAGTAGTGCTAGTTTGTACTAAGAACGCATGCCTACCAGCTATCTTGCCTAGTGGGCCAAGTTTTACCTCCTTAGGGAATGAATTTTCAAAAATCCTCCTTCTTAGCGGATGCCTACGTCATAACATCTACCTGCATGCCAAATTTCAGCCCGATCCGTCCAGTGGTTTGGGCTGTGCGTTTATAGATCACTATGTCAGTCATTCAGTCACGTTTGAGTTATATATATTTAGATAGTTTAATAAATAAACAAAACCACAAACAAATATATCGAATTATAATAACTTCGTCACGCACCAGCTTTCCTATCATTCACGGGCGCAACTCTTACTTTCTACATAGATCACGATCTATAGATCCTATTTAACTTGCGCACGAGTACTCGGCCTAATCACCTTACACCATTACGGCTGGTATTCACATGGTATATGGCAGAGATGGTTTAATTTACACACAGATCGTCGGTAAACTCGAACTCAAAATACCTAACTATATGTTTATTTAAACCGTCGCCGCGTCTTCGTGACAATCTTTAGGAGAGACCTATATTGTTGATATAACGATGATAAGACCAAATTTAATTAATTGGCTGTCTTTGTACGTCGACAATAAATACAGCCGTCAAAAACGCCCGCCCTTCACCGCATTTCTTTGAAATTCTTTCAAAGAAATGCGGCAGCTCGGAGTTTGGATTCGTGCCCGGTTGATGGCAATAGACTCGCCCCCTTTTACATGGGACCTAAAACATACCAGTGAAATGTAGGTGTACACCTCTGCCTAACCCTTCGAGGTTTTCAGGTGTGATAGTATATTTATTTTCAGCTGTATCCATACATTTGTAGTAATACGTTCACACACCTCTGCCGAACCTTAGAAAGATAATAGCGCGATAGCATCTATGGTATGTGAAAAACTCTTCCTTCCTCAACTATATTCCTGATTAACCAATTCCCATAGACAATAAAAAAACGTGTATTCTCTATAATTCGAATCTATTAAACACTCTTTTGTTTCGTAATCACCTACAATGGCATTTGAGAAAAAAATAACTAGAGCTGTCGCTGGATTCTTGGGATGGGAAGTGATTTGTTTTATCGATTGCTTGCAGATGTAGTGTTGGCATGAATGTACATACATATATCGATACTTTTATTTATAGACTAGGCTTTTGCCCGTGTCTTCGTCAACGCAGAATTAGTAATTTTATAATATAAGCTTTCAGCCCGCCTGATGGTAAGCGGTTACCGTAGCCTATACACGTTTGCAACACCGAGGTGTCGCTCGCGCGCTGCAACCCAGTCGAAACCGTTGGTTTCTTAAAAAAAACTATTAATATTACTTTCTGTTTTTTTATCAATCTGCTTGTTTCTTGAATCCCCTGACAAAGCTTCTACACCCCTTTTCACCCTTTCATGGCATGATTTCCGGGATCAAACTCATCCTGTCCTCATCCTTCATCGAGACTCAAAGCATCTTCATATCAAATTTCATCTAAATTGGTAATAGACATACCGCATACTCTCTCATTGTATGTAATTATATCGATAGCTACCACCATAACGTGTTTGTCCCAGCCTTCACTTGATATCGACGCCAAACTATCGATAGTGTCCCACCACTATCTGGAAACGAGTTCTCTAGCTTTCGTTAGTATCGGGAACAGAGTACCCGACAGTGTGTGTCAATGACACGGCACAGCATCCGCGCTTCTTTGCGTTAAGAGCAATCAACATACACAATAGTAGTTTGTAGTAGAGTTTTTACGGAATTTCGACTCCCGAAGCCGAAACGTCGGAACTTCTGACTGAAATTACTTAAACCTCCAATTTCGTCTAGTGGTAGTTAGTGCGACAGTCGAACAAGAGGTCTGGGGCTCGATTCCAAAGTCGAGCAAAGTGTTAGGTATTGGATTTTTGTATGAAATTCTCAGTAGCAGCTCGGAGTTTGGATTCGTGCCCGGTTAATGGCGATAGGCTCGCCCCCTATTACATGGAACTGGAAACTTGAAATAGTGGATATTTAAAACAGTATGTGTTGATGAATTCTTACCGCTTTCCATCTCGATATCTGAAACAATTAATACATTTAAATTAGATAATGTTAATACTTCATCATAATTATTATCTTGTCATTTTTTTAATGGCACAATAGGGGTTGGTGGACAACCCTTATCACTAAGGGGTATGAAAAATAGATGTTGGCCTATTCTCAGACCTACTCAATATGCTCACAAAATTTCATGAGAATCGTTCAAGCCGTTTCGGAGGAGTACGGGAACGAACATTGTGACACGAGAATTGTATATATAAGATTGGTTTGCTAGTATGTTCAATTAGACCAATATTACATGTGCTTTTGAAATGTCGAAACTAGTTGCACGGTTCCAAAAGGTAGGTCTTATGGAGAAGAACCGGCAAGAAACTCCATGGATACTTTTTTAAACAATATAAAAATTACAAAATTATTAGCTTTTGTTTACAATGATTATGATATTAATATAATTTATTCAAAGTGGGGCCAAATTTATATGGCTCTTTTTGAACGTCGACAATAAAGACAGCCCCCTAAAACGCCCTTCACCGCTTCCTAGTGTTTTTGCTGGGAAGAAGAAGCGGCGCAACAAACTCCCAAACAACAATGGAATTTTAAACAAAAATCTTCACGACCGTTTACAATGTATTGTATCTCAGAGTTTTGTCACATAGTTATGCTAATATTTGTTGAAAAAAGAAATAGAAAGTGATGACTGTTTTGTAAGAATCGAAGTGTTTCATTCAAAATATGTATATATGTTAAACTAACATAATATTACCATAGTAATTTATTACACTTACGCGAATATCAGATACAGGCTTCTGCCTGCGACCTTGTATAGAATTAACATACCATCACGCCTGTCGTCCCCGATGGGTTAGGCAGAGGTGTACTAATGTTACACCCACATTTCGCCCGTATGTTTTAGGTCCCATGTAATAGGGGGCGAGCCTGTTGCCATCAACCGGGCACGAGTCCAAACTCCGAGCTGCTAATGTGAATTTCACAGAAAAACCCAATAATACTTTGCTCGACCTGGGAATCGAACCCAGGATCTCTTGCTCGGCAGTCGCTCTGTACAACCACTCGACCAACGAGGCAGTTATGTTATATAACGAGGCTGATTAGAATTGTAGAATAAAATTAGTAAATGCGTCCAATTTGGTTATTTATTACCCTTTTTTTAAGATAAATATTATCGAATTCGCATTCAAACTTCCACCACCCTTTATCGCTATTTTAAGGGATGAAAAAACTATGCTATGTCCTTTGCCGGGATTTAAACTATCTCCACACCAAATTTCATCTAAATCGGTTCAGCGGTTTAAGCGTGAAGAGATAACACACAGATAGACAGGAAGACAAACAGTAACACTTTTGCAATTACAATATTTATTATAGTATGGATTAAAATAAATATACTTTGACTTTTTTTATTAATCACTCAAATATTTTCCCCTACCGAGATTCGAACCTTGGACCAGTGGTGTGTGCCTTGGGAACCTTGACTTTCCAGTCGACTGGTCACACCACTAAGCTACAAGGTATAATGTTTTCCTTCACCGTTTGAGCATGTGATAACTTTAAAAAGCATTTTTTTTCTGTTATACAACTTATACATACAGCCCAGTTATTTAAAATGCGGATCTCAAAAAAGGTGCGTCAGTTCGAACCTAGAAGCACTTAAACCGAACTCCGCTACAACGACTTTCTCACTTTCATTTAAATGTGAATGACGTAGGCACCGAACCCGCTACACCTGTTATGAAGTAGTGAAAGGCACGCTGAGCCATCTCGCTCGGATCACATTACTATGTCAACTTAAATATCATATATTTATTACTAGATTTTTGAGAGGTAGGGCATAGTGAGATTCCTCGCTCAAATCTCGCTGCCCGACTGGGGAAGTGCCTCCGGCTTACAGAACACCGCAGTGAAACAACAATAGTTGTATTTCTGTGAGTGAGTAAGGTTACCAGAGCTCATTGGGGGAGTGACTATTCTGACAGCATGGGAATTCTGTTTGCTGTCAGTTTAGTAATTCCCTATTTTTAGAAACCTAAACGGTTTCTGCAGGGGTTGGCATATGCGTTGCCAACCCCTGCAGAAAGTCGCATTTGCAAGCCTTCTGGTGTTGCAAATGTCCATGGGCGGCGGTCATCACTTACCATCAGGTGAGCCGCCTGCTCGTTTGCTACCTTATCACCATAAAAAAAAGCTTTTGCCCGTGACTTCATCTGCGTAAAATTAGTAATTTTATCCGCACCTCCAGCCCCTTTTTCATCCTTTTAAGGGATGATTTCCAGGATGAAATCTATCCTATGTCCTTCCCCAGGCCTCAAAATGTCTCCATACCGAATTTCATCTAAATCGGTTCAGCGGTTATAGCCTGAAGAGGTAGCAGACAGGCAGACAGACTCTTCCCCATTTATAATATTTATAATAAAAGTATGAAGTGTATTACTAGTGGCCCGCCCCAGCTTCACACGGATAGTTATTATTTAAGTATTAAAAAAAAATCTCCAATTATTTTTTTGATGCGTATCACTTATTATTTTTAAAGTAAAACATAGCCAAAATCAAAATCAAAGTATCATTTATTCGAAGTAGGCCAAATTTTATTGGCTCTTTTTGAACGTCGACATTATAGACAGCCCCCAAAAACGCCCGCCCTTCATAAGCCTATGTTCAACACGGATAGCGCAGCATTCTAATTGTGAAAGTATTATTTACATTGGTCTAATAGTTTCGGAGCCTTTTGAATGCAAACAAACAATCAAATCTTTCCTCTTTAGAATAATAATTATTATTAATTTATTAAAATTTCGTAAAAAAACACTGCCTCGTTGGTCTAGTGATGGTTAATGCTACTGCTGAGCAAGAAATCTTGAGTTCTATTCCCAGGTCAAGCAAAGTTTTGTTGAGCTTTTTCAATAAAATTCTCAGTAGCAGCTCGGAGTTTGGGTTCATGCCCGGTTGATGGCAATAGGCTCGCCCCCTATTACATGGGACTTGAAACATACCGGCGAACTGTGTGTAATAATAATTGTTTACTTCATAACAAAATTACTTACAAACAAACTTACCTATCTTAAGAATTAATTAAATTGTATTTCGACTATCAGCGCCAATTGTCAAGCACATAGCAAAAATTTGCCCTCTATACAAAAATATAGATTAGGTAGAGTATTTTTTTTGTTTTACTTGTGTATATAATTAGTACAGCTCTGCTTACCCTTCAGGGTCGACAGGCGTGATGGTTACATGTTATGTTATGTAAGGAAAAAAAACAGTACATTCTTTTAATATACATTATTCATTTATGTTGCGTCACGCTCGTGAACGGATGCTGTCAGTTGGGACTGTTCGACTCAAACATATTACAGTTATTACAATTATTAATTCGATTTGGTCTTTATTATCTCTTATTTTGAAAGCATTTTATGCTTATTATTTTTTGTTTATATGTATGACGAAGGTGACAAACTATATCTTTCTATATATAGAAAATATATCGATGAATGGGGATTAAAAATATCGATTATATTTAGGATTGTTTTATGACAACACTACTTTTGTGAGTTTTATTCAGTAAGGTTGGCGAACGGTCTAACGTCTATTGCCATCAACCGAACTGCTACTGAGAATTTCATAGAAAAACCCAATAACACTTTGCTCGACCTGGGAATCGAACCCAACGCCTCTCGCTCGGCAGTCACGCTGTGCGACCACTAGACCAACGAGGCAGTTATATGATTCATGTATAATTTGTTGTAAATACATACATATTGTACATAGATACATCCATGTTTAACCAAAGGGCCCTGGAGTTGGTTGCCTAGCAACGCAACTAACAGGTGTGCGAGGTCAATGAATGAATAATGAATGATTGAATGAATGATGATTGAATGATTGTTTATTTCTGTAAATAGATCTTTTTAAAGACACTTTTACAAGTCATGTAATATTTTTTTTTAGTATCTAGTTGACATCGGCATTTCCTAACTGACGACCTCTGAGAAGAAATGCCGAAACAAACTCAGAGAATCATGGTCTCTTTTAAAGTCCAAACATTTTGGTTATACGGTTGGAATACGCTTCACGAATGCCGTTCACATGTAGGCATTTGCCTCGTCGCTTGCCCCCTCCCCTGTCTCCGCTTACGTACTCTCTGCCAGGTCAATACTTTCTCCTACTTTCTGTGCACAACTTGTTTAAACATACCTACACTCAAAGTAATTACGTAAATCGGTATTGATGTCGTAACTCAGTTATTTGAGAATGAACGTTATCTTGACCTACCGTTTGGTTCATAATTGATTGCGGTGATAGGAGACAATCCATTTGAATATTATTAAATTGTTGAAATAAAACTACTTTTTACGGATTTTATCGCGGTATATTTGATATTATTTTAGCCCGACGTTTCGGATCCTTTATAGCTTCCATGGTCACGGGCAGACTTCTTCTCGTCTTTCGGTCGTGAAGGACACGGTGAGCTCGTTCTGTGTAAATCGGATTATCAATAATAATTAAAAATGTAAGGTAGCTGTTAGTAATTATAACTTCAAGACGACCGACACCTCAGTCTGCCCGTGACCATGGATGCTGTAAAGGATCCGAAACGTCGGGTTAAAATAATATCAAATATACCGCGGTAAAATCCGTAAAAAGTAGTTTTATTTCAATGTCTAATATTCGCGTAAGTGTACGAAATCAATTTATTAAATTGTGTCTGTCTGTTTGTTATTGCTTCACGGTATTTTTTTTTATTGCGATAAGTGGGCAAACGAGCAGGCGGTTCACCTGATGGTAAGTGATCACCGCCGCCAACTCCAGAAGGCTTGCAAATGCGTTGCTAACCCGTGCAGAAACCATTTTGGTTTCTTAAAATAGGAATTACTAAACTGACAGCAAACGGAATTCCCATGCTGTCAGAATAGTCACTCCCCCAACGAGCTCTGGTAACCTTACTCACTCGCAGAAAGACAACTACTGTTGATTCACTGCGGTGTTCTGTAAAGCGGAATCAGAATGCGGATTTAGATGAAATTTTGTAAATTAATTGAGTCCCGAGGAAATATATTATGATAATATTACAGATACGTTTGAATTGTCAAATTTAGTAGCACGGTTCCAAGAAGTAGGTCTTTTGGAGAAGAACCGGCAAGAAACTCCATAGATACTGTTTTAAAATTACTAAATATTCTTACAATGTAATATAAATATGATAATAGTGCAAATTAATGTATAAACGAAATAACTATATACCAAGGAAAAATAATAATCAATTTAGGTTGCCATAACATGTATGAGCCGACCAGTCCCAACTGACAGCACCCGTTCACGAGCATGACGTGTGTATCAGCGTCGTTCTACTCAACCATATTGTAGGGAATAAAAAGACCCGACACACAACGCCACCATCAGCAGGACATTTGTCATAATATCCATATATTTAATAAGTATTTAGTTTAATGTAACGTAAGCGTTAAAAATCAGTAACTATAATAAAAAAAAACTAATGGGTGCGTGTACTTATGTACGCGCGTGAGAAGTTATACTTCTTTGGCATCATTAAATAGTTAACCTTCATTATATTGGAGCACTTGAAAAAGTATATAAGCACAATTTTTTTCACTAATATTCACAAATAGTAAGTAATATCAATCAAAATATTCAATTTAAATCACTCCTGAATATAATTTATTAGCACATATATAATTCGCACTTGTATGAAACTAAAACACGTGTTGTGAATGTATAAACTAGAAACATGTTGATAAATATTATAAATATGAAAACAGTGATCAGAGGTGACGAGCGTACCAACATGCGCGACTAATATCTAGGTTCAATTTCTATTTTGTTGGTAGCTTTTTTTTCGAGACTTAATGAGCGGTTAAGCAGACAGCTTCATACTGTTAATTTTGTGTCACAGATGCGCGCGCATCTTAAAATTTCACTCTCATCATTTTTTCATAACGCGCCTAAAGAAGTATAACTTCAATAATCATAAACATGTTTTGAAATGTACATGTAGTGGTGGACCTAATGCCTTAGACATTCTTTTCTGGTCAACCTAAGGGAGATGCAGGGACAAAAAACGGCAGGAGTGTTAAGTGTTCCGGATTGGAACTGTGCTTAAAACAATGTTATGTAGGATTTGAACATTGCTATGTAAGTACTTAATTAACTAAAAGTAAAACTTGGAGGAGTGTTTATTTATGTCAGTAAAACGGGCGGTCTGAAAATCAGCGTTGACAATGTGTTGCACATTGTCAACATTTGCTGAGACTGTACCTTTTGTCACAATGAATACTGTAACGGTAAAACTTATGTTTGTACTATAATATTTTTTTTTGTGTGGCAATAAACATTTTCTTTCTTTCTTTGTTTCTTTAAATATATTATTATCATCAATTCATTGACTGTACCACTGCTGGGCACGGGTCTCCTCTCATCTGAGAGGGATTAGGCTATAGTCCACCACGCTAGCCTACTGCGGGTTGGCAGACTTCACATGCCATCGAGAAATTCTCTCAAGCATGCAGGTTTCCTCACGAAGGTTTCGATATGATAAATACGGTCTTAAACTTAAAAATCAGAGCTTTAACCTCAAAACCCATGAGTCAAAATAACTTGAGCTATACAATTATAATAGTTCATCCCATAAAACCGAAGTAATAATACCAACTAGCTATTGCCCCCGATTTCGTCAGCGTAAAATCATTATTTTTATTCCACCCCCCTTTTCCCCCTTTTAAGGGATGATTTCCGGGATGAAAACTATCCTATATCCTTCCCTGGGATTCAAACTATCTCTATACCAAATATCATCTTAATCGGTTTAGCGGTTATAGCGTGAAGAGGTAATAGACAGACTGACACACTTTCGCATTTATATTATTAGTAAAATGGAATGTATATATGTTAAGTAAACATAACATAACACTTTAACACGGCATGAAGTATTTTGTAATCTGTTACAAACGTTGAAATTAGTTTCAAGAGGATAAAACTTTCTAAACTTATGCAATCTTACGATTCAAAATCGCCCTGAGGGTATCAGAGAATGGTTATTATAGTTTGTAATTAATTGCGTATATCAAAGTGTAGTTATAGAATAAATGGGATAGTATGTATGTTTGGGCATTTTGAGAGGATGAACGATTGGCGATTGACGAAATTTATTTTTTATGGTGATAAAGGGCAAACGAGCAGGCGGCTCACCTGATGGTAAGTGATCACCGCCGCGGGACATTTGCAATACCAGAAGGCTTGCATATGCGTTGCCAACCCCTGCAGAAACCGTTTAGGTTTCTAAAAATACGGAATTACTAACATTGAAATAAAACTACTTTTTACGGATTTTATCGCGGTATATTGATATTATTTTAACCCGACGTTTCGGATCCTTTACAGCATCCATGGTCACGGGCAGACTGAGGTGTCGGTCGTCTTGAAGTTATAATTACTTACAGCACTAAAACTTAAAACTTCACGACTGAAGGACACGGTGAGCTCGTTCTGTGTAAATCGGATTGTCAATAATAATTGAAAATGTAAGGTAGCTGTTAGTAATTATAACTTCAAGACGACCAACACCTCAGTCGGCCCGTGACCATGGATACTGTAAAGGATCCGAAACGTCGGGTTAAAATAATATCAATATACCGCGATAAAATCCGTAAAAAGTAGTTTTATTTCAATGTCCAATATTCGCGTAAGTGTAAGAAATCAATACGGAATTACTAAACTAAACAGCAAACGGAATGCCTATGCTATCAGAATAGTCACTCCCCCAACAAACTCTGCTTAGTTTGGGACTAGATAGTGCTGTGTAAAATGTCGCAGAATAAAAAAAAATCCCTATAAAAGTCATAAAAAGTAGTTTTATTTCAAGCTGACGTTACACTGTTAAGCCAAAACTACAAATATTCTTATCGGCTAATAACATACCATTATTTTGCATAAATATTCTAAACTCACACACATTCTAAAAAACAACTAAACTGATCTAAATGACGATTCACTTTCTTATCAAGAAATTCACACACTGAGAAATGTACCTCTGATTTAGTTAAATGAATTTACATATAATGATGTACAATATTATGATTATCATATATACTAGAATCGTCAACATCAATCCATTTACTGGCTCACCTCTAGGCACGGGTCTCCTCTCATTGGAGAGGGATTAGGCTATAGTCCTGAAGGCTTGCATATGCGTTGCCAACCCCTGCAGAAACCGTTTACTAAACTGACAGCAAACGGAATGCCCATGCTGTCAGAATAGTCACTGCCCCAACGAGCTCTGGTAACCTTACTCACTCGCAGAAAGACAACTATTGTTGATTCACTGCGGTCTTTTGTAAGGCGGAGGTACTTCCCTAGTCGGGCAGTGAGATCTGAGCGAGGAATCTCGCTATCTCCAAAAACTTCTTACGACCGCCAACGAGGCAATTAAACAATTACTTAATTAATACTATTTTAAGTTTTATAACTTCTGTAGTTCAATGACTTTTAACGCAACATTTAACATAAGAGCAACGACCGCAGGCAATAAAATTACTTCCGAGAACCACCGAAGACTGTAATTTGCTTGACTGAATTGATATTAATTATTTAATCTATGTATGATAACTATGATACCTTCACGCCTGTATACTGGAAGTTGTAAACAGACATTATGAAACATGAAATACTTATTAGGGTTCCGTGCTCAAAGGGTAAAAACGGAACCCTATTACCAAGACTTCGCTGTCTGTCCGTCCGTCTGTCCGTCCGTCTGTCTGTCAACAGGCTGTATCTCAAGAACCGCGATAGCTAGACAGTTGAAATTTTCGCAAATTATGTATTTCTGTTGCCGCTACAACAACAAATACTAAAAACAAAATAAAATAAATATTTAAGGGGGGCTCCCATACAACAAACGTATTTCTTTTTATCCTAATTTTGTACGGAACCCTTCGTGCGCGAGTCCGACTCGCAAATGTTTTTTAAATAAAATGAATACAGTCTTAAATAAGAATTATTTATTTACATTTTACATTACAATAAGATATGTAATGAAAATAAATAATTAACTTAGGTTTAGTAGTTGACTGAACTGTTGGTGCAGTGGTCGGGCGATCGGCTTTCGTGCCACATCATGTCACCGGTTTGATTCCCGCACGGTACAAATACATATATGTATGTATGTAATTATGTATGGTCCACAGGTAGTTGTCCTGGGTCTTGGTGTTTGTGTAGATATGTAAATATTTGTGTTTATAAACGCACTCGCGACACACGAGAAATTCCTATTAAACGTTTGAAAATAAATTTAAAAAAAACTGGTCCTAAGCACGATAGCTGAGCGTGAGTTCCAAGGTTAGATTCCCGAGTCGAGCAAAGTGCCGAAATATGTATTCGTGCCCAATCGACGGTGAAAGACTCGCCCCCTATTATGCAAAATATGGATGTACATTTCTACACCTCTGCTCAACCGTTCGGGGTTAGGCAGAGGTGTACTACTCGTTTTATTTTGTCTTGGGTAAATAGTTCATACATTTCACATCAAACTGCATCATTCTCATATTGATGTTGCAAATGTAAATTGTAAAGGAATTGACTTCCTATATTGTATTTTTATTCATTTAAAAGAGTATCAATGGAGTTTCTTGCCGGTTCTTCTCCATAGACCTACTTTTTGGAACCGTGCAACTAGTTTGACAATTCAAAAGCACCTGTTACACTGGTCTACTTGAAATTAATGTTTTGAATTTGAATTTGATGTAAATAAATCAGTTTCACACTATCATTCCGTGCTCAGTAAAGCGACTCATCTTTAACATAATCTGTGGCAGAACAAGTTTTACTTTCTTTCTGATAGAAAGTCACAGAGGTCGCCCGAGTACAGTGAACGACAGAAATGTACGCTCATCTGTCATCATACATATTATAAAGCTTAAGAAAATAAATAATAATATAGATAAATATTTCCGGACATTATGACACAGCGCCATCTAGTTCCGTGCTAAGCTACGAGGCTTGTGTTACGGATACTAGATGGTTGATATACTACATACATACTATTTTTTTTGTAAATACATACATATTATACATAGATACATCCATGATTCGGATACAAATGTTGATGCTCAGCACACAAACAATTGTCCCTACCGGGATTTGAACCCGGGACCCTTAACACAGAAGGCAGTGTTAACTACCGCTGGACTAATTGGGTCGTCAAAGATAAGATAAAAAGATAAGCTATCTATAATTTAAACCGTTTTGTAACAAATTCTTAAAATTAACTTTTTTAACATCTCTCACACTGTGATAACTGTATCATTGTGAAATCAGAGGTTCGAAGTTCGAACCCAAAGCTGAATTTTCAAAGTTACGTGCGTATTTATCACGTGCTCAAACGGTGTACTTCTGACCGCGACTGTACTAAGTAAAGAAGTAAACGACATCGCATATACGCTTATTTGTGTTTAAGTTAGTTGTAATGTTTCTACAGAGAGTTGACCTTCTCTCAACACACTTCGATTTCTAAAAACATCGTTTATTAACCGCACACACTCACACAAACACAGAAAACACACTCACACATACACTGCTGGATATAAATAAGTTAAGCGTCGCCCCTAGGTACTGCCGACCGATATAATTGATAAAGTATCGACAATCTATACTAAATCATTTCATATTCATACTTATAATATTAGTAGCTGACTCAGCAAACTCTTATTTTACCACATTATAGGGGTACGTGGTAGAAGAGTGAAAATGTTGTGTTACAAGTATTTTTTTATAGCAAATCTTAAAAAAAGTACAAAAAAAAATCTTAAATAAAAAAAAAGAAAGAAATGTCTGGTGAGGGACATCCTTATCACCTAGGGGTGTAAAAAATACCCTACGACTTATTCTCAGATCTACCAAATATACATTAAAAATTTTATAATAATCCGTCAAGCCGTTTCGGAGGAGTACGGGAACGAACATTGTGACACGAGAATTTTAAATATAAGATAAACGCAAAGATATGTCTGTCCATCTGTTACCTCTTCACGCTTAAACCGCTGAACCGATTTAGATGAAATTTGTTACCTACAGAGATAGTTTGAGTCCCGGGAAAGGAACATAAGTTTTTGTCTCGGAAATCATCCCTTAAAAAGGCGAGAAGGGGCTGGCAATTTATATGCGGATTTTTTTTCAAAGTCCAAGTCAAAATATCATTTATTCAAAGAAGGTTTATTCAAAGTCGGCCATTTAATCGGCTATTTTTTTATATCAACAATAAAAACAGTTTTTAAAGTTTTTAAAATTTTATCAAAGCCCAACTTAAGAATCACCGATCCAATTCCAAACCTCATTATGCAACGCTTAACCTCACGCACTCAAGTCAAGGACACTGCAATTGTAACATTATCTAACATAATCTGTATTCATTGAAGGTTGTATTTACGTGACTGGAGTTTTTTAAAAGTAGGCTGATCAAAGTCAGAATGTTGGCAACATTGCAAGTAACTGTCATTTTAATTCGCAGTTTTAGTTTCCGATACAAAAACGTTGCAGCGTTATAAGTTTGACGTGTCTGTGTGTCTATGTGTGTGGCATTCTTAGGTCCTGAACGGATGAACGGATTTTGATTTTCTTTCTGTGTTTGAAAGGTGAATTATTCGGCTACTTACCAAAGCCGCTCCCCTATTTCTTGGAGTACTTTAAAATGGGAGTGAAACGGTTTCTACAGAGTCGGCAACGCGCAAGCGACACCTCTGGTGTTGTGAACGTCGGTCCCAGCGACTGTTTTTAAGGGTTGGATCTTGAGATTTCATTTCTGTACTAATATTATAAAGAGGATAGATTTGTATGTTCTTAACAAATAAACTACTCAAAAACTACTGAACCGATTTTGAAAATATTTTCACCATTAGACTTACAGAACTGCCTCGTTGGTCTAGTGGTCGTAAAGTGTGACTGCCGAGCAAGAGGTCCTGGGTTCGATTAACAGGTCGAGCAAAGTGTTATTGGGTTTTTCTGTGAAATTCTCAGTAGCAGCTCGGAGTTTGAATACGTGCCCGGTTAATGGCAATAGGCCTCGCCTCCTATTACATGGGACCTAAAACATACCGGCGATACGTGGGTGTACATTAGTAAAGCTCTGCCTAACCTTTCGGGGACGACAGGCGTGATGGTATGTTTCACATTTAGAATTCTAAATTATCCTTGAGCAACATAGGCTATATTTCTTATATATAAAATTCTCGTGTCACAATGTTTGTTCCCGTACTCCTCCGAAACGGCTTGACCGATTCTCATGAAATTTTGTGAGCATATTGAGTAGGTCTGAGAATCAGCCAACTTTTTCATACCCCTTAGTGATAAGGGTTGTCCACCAACCCCTATAATGTGGCAAAACAACGTTTGCTGGGTCAGCTAGTATTACTATAAAAAATTATGTCTCTCGAAGTAACACGTGTGAAGCCGGGGCGGGCTACTAGTCAATTATAAAGATCTATTGGTGTCACCAATGCTAAAGACCAAGGTCTCAAGTTCGATTCCAAGGGCACGACTGACATTTCAAAGTTATAACAATTTTAATGATTTTTTATCTCATATGTCATCATCGCTCGAAGAACGGGTGGCCGATGGGGCTTGAAGGTTCTCGAGTGGCGACCACGTACTGGAAGACGCAGTGTGGGTAGGCCCCCGCCAAGGTGGACTGACGACCTGGTTAAGGTCGCTGGAATCCGCTGGATGCGGGTGGCACATGACCAGTCGTCGTGGCGATCCTTGGGGGAGACCTATGTCCAGCAGTGGACGTCTAACGGTTGATATGATGATGTCATCAACGTATTACTGTTCTCTAGCAAATCGATGTATTGTTCACCACCAATAATGTTGAAATACAATTTAGAAAGTGCCGTCTGTATGACATAATACGGCGCACCCATCCAAAAGCTGACCGGTTGTGCTCTGGCAGTACTTTCATATGCCTACAACCGGACGAAAGCCGATTCGACATGACAATTGTATGTACACGTCTTAAGTGCGACAATACTCTTGCTGTGATAAAGTCGAAAAAACCCACTGCTGTTGTCCCACTGCTGGGCACGGGTCTCCCCTCATATGAGAAGGATTAGGCTAAAATCTCTCAAGCATGCAGGTTTCCTCACGATGTTTTCCTTCACCGTTTGAGCATGTGATAAATACGCACATAAGTTCCGAAAAGTCAGTGGTTTGAATTAGAAACTTTTGACATCTCAGTCCATTGGTCATAGCTCATGTGTTTTGTGGTTTTAGTAATTTATTAAGTACAAATAATACATTAATTCACAATAAGTCTAAAAAGACAGAGTACAATAATATCTAATAAAGATATTCCATATAATGTCATACAACTAAACAAATAAATAGATAAATATATATAAATAAATATTCCTGGACATTATGACACACAGCGCCATCTAGTTCCGTGCTAAGCAACGACCAACGAGGCTTGTGTTACGAATACTAGTTGGTTGATATACTACATATATACTTTTTTTTTTGTAAATACTTACATATTATACATAGATAGATCCATGACTCGGATACAAATGTTCATGCTCATCACACAAACATTTGTCCCTACCGGGATTCGAACCCGGGACCCATAGAACAGAAGGCAGTGTTAACTACCGCTGGCCTAATTGGGTCGTCAAATATATAAATATATATACATACCTATATTTATATATTAGCGTAGACCATTTCATAAACCCTGAACTGCCTGGTCACCCTAGAAGGCTATATAAACCTTGGGGTATTTATTTCCTGCAATTCTTCGTGCCATTTAGTCCCCCTAGTTTCCCACAGTAAAAACGGAAATCAATTTTCTCTGCGCAACTAACGGAAATGACGTAGTTACACACTGTCGGCGCCTTGTGTGTAGTTTAACATTGAAGGTTATGACAAAATGGCGGTTAAACAATGTTTTAAATCAAGGTTGCGTTTCTAAATTGATAATAATGATATAATAACGTTTATTGTATACTATAAAATGGTGTAAAACATATAAAATAACCAAATAGCTTAAGATAATTATGTTTTAATTAAATTGCTAGTTTTGTTGTTATTATTTTGGTTAAATATGCTCACGCAAAAATAATAAATAAATTGTAAGCCATCTAGTATCCGTAACACAAGCCTCGTTGCTTAACTCGCTACTAGATATTCGGATTTGTTTATTTATTAATTAAATTATACTTTAACAAAAAAAATCTTATTGTAAACAACAAAAGACACAAGAAACTGTGATAACACTGAGGTAACTGACTTAAGGTGGAAGCTCCACGCTAACCCGCGAAATTAAAATTTTCGTACGTTTTTTGTCTATTTCATGAAAAAGTCATTCAATATAGTTATATGCACTTTGAGGGCTGTTTTATTGATTTAAATGATTATAATTCTGTAACTAAATACCTATTACAGGTGCGAATTATATTTTGTTCAATGTACAGCCTGACAATGACCGGCAAATTACAAAAAACGTACGAAAATTTGAATTTCGCGGGCTAGCGTGGAGCTTGCATCTTAAGGAGCGGACAGGGGGGAGGAGGGAAGAGTGGCTCCTCTATACGTAATAGTATCACAGACAGACACTCTTTGCCGGAACCTCGGTGAGGTTTTGAAAGTCACTTTAGAGACAGGTGAGATTTGTCTCAAAGCAGGTCATTCAACTTGCAGTGGGCAACGCTGTGGCATAGACTAAAGATATAAACACTTTTCAAGCAGAAGCGACATTGTACAATAGTTTTATTAACCCCCGACGCAAAAACAACGGGTTGTTATAATATATTTGACGTGCTGAGCGGCTATTGGGTTTTTCTATGAAATTCTCAGCAGCAGAGTTTGGATTCGTGCCCGGTTGATGGCTATAGACTCGCCCCCTATTACATGGGTCCTAAAACATGCCGGCGAAATGTGAGCGTACATTAGTACACCTCTGCCTAACCTTTCGGGGACGACAGGCGTGATGGTATGTTAAGTTAATGTACCTACAATCATTAAATACTCTTTGGTAGTAATCATACCACCGTCTCACGCAGACAGCTCATTAACAATGCTCGCTGAGAACCTATTGGTATCTGACGCCATTGCATTCATAGCGTGGGAACTATTTGCATATTAAATGGGGTATTCACTTACGATATTAGTTTAGAAAAGTATTAGGTATATTACTGTTTTGACTACTATTTAATTATTAATAATAATAATATTCTGCGACATTTGACACAGCACCATCTAGTCCCTGTCTAGGCAGTTGCACTGTACGACCACTAGACGAACGAGGCATATATTATATAGTTCTAATTTATTTATTTTATTCATTTATTTTAAAAAACGTTGCCCCACACTAGAATTTTCTCCTGTGTCGTAGGTGCGTTTACAAACACAAATGTTCACACACACAAACGCCCAGACCTGGAACAACTACCTGTAGAACGTACAAATATTTGCTCCGTGCGGGGATCGAACCCGCAACCCGTGACGCACAAGCCGATCGCTCAGCCACTGCGCCACCGAGTCGTCGTTTATTGAGGCTGTTTAGAAAGCTGCATAAATACATCTGGACATTATGACACAGCGCCATCTAGTACCGAGCTAAGAAACTAGGCTTGTGTTACGGATACTAGAAGGTTGATATACTACGTATTATTATATTATAGTTTTTTTTGTAAATACATTCATATTAAACAGATACATCCATATCTTGTATAGGTACAAATGTTTATTGTTATTACTCAAACATTTGTCCATATACGAACCTGGGACCCGTAGCACAGAAAGCAGCGATAACTACCACTGGGTTTATCAGGTCGTAGTTTGGATTTGTGACTAGTTGATGGCAATAGGCTCGCCTCCCATGGGACCTAAAACATACCGGCGAAACGTTGGTGTACATTAGTACACCTCTGCCTAACCCTTCGGGGACGACAGGCGTGATGGTATGTATACACAAAAACGACGCTTAAACCTCACATGTTTCACATACACTGTCATTTATTTTTGAAGTTAACTAGAGCGTGTATAATATTCTTGTTTTGTATAAAAAAATAACTACGCAAGCGCGAATATAATTTATTTCTCATGACTTATGTAAAGTCGAAATTGAGAGTGAAAATAAGATTAACTTTCATATGTAAAAGTGAGTTAGTGTGACCGGTTTACTTATCAATCGTCTCAAGTTCGATACCAAAGCACTCACTATTGACTTTTAAAAAAGCGCGTTGGCTTTTAAAAGCGGTTAACGTAGACTAAGAGCTGTGGTAGCCTAGAGGTGTGACCAGTGGACTGAGATGTCAAAGGTCTCGAGTTCGAACCCAAGGCACGCACCACTGACTTTTTCAGAAGTTATGTGCGTATTTATCACATGGTCAAACGGTGAAGGAAAAAACATCGTGAGGAAACCTGCATGCTTGAGAGAATTTCTCGATGGCATGTGAAGTCTGCCAACCCGCAGTAGGCTAGCGTGATGGACTATAGCCTAATCCCGCTCAAGTGAGAGGAGACCCGTGCCCAGCAGTGGGACATTAATGGTTGATGATATATGAAGACAATATTCCCATGCTGTTAGAATAGTCACTTCCCTAACAAGCTCTGGTAACCTTACTCACTCGCAGAAACACAACTATTGTTGTTTCACTGCGGTGTTCTGTAAGGCGCAGGTACTTCCCCAGTCGGGCAGCGAGATTTGAGCGAGGAATCTCGCTATGCCCTGCCTCTTTTCAAATTAACTCGGCTTTCTTGTTCAATCCCCCCTGTTAGAGTTGACTGACTTTCAATAAGAAAGATTGTTGGAACATAATTGTCATTATAATTACGGGCCAGTCATTAATGTTAGTTTGTAATCTTTGGTACAATTATGTCTCTTCCTTTTCCTGTTTCTAGACCTTTCTCTAGTCTAGTCTAGACCGAACTATTAACAGCTCAAATATATTCTCAGATCTTACGAGAAAACAAGGCGCTAACTGCGATTTTGTTCGCGTTGGACTTAATAGATATTTACAGTGTTTTCTAAAATAAAAGTAACTTAAGTTATTTCCTGTTTTAATAGTTATCTGTCAGTGTAAGTCCTGTCAAAATCAGTCGAGCCATTTTGGAGATTCGTCGGTACAAACAGACATATATGTATAAAGTATTTGTAAAATTGTTTTTGTTGTTATACGCACCGTTTAGTTTCATAATGCTTTTAGTAAAAGAACTGTTATTTTGACATTACATACAACTGATTCAATTATATTTAATTATAATTATGTATTGATGTTTTATGTAATAAAGTTTTAAAGCTTTTATTTACTGATACTAAAAAGACGCAATGTTTCGACTTGGTCCAAAATGTAAATTTGAGTAATTTTCTAATTCTATGTTATGTGTCAGTTGAAATAAATTTGACACATGACAACTAGAACAATAGAAATGGTTTTCGATTTTGACAGAATGAATTCCAGTCTCGAATGTTTTAGAGATGGGCAAACGAAAAAAAACATGTCATTTTGATATTTTTAAACAATATCAACGTTTTCAGAATAAAAATATCCATGTAGAGTTATATCGATTAAATACTTAGAGTTAACTAAAAACAATAACTACTATTCAAATTCAAATTCAAATTCATTTATTCAAACTTCTTCAGTACATGGTATACTTAAAAATACAAAGTCTTACTTAGGTATCTAATTAACATTATGCCTGAACTAGGTAATCCTGTGTTTCAGGCTATAGGAAAAAGCTAATACATTAATAGAAAAAAGTCTAAAATAAAATAATCACTAATCTAATCCTAGGTACAACTATCAAACTATTATAGTTATTAATAAAAAATAATGTTCAGAATATAATTAAAAAATAGCAATATAATAATAACTTCAATACAACCAACAATTTCTCTGTATCAAATATTGCATTGTTAACACTTTTATTATGTAGTACAAACAAAACTGTTGAGCAGCAGAAATGTAAACGGGGTCAAAGTCGATGTTGTGTAAATCTTCTAATACCAGTTTAATTATATTTAATCGTTAATGAAATTATTGAACATACAATCTAAAAGTGAGTAACAAGAAAAGAGACCAATAAAATAACAATAAAATCCTATATGCGCTTTCAGGCGCATTCATAGTTAATCGAACCGATGTACCTCTTTTCTGCCATGGTTTTCGCCGGGCAGTCAGCAGCGCCAGTGCTATGATTATTAGGCTTCTTGAAATACGAACAAGTAGCACATTTTGGCTCCTCTGCTTTCTTTGGGCAATCCTTTATGGAGTGGCCTTGGTCACCACAGTGCCCGCAGGTATAAACTGACTGCCGACATGACTTAGCGGCGTGACCATACTGCTGGCATTTATAACATCGCGTCACCAAAGTAAAATCTCTCACTGGACAAGATGACCAGTTCACAAATACTCTGTCTCTTATTATAAGGGCTTTGCGTATGGCTGCAGGTGTTTCAATTATATAATTACAACTCTCTGCATCTTTTTTACCGGACTTATGGCTTAATTTAATTGAGGCCAAGAACGTCTCAAGTGTAAAATTCTGCAGCTTGTCAGCCAAATTTTGTTGGTACAAGCAGGTCAAAACTTCCTTCTCTTGCATAACAGAGGGCACCCCGATGATAACTATCCTCGGCTTACGCTTATGGGGCTCATCAACTGTAAGACCCGAGTTCGTGAGTTGCACTGATTGTTTAAGCTTCTCGATGTCATCCTTGGTATCTGTGCTAATTATGACCCCCCCGTTCCTCGTTTTACGCAGACCTCTCACATGTAGCTTCATTTGTTCAGGGCAGATAATTTTTTGGACAAGGGATTTTGTCTCTTCACTTGTTTTTAATTTATCATTAGGATAAATGGCCACTGAGCTAAAATTTATCGGCTGCAAATAGTTGTTGGTACCTTTTTTTACCATGTCAGCAAATGAAATTTCCTTGGCAGGTTTGGTCGACTCTTCAATGCTTAGCTTAAGATCCTGTAGTCTCTGTGACAGATCTTGTTGGTCTTGGAGTGTTTGTATGGAGGAATGGGCTTGGACGGTCTTCAGCTTGAGGGATTGGTACTGCACTGCCATTTGCGATGTTCCGTGGCTGATTTTCCGGCACAAAGAATTGATACGCAGTTTTTGTTCGGAGTTCAATTTACCCTCTGCTGCGGTGTTACATACCTCACTCAAGCAATGTTCAATTGATGACATCCAGTTTTGTATTTCTGGGGTAGAAATAATTTCAAGGACATCATCTCTTTGACTTCGTGCATTAGGGCCAGTGGAGGGAGCAGGTGAAGGCGTAGGTGGCGGGGTGCGAGCAGTCCTGCCGCTTCGGTTGAAGGGGCTATTGTCCATTTTATTAGATTAGAAAATTATCAAACACTGAACATGTCCGTAAAATGCATTACATTACATTATACACGACACAGTTTATTTTACTACCGGTAGTTGGTAAATGTAGGTCACAATTCAGCAAGTGATTATTAATTTATTTTAATATTATTCAACACGTCTGTACTTATTGAAGTGCAAACAATCAATAATGAAATCTATTGAAATGAAACTACTTTTTTATGGATTTAATCGCGGTATATTAATATTATGTTAGCCCAATGTCGACGTTTCGGATCCTTCACAGCGATAAAATCCGTAAAAAACTATTTTTATTTCAATGTCTAATATTCGCGTAATTGAAAAAAATCAACACCTACTACTATTTAATATATTTTAAAATAGATCGAATTTGACACTCGAAAATGTCGAATATCGTATAAATACAGATAAAAAATATCAATGATATAATTGTATCGATTATTTTCTGAAAACATATCGATATTTTGCCACCCAAGCCTAGAATGTTTCTATAATCTATTTATTCACCGTGAAGTTACATAATTCATTTTATGATGTAGGTATGTTAAATTCATTTCCTTTTTTATAATAAAATATAATTACACATTATATGTTGGTTGTTACACAATGATCTACATATTACATAACATATTCTGCGCATTCTGAGTCGGTTATTAATACAGAGCAAACAACGTTAAAAAATCACGTTTGTTGTATTGTAAAAAGAGCACCCCTTTAAATATTCATTTTATTCCATTTTTATATTTATTAGCTGTTATAACGGCAACATAAATACATCATTTGTGAAATTTTCGACTGTTTAGCTATCGCGGTTCATGAGGTACAGCCTGGTGACAGACAGATAGACAGACACCGTTAGACGTCCACTGCTGGACATAGGTCTCACCCAAGGATCGCCTCGACGACCAGTCATGCGCCGCCCGCATCCAGCGGATTCCAGCGACCTTCACCAGGTCGTCAGTCTACCTTGCCGGGGGCCTGCCCACACTGCGTCTTCCAGTACGTGGTCGCCACTCTAGAACCTTCAAGCCCCATCGGCCGTCCGTTCTTCGAGCGAAGTGTGATGTGACATGGATAGTTTGAGTAATAAACCCTAGTAAAATGCTTTAAAAACCAATTAATATACCGATAACTTTCTTTTCTTATGTTAAATCAGGTGAAAACGTTTTTTTACGGTAATTAGATCTTTCCCCGCCCTTCGAATAGCCGACAGACATAAATTCAAATCGTTATTTCAAATTGTTATTGATATTTATCACGTTATTGAAACCAGTTAAATTACGTAGTGTATATGATAGTTAACACAGATCTAAATTTAACATGATGTCCGCGATTTCTAACTGACATTAAAATCTTATTAATATTCTCACACGCGAATATTGAGATGTTGAAATAAAAGTACGTTTTTTACAGATTTTATCTCCGTATATTGTATATTAACAGTTTATAATTAGATTAAAAACAAAAGTGGACGAAGCAAAAGTGGTATGGAATCGTAGCGCGTGGTTTTTTGTAGCTTCTGCCTACCCCAATGGGAAAACACGAGTGTGTATATGTATGTACATAATTAGATTAATTATTGAATTTTAAAACTAAATTATACTAAAAATTATTTACATGGCATCAAATAACTGGCAGTGACTGGAGGAAAAGAGCCGAAGATCGAGCTCTGTGGCGTTCACTAGGGGAGGCCTACGTCCAGCAGTGGACGAAAATAGGCTGATGATGATGATGATGATGAAATAACTCGTCCGCGTCGCTGTCAGTGGGTAGAGTGCATAGTTTTTATCCCGGAAATCATGGTGGAGGCTTGTGTGGAGAATCAATAATTTCTTAATAAGGAACTTACCTAATTCAACTTTTCGCAAAAATAAATTAAATAAGCTGATTTGTTAAAAAAAAACTACGGCGTTAAAAAAATCTACTTGCTGGCAAAAACTATAATTTATATATTCTAATAAAAAGTGACAATAATTCAGTTTTTAATAGAAAGTTTGTTTTGTACAAAATAAAAATAACATTTTAAAACGCATAAATAACACATTGTGAGACGAATCTATAGTCTATGGTATGTAAATATATGTTAATATGCGAGAGAAAGTGTCAAGTTAGAGTGAGTCCACATATTTTGCATGAAATCGCGGTCCGTTTAGTCAACAACATTAATAATAATAAATTAATATTATTAAAAAGCTGTGGTAGTTCTGAGCTCTTTCAAAAAGGTCAGGAGCGCAGTACTCGTAACCGGCGCGCGTGCATGACGAGATGTATGAATGTGGACGAGGCTAAAGTGGTATGCAGGGACCGTAGCGCGTGGGATTTCGTTGTTTTCTGCCTACCCCCATGGGAAAAAGGCGTGAGTGTATGTATGGTAGTCTAGTAGTGTGACCAGTGGACTGAGATGTCAACGGTCTCAAGTTCAAACGACCACGCACCACTGACTTCTCGGAAGTTATGTGCGTATTTATCACATGCTCAAACGGTGAAGGAAAACATCGTGAGGAAACCTGCATGCTTGAGAGATTTTCCCGATGGCACGTGAAGTCTGCCAACCCGCAGTAGGCTAGCGTGGTGGACTATAGCCTAATCCCTCTCAAATGAGAGGAGACCCGTGCCCAGCAGTGGGTCAGAAACGGGATGATAATTATGATGAATATTAGATGTTGAAATATAACTACGTTTTACAGATTTTATCGCGGTATATTTAAATACTAATCACCAAACTTTTACTAATTTCTTTTGAAGATTTCAAAAGAAATCTAGAAACCGAACTTAGGACTCTCGCACTCAACAGCTATGCTCACGACCACTACAATTTAAGGATAAGCAGTAAAAGTCATCAAGTAAATATAAATAGGAAGTCGGAAGTTAATTTAAAATAATGTAGGTTACAATAACAATTTGAATTTCAAATTTTTATTATTACATGCGCATTTTTTTGCATGCGAAATTTATGCGCATTCGCACCGTGGCTGCGCGGTGAGTTTACGCAGTACGGGTAGCGGGTTTTATTCTTGTATGGACAAATATTACATATATCTTAGCATGGATTTAGAATAGAAGTTGTGGTCAAAAGCTGACGTAATGAAAAATCACGAAAAAAAAAAATGCCTGGTTGTATGTGCGACTGCTTTGCAAGAGGTCTTGGGTTCGATTCCCGGGTCGAGCAAAGTGTTATTGGGTTTTTCTATGAAATTCTCAGTAGCAGCTCGGAGTTTGTATTCGTGCCCGATTAATGGCAATAGGCTCGCCCTCTATTACATGGGACCTAAAACATACCAGCGAAACGTTGGTGTACATTAGTACACCTCTGCCTAAACTTTCGGGGACGAGAGGCGTGATGGTATGTATTTATGTTACTATTATACGTATATACTATATTTCACATAAAAAACCCATTAACGCTTTGATCGACCTGGGAATCGAACCCAACACCTCTAGCTCAGCAGTCGCATTTTCAACCACTTCACCAACGAGGCGACTATGAACGAATATATAACGCAATAAAACAATTCTATCTTTATTATGGTAGTGTAACTTTCTTATACCTAATTATGTAGATAATTAAACAGCCTTATTCGTTTCATACATATTTATGTAAAAAATAGAGAGGTATTTCTATAATGATTCAAGAAATATGTACGCTCATAAGAAATCTTATATTTATTTTGCATTTTTTGTATATTTTCGTACCTATTTTTTAATTAATTTAATAAATATATCATAATAAAATTGTCACTCACCATTTTTTCCATGTTCAAAAAAAAAAAAAACCTCTTAAATTAAAATATCCAAAAATTTAAAAATCACTAGAAAACAGTCTTTTAAAAAACACTCCTAACAGTCTATGGAAAGAAAAAAAAACACAAACGTCACTGCATTCCGCGCCAAAATGTTAATTACTTTTTAATTCATTTATTTGTGTCGCACTGGTATTCGATTATTCAGCCATTGATGAACCTATTTATAATAAGTTTTTATTTTATTTTTGGACGCGTGTTCCTATGTTGAATGAAGAGCTTAAACTGAATTCATACAAGCACGAGAGTTCTTCTAAAGAAAGTGGGGTGCCATTTCCTATATCACATAACTATACTCCTCAGGCATCGCGAGACAACGACACACGATATACGACCGTACCATAATAAAAACACAGTCGAAAGTCAAATACATTGATAAAAGAAGATTGCCTTTTTAAAGCTTGCCTCAAAAAACTCTAATATTAGTTTAGAAAATACATTAAATATGAACATACTTAATTCTTAATAGTCAAATTGACTTTGGAGATATTTTTTTTATGAACTTTTACGTAATGACAATGGTAATTTATTATAATGCCACATATTTCAAGCTGGTTACGTAGTATCGTAGTAAGTACAGATTATAAAACAGTTATTTAAAACCTTTTTTAATTAAAATACTTTTTTATTAAAATATACCATCACGCTTTAATACTTTAAAAGGTATAGCAGAGTAAATTGTAACTCAAATTACTTATTTGCGTTTGTTTGCTCTGTATTTATAGTGACATGTCTTTAGGTACTTTCCAAGGGTGAGATTGTAGTTACTATATGATGTAATTAACCAGCTCGCTGTCCCACTGCTGGGCAAAGACCCGGAACAACTACCAGTACATCATACCAATATTTGCTGCGTGCGTGGTCGAACCTGCAACCTGTGACGCACATGAAAATAAATACAGTCTTGGTCAAAAGTATTAGGCAGCCCCATAAATAATTGATAATTCAAAAAGTATTAAAAAAAATTGCTAATGTGTTCAACTATTGTGATGATAGTGCCGCCAAACGGTAATTAAAAGAATAGACAATCTATTTCTATAGGCCATAAAACATCTGGTGAGCAAAATCCAGAATACATGTAATTACAAAATAAATATTCGGAAATATTGTCAGTGTTTATTTGCTATTAACAGCGTAAATAAGTTACCGTATGTGGTTTAGTGGTGAAATTGACGTTTCGATTTTTTAAAAATGCCGAAATATGGCGAATTATGTTACGAAAAATTCAGTTGTTGCATGAACAGGGGAAGTCTCAAGTAAAGATTGCGAGAGTTATAAAATGTTCACGGTGCGCAGTGCAATCTGCTATCAGACGGTTCGCGAAGACTCGCTCACACGCAAATTAAGTCCGTACTGGCAGAAAACGCGTGATTTCTGAGCGCCAGGACAGAAAACTCATCCGCGAATCTTTAAAAGTTCGCAAAAAAACTTCTTTTGAGCTTGCTGCTGCTTTGTCTGAAGAAGTTGGAGAGACTGTTAGTGCTCGAATAGTAAGAAGAAGACTTGCTGATGCGGGATGGCTGTAAAGCTCGAAAGAAGCCATGGCTTTCAGAAAATAACAAAAACATCGCTTAAAATGGGCTCTACGACACCAACATTTCTCAGAAGAAGATTGGTCAAATGTTATGTGGTCCGATGAATCAAACTTTCAGGTAAGCTTTTATATTATTTGTAAGAAACAATAACATTAATCATTCTTATTTGAGTCTACTTCCATAAAAATAATGAGCACACATATCAACTCTACTTTTTTTCGTATTCACAGGTATTTTGTACAGCGGCTACAACATTTGTGAGGCGACGCGTCGGCGAGGAGTATCATCTAGATTGTGTGGTGCCCACGGTTAAACACGGTGGAGGTAGCATTATGATCTGGGGCTGCATGGCAGCCGATGGTGTCGGCGATATGTTCGTTTGCGAAGGCCGTATGAATAGTGAAAAGTACGAAAATGTGCTGGAATCTGCACTATTGCCTTCGCTTACACGCATTTTCAGTGACACAAACTTGGATGGCATCAAATTCCAATAAGACAATGCTCTTTGCCATAAATCAGCGACGACAATGCATTGGTTTAGAAACAACAACATTGACTTGTTAGATTGGCCGGCGCAGTCCCCAGATCTTAACCCCATCGAGTATCTTTGGGGTATTCTGAAGCGCAGGATCCGTGAGAACAGCATTACATCAAAAACCACCTTAATAAATGCTTTGATTAGAAAATGGGGTGATATAACTGCAGCCGAATGCACAAGGCTTGTAAGCACCATAGCCTAAAGAATCGCTGTTGTGATCAAAGCCAAGGGTGGCCCAACTAAATGTTAGTTACTAAGTCATATAATGTTAATATATGAATGTAAACCAAAACTAGTTTTATTTTTTACCTTAGACATGAAAAAGTCAACAAATTATAGGGTGCCTAATACTTTTGACCAAGACTGTAAATATTCCTGGACATTATGACACAGCGCCATCTAGTTCCGAGCTAAGCAGCGCGCAGGCTTGTGTTGCGGATACTAGATGGTTGATATACTACATATGACATGTTCCGCGTCCCCAGAATATCTTCTAATCCCGCGCAAATAGTAAAGTGACGAAGGACAGCACTCCATCCATCCTTCTTACTTCTACAAAGTTTTTATTCTCTAAGTCAAATTCTCTAATAATATTTTTCTGTTCCGTGAATAATATATATAGGTAACAAACAGATAGACAGACATTTATAATATTAAAAGTATGGATTTTTCAACACAAAGACTTGAATCCACACCACTGCAGTTTTTTATTCTCATACCTTATTATTATACAGATCTTTATACATATTAAAACCACAGCATATCAAAAAAGTATAGGTTTTATATCTCATCAGGTTAGTGAACATTTAGCACGCTCGTGTTTAAAAAGTAAAAGTGATATAATTATGAAAGGTAACGTGTAATCGTGCTGTGGTTTTAGTTATCGGCTTCTGTGCTGTGAGGATATAGGTTTGATTATAGGTATAATTGTCGGCACGAGTCGTGAGCACAAATTTTAAATTTAAAAGTCATTTTACGCATGTACGCTTTCGGCCAAATTTGTTCAGTATCCATTTACCGATCATCCCACAAAAAACTGTCCCTACCGGGATTCGAACCCGGGCCCCAAAGCCCAGTAGGCAGTGTTAACTACCGCTGGACTAATTGGGTCGTATCGTATTGAGAATAAATAAAATAAAATAAATAAATTTCATAGACAAACCCAAAAACACTTTGCTCAACCTGGGAGTTGAACCCAAGACCTCTTGCTCAGCAGTCACACTGTACGACCACTAGAACAACGAGGCACCCATCTATAAACTGACTTCAGCACACGCAGCTTAACCTTACGCATATTTTTTTTTATGGTGATAAGGCGGCAAACGAGCAGGCGGCTCACCTGATGGTAAGTGATCACCGCCGCCCATGGACATTTGCAATATCAGAAGGCCTGCATCATCATCAACCCATTAATGTCCCACTGCTGGGCACAGGTCTCCTCTCAATTGAGAGGGATTACGCTATAGTCCACCACGCTAGCCTACTGCAGGTTGACAGACTTCACATGCCATCGAGAAATTCTCTCAAGCATGCAGGTTTCCTCACGATGTTTTCCTTCACCGTTTGAGTGCCTTGGGTTCGAACTCGAGACCTCTGACATCTCAGTCCACTGGTCACACCACTAGGCTACCACATCTCTTATGATCGTAAGTAATCACCGCCGCCCATGGACATTTGCAACACCAGAAGGCTTGCATATGCGTTGCCAACCCCTGCTGAAACCGGTAAGGTTTCTTGAAATAGGGAATTACTAAACTAACAGCATCAATTGATAAACTACAGGTCAACCTCCTACAAATAAAATGCGTTCTTCAATCACTTGTTGCACATGTAACGCGGTACACAAACAAGTGAGACACAAGCTTTGTGGGTACCTCGTCTAATATTGTTCTTTCAAATAATGGGCATTGATATATAATAGTGTTACGCTACTACAAAACTCAAACGTAAACTTGAAATTTTTTAATGAGGGTTGATTTTATTGGCTCCTTTTGAAAGTCGGGAAAGTTTGAGTTTCATTAAATGTCTATTTTGTAGGTAATAAGTATTAATAAATATAAATTCTCAGTCTGCTTGTCGTCTTGTATTTTGTAGAACTTTAAAGTATTAAAAATGTCGTGATTAAAACTCTATAAACCGCAATATTTTTTTAATACGGACTTTAAAACCGCAATTTACGAATGTTAGTTAATTTGACACATCAAAAAATAAGTCTTGTTAAATGTGTATATGTATAAGTATATTTCAATGCTTATTTATTTTAAAAACCTGCTTTAGAGCCCCAAAATTTGAATTAACTTAACACAAATAAACAGAAATGCGCAAAACATAATCTTTTATATCACATTATCTATTATACAAAAATGCCAAAGGTAACGCATTCATTCATCCACAACTGTCCACGCGTCACATGACGGAGCGTAACCTAAGCATACACAAACCAGTTCGGATGACTATACTTTCCACGGCGGTGTTACGTAAGCACTTGCCGAGCTGAATTCTTGGGCACTCCCTCAGACACAAGTTCAATGCATTGAAAGCCATTTATCGGCCTTTTAAAAACCCACAGCTTCATATACAGTTTTTTAGAGAGGTAACGCATATCTCTCGCTCAATTTGAGCTGCCCGACCGGGGAAATGCCTTCGTCTTACAGAACACCGCAGTGAAACAACAATAGTTGTGTTTCTGCGAGTGAGTAAGTTTGCCAAAGCTCGTTAGTGGAGTGACTATTCTGACAGCATGGGAATTCCGTCTGCTGTCAAAGTAGTAACTTTTTTTAAATAAGGGATTTGTAAAAGCCTAAACTTCTGTACGGAGTGAAAAGGTTTTTACAGGGTTGGCAACGCTGCGAGCGTCACCTCTGGTGTTGCAAACGTCTATAGGTTACGGTAACCGCTTACCATCAGGTGAGACGTATGCTTGTTTGAAATCTTACGTCGTGAATGTATTTATTACACCTGTATTCTTGAAAGGTTGAGAAGTACTAACGGCTACATAGGAAACTGTATCTAGAGGGGATTAAGTGATTTATCTAAATCGCAGAGATAGACAGCCAGTTACATCCTTAGATACTGGGATTCTGTGCGTCAAACACAGAGTACCAGCATGTATAAATCGATCACAAATCCAAACTCCGAGCTGCTACAGAGAATTTTATCGAAAAAAAAATACATACATAGATGGTTGATATACTTATTACATAGACATTTTACTGTTGCATCAATACATAGGTCTGAACATAACTACACATGATTTTTTTTAATATTGATAAGGGGTAAGGGGGCGGCGGTCATCACCTGATGGTAAGTGATGACCGCCGCCCATAGACATTTGCAACACCAGAGGCTTGCAAATGCGTTGCCAAATTCCTTAGAAACCGTTCAGATTTCTTAAAATAGGGAGTTACTGAACTGACAGTAAACGGAGTTCCCATGCTGTCAGAATAGTCACTCCCCCAATGAGCTCTGGTAACCTTACTCACTCGCATGATACAAAGAAACATCCATGACTCAGGTACAAATGCCTATACTCATCACACAAACGTTTGCCCCTACCGGGACTTGAACACCGAAAGGCATACTTAGTATCTATGTACTAATTGGGTTGTCCAATATTTTTGTGCATGATTTTGTTGCTAGAAAGAGACTTTGAGAGAGATTTTTGTGAGATTTTTGAGAGATTTGCTCCGTGCGGGGATCGAACCCGCAACCCGTGACGCACAAACCGATCGCTCAGCCACTGCGCCAAACTTCACAAACCACTGGTCAGACCGCTAGGCTAACACAGTTATTACATAAAAACGTTTTGGACATTTATATTTGTAGTTGTCATTATGACAGATTCATTTTTTTCACGCAAACAATCTCGTGTACACTAGAAATTGAACAAGTATTTTTACATAACACTCAAAATAAAATGTAATGCGGTTGACTGTTATTAACGGTGTGTATGTGTATGTGTATTTGCAAAAAAAAGTATATAAGTAGTATATCAACCATATATTCTGTAACACAAACCTCGTTGCTTAGCTCAGAATTAGATGGCGCCGTGTCAATGTCAGAAATATTATTATTATGACTACGATAGGACTGACGGCATATTATGATTTTGGCGCCCCCTAAAATGGCCGCCCGCTTACTTTGAATTTCTACTTAATCGCCTACCAAGCAAAGAAAGTTATTTTCCAAAATACAACAATTAAAATACGCCATCTTCCTTTGTCGTCGATAATCGCGAAATTATTCACAATAGGATGCTTTTCATTCATAATATAAGTGTGCCGCATACCAAACTTATTTGTAAATATCCGCCATCTTAGCTGTATATACGGATGTGCCATCGCTTTCTCTTATCTGTCAATATTTTGGCGCGAATGACGCCATTTTAGATTTAATTTTGTTATAATAGACTTTTTTATATTACTATTATTGTTTCACCCGGATTTAAAAGAAATTAGTGCGAATATTCACGCTGCGAAGGCCTAGTGGTGTGAGCAGTGGACACTCATCACTGACTTTTTAAAGTTACGTGCGCATTTATCACATGGTCGATGAAGGAAAGAGGAACGTAGATGCTTGAGAGATTTCTCTATGGCGTGTGACTAGTGGACTATAGCCTTATCCTACTCAAATGAGAGAAGACCCGAGCCCAGCAGTGGGACAGTACATAAATGGGTTCATGATGATGATAATTCACGCTTTATTTATATTATCGGGCAGCTGGCATCATCAACATGTCATTGTCTCAAAAGATAATGATAATAATATGTTATAGTCACTCATCCCGCATTCTGTAGTTTCTGCCTACCCCCGTGGAAAAAAGTGTGTGTGTATGTAACTGTCACTCCGTCACGCAAAAACAACTGTACAGATTTAGATGAAATTTGGCATACAAATGGTTTATCACCTAGATTAACACTTAGGCTGCTAGCGAAAGCCAGTCTTAAATATTTTTAATCATAAGGTGTGGTTTGGACACCTTTGGCTATGGAATTCGTGTCCTTTAAATATTTAGTCATGGCAAACAAGTGTCATAACAATTTCTACTGTTTTGAGAACAATGGTTGTTAGCTACAACTGATTGTTTAAGAGGCATGACGCCGTTTGCAAAAACCATGACAGTATGGCGACAGACAAGAACTTTTGGATAAAACAATAAAATAATTGTATCCGGACACTAGCGGAGGAGGATTTGTAGGAGGCAGGGCATAGCGAGATTCCTCGCTCAAATCTCGCTGCCCGACTGGGGAAGTACCTCCGCCTTACAGAACACCGCAGTGAATCAACAATAGTTGTCTTTCTACGAGTGAGTAAGGTTGCCAGAGCTCATTGGGGGAGTGACTATTCTGACAGCATGGGAATTCCGTTTGCTGTCAGTTCAGTAACTCCCTATTTTAAGAAACCTGAACGGTTTCTAAGGGGTTTGGCAACTCATTTGCAAGTCTCTGGTGTTGCAAATGTCCATGGGCGGCGGTCATCACTTACCATCAGGTGAGCCGCATGCTCGTTTGCCCCCTTATCACTATAAAAAAAAAGAACTAGTGGACTCGGATCCGCCCAGGTGGACATTTGTTTTATCTTTATTTTTTTCTGGTAATAAATATAGCCTATGTTACTCGGTGATAGTTTTTTTTGAGTTTACTCGTTACAAATTTCGGCAGATTCCTTTTTTCTAACAGTAAGCCATGGTGAACAATGGACTGAGATGTCAGAGGTCTCGAGTTCATACCCAAGTCACACACCACTGACTTTTCGGAAGTTATGTGCGTATTTAACACATGATAAAATGGTGAAGGAACCTGCATGCTTGAGAGATTTTCTCGATGGCGTGTGATGTCTGCCAACCTACTGCGGGTTGGCAGACATCACACGCCATCGAGCTGCTATGAGCATGCGAGCTGGCTAGCGTGGTGGACTATAGCCTAATCCGTCTCAAATGAGAGGAGACCCGTGCCCAGCAGTGGGACAATAATGAGTTGATGATGAAGCTCAGCTCATCGCTTTCATCGTGAAGCTACACAACGTTTAGCTTTTCTTTTGTAAGCTTGAAAGAGGAAGATAGTTCACCAATCATAAAGTCGTAATTTCCATCGACAAAAAAATACGTAACTAATTTTTTTTTCAATTTCATTGACTAAGTAATATAGGCGTAAGTAAAAAAATCAAAATCTAAATCTTATGATTATGGTTTCATAGAAGTACATATTCCGATCGCAGATTATCGAACCCAAACCCACAGTTAATCGAACGAGATAATAAGTTAACTAATAGTTAGTCCATTGTGTTATTACAGTAATAATTCATAATAAGGACTTTGCATTAACCGTCTGTTTAGTTAATTAACGTAATTTTTAACATCAAGTTAAGTTAAGTTGTAATAAACCCAACTGGATGCGGGTGGCGCAGGACCGGTCGTCGTGGCGATCCTTGGGGGAGACCTATGTCCAGCAGTGGACGTCTAACGGTTGATATGATGATGATGATGATGATGAAACCCTTGGAATTTAGTAGGGTACTAAATTCCAAGGGTCTGTAGGGACCGCGAAATTTTGTAATACGACTTATCTGTGATGGTACCCATACTGTATACATTATGTCAATGGTGTCACAAACGCCATAAAACCTCATCTCTTGTGGAGTCAATAATCAGGTATTGTACACAGATTATATAAGTACGGAAATGTCATGTTATTTTTTGACAGATTTCTCTCGAGCGCGTTCGGGCAGGTTGTAATATTTGACGTTAACCGAATGTGGGACAACGGTGTCGCAATTTTTTTAAGAAAACAATGACTCAACAGGTTATGACAAATATGTATTATGTAGTTTTTACAATAAGCTAACGTAAATATTGGTTTGGTATATTAAATTTAAAAGATAGATGTAGGTACTGAGATGGTTTGGGCATGTTGAAAGGATGAATGATAGGCGATTGACGAAAGGAATTTATAAGGCGGATGTCAGTGGAAACTCCGGGAGGGGGCGCCCTAGAAGGACATACACCGACCTAATTGGTGAAGTCCTTCAAAAGTGCGCAGTACTCGTAACCGGCGCGCGTGCATGACGAGATGTATGAATGTGGACGAGGCAAAAGTGGTATACAGGGATCGTAGCGCGTGGCATTCTGTAGTTTCTGTCTACCCTCATGGGAAAAAGGAGTGAGTGTATGAATGTATGTAGATGTAAGTATCTTCAATTATATAAGACGGATGTCACTGAAAACTCCGTAATTTTACGATTTTTATCGTAATATGATATTATTATTAACCCAGAACTTACAGCGTTAGTTACTTCGTTGAATTTTATAAAACAAATTTAAAAATCAACTATTTCTATTGATTCTACAAGTTTTTAAAACTTTCTTTTTGCCTATTATAATTTTAATCACAGATTTTCGGCAGAAATTTCTAAGGATTTTTTGAATATTTACTATCAAATGTCACCTACCATTAAATTAAAATCAAAGCTACTTTCCAACAAAAACAGAATTTCCTGCTTATAGTCTGCCTCTTTGGTTATAAAATATGACTTCTGAGCAAGAGTTCTTGGGTTCGATTTCTAGCTCGAGTAAAGTATTATTGGGCTTTCCTATGAAATTCTCAGTTGTACTTCGGAGTTTGGACTTGACAACTGTGACACCTCTGGTGTTGCAAACTTCTATAGGCTACGGTAACCGCTTACCATCAGATGGGCTGCGAGTTTGTCTGCCATTATTGTGGAAAAAAAAGTTTTTTTTTTTATAAAATATCTCAAGCATGCAGGTTAGTTATCTCACGATGTAATTTTTCATATATTTCACATCAAAACTGCATTATTCTCATATTGATGTTGCATATAAACATTGTAAAGGAATTGACATCCTATATTGTAATTTGTATTTATATAAAACAGACACAACAACTTTGTAAACCAATACCTATTTTGTGATGTTCATTTTATAAAGAGTGATATATCTATGGAGTTTCTTGCCGGCTCTTCTCCATAAGACCTACTTTTTGGAACCGTGCAACTAGTTTGACAGTTCAAAAGCACCTGTAATACTGGTCTACTTGAAATATATTATTTGAATTTGACGTTTTCACCGTTAGAGCATGTGATAAATACGCGCATAGCTTCCGAAAAGTCAGTAGTGCGTTAGTATTAAAGTCTTTGTGTTTAGCACCTCTAAATGGCCTTGAATGACAGCAGACAATTCATTCAGTTAGTCTATTACTTGTTGACACAAGTGAAAGTGGGTTACACAACTAATATTATAGTTAAATAACTGTGAGGCGTGTCGAGAACGTAAAAGGATAATAAATTACTATAGTCTTGTGTCTGTTATGCATATATTATTGAATAGAAACTTAGAAGGAATCGTTTGGTTTATCAAAACTAAATAACGGCCAACGTCGGCCATCTTGGACCGATTTCCATCAAACATAGCTAAGAACACTCCCGACTAATTCACCTTTCAAATAAAGAAAACAAAATCAGAATCGGTTTTTCCGTTCGGGAGCTACGATGCCAGAAACAGACACACAGACACGTCAAACTTATGATATCCCGTCAATTTTGCGTCGGGGGTTACAATTGGTGACCCGTTTTTTTTTGCGATAAGGGGTTAATCGAGCAGGCGGCTCACCTGATGGTAAGTGATCACCGCCGCCCATGGACATTTGCAACACCAGAAGGCTTGCAAATGCGTTGCACACCCCTGCAGAAACCGCTTTAGTTTCTTAAAATAGGGAATTACTAAACTCACAGCAAATGGAATGCCCATGCTGTCAGAATAGTCACTCCCCCAACGAGCTCTGGTAACCTTACTCACTCGCAGAAACACAACTGGTAAGGGTCCCGGTAGAGAGAAATGTTTGTGTGATGAGTGTATGATATACATGTATTTTTTTATTTATATGTATGTATTGACAAAAAATCAACTGCGTTTTTTGAGAAGTAGCAGGGCATAGCGAGATTCCTCGCTCAAATCTCGCTGCCCGACCGGAGAAGTACCTCCGCCTTACAGAACACCGCAGTGAAACAACAATAGTTGTGTTTCTGCGAGTGAGTAAGGTTACCAGAGCTCGTTGGGGGAGTGACTATTCTGACAGGATAGGAATTCCGTTTGCTGTCAGTTTAGTAACTTCTCTATTTTAAGAAACCTAAACGGTTTCTATATAAATAAATATTCCTGGACATTATGACGCAGCGCCATCTAGTTCCGAGCTAAGCTACGAGGCTTGTGTTACGGATACTATTTGGTTGATATACTACATATATCTATTTTTTTTAAATACATTCATATTATACATATATACATCCATGACTAGGAAACAAATTTTTATGCTCATCACACAAACATTTGTCCCTACCGGGGGATCCGAACCCAGGACCCATAGAACAGAAGGCAGCGTGAACTACCGCTGGACTAATTGGGTCGTCGAATATGACAACGCGCGAGCGTCACCTCTGGTGTTGCAAACGTGTATAGGCTACGGTAACCGCTTACCATCAGGTGAGGCGTATACTTGTTTGTCTTGCTAATGGTAGCTAATTGTATGTAATAAGTATGGTCTCTGGTCTCCGGACACGCCACAGCGTGGACACGTCACACTTCACACGCGGATGTCCGCCGGCCGTGTGTGCTACAACACACACACATCGTGCAGCGCTTGAACTTTCTCGAGCAAGGCCGAAGGGCGCGCCAAACTTTCACTTGACGCGGTGACCATGCGTTCTGAAAGCACGTGGACAGTCTCGATTCTTTATATTTTTTAAATAATGATTTTTAAACGTTGCTCTACACCAGGATTTTCTCCTGTGTGGTGTTCGCCCAGACCTGGCACAACTACTTGTAGATAGAACAAATATTTGCCCCGTGTTGGGATCGAAGCCACAATCCGTGACGCATAAGCCAATCGCTTAGCAACTGCGCCGCTCGAGTTGTCTTCAATTTTAATAATTGTTGGGAAAATATAATGTTAAAATTAAGTAAAAATTAAAAGAGATAAAAGACCTTTTATTTTCCAGTTGTATCTCTATTTGATAGCAGGAAAATTATTATTAATTATTCTATTATACTTTATTTATAAAGCCCTTATTATTCTATCAGCGGAAACGCGTACTACCAAATTTTTTGACGACCCAATTAGTCCTGCGTTAGTTAACACTGCCTTCTATGCTAAGGCTCCCGGGCTCGAATATCGGTAGGGACAAATGTTTGTGTAATGAGCAGAAACATTTGTATCCGAGTCATGGATGTATCTATGTATAATATGAATGTATTTACAACAAAAAAAGTATATATGTAGTATATCAACCAACTAGTATCCGTAACACAAGCCTCGTTGCTTAGCTCGGGAATAGATGGCGCTGTATGTCATAATGTCCAGGAATATTTATTTATATATTTATTTAAATAAGGCTGGGGAATTTCGGAATTAATTTACTTAAAATTGTTCTTAAGTAATCCAATATATAACAAACTAATAGTTATAACATTTGGACAGCTGGTTTTACAACAATAAATAGTTAAATAACTCACAATACGTTTAGAAAACAAATACCAAGTGAAATGGAAAACATATTTTGTAACAATCGTATCATTTGCGGTTACAACAGAATGAGTTGAAAATAACGCAACCGCAGGGAAAATATTATTATGTTAGTTTTAGTAATGGTTGCTGATATAAGACTTTGAGTTAATGCCATTGTTCGGCAAAACCACAGATCAGAGGAGGGGGGTTGAATTCGTCAAACAGTGTCAGGGGGTTCAAAATATAATAACACTGTAGCGACATCTATCTTGCTACATTCGAATTACTGAGCCTACATCGCGCAAGTGAAATTTGCAAACGAGATAGGATATATACAACCACCCAACATCAACCCTTGGGCAGTAGCCCGCCTGGTCAGAGGTTCCTTCTTTTTCAATGGAGGGATTCACACCTCCTTCCTTCCATAACACCATCAACTAAATTATAGTCCCACTGCTGGGCACGGGTCTCCTCTAATTTGAGTAGAATTAGGCTATAGTCCACCACGTTAGCTTAGTGCGGGATTGAAAAATTCACACACCATCGAGAAAATCTCTCAGCGTGTGTTACGGAAACTAGTTGGTTGATATACTACATATATACTTTTGTTTGTAAATACACACATATTATACATAGATCATACATTCATGACTCGGATACAAATGTTGATGCTCAGCACACAAACATTTATCCCTACCGGGATTCGAACCCGGGACCCGTGTCACAGAAGGCACATTTAACTACTGCTGGGCTACTCAGGTCGTCATTTCAATTCCCAATTCTATGCAGACGCGGGCAAAAACTAGTTAAAAAATAAAAATATCCTCAAAAACGTTGAACTCATGTACACCCTACGCGTCCATCGGGTTACCAAATACCGGTTATTTATTAAATATCAGTTAACTGATGGTTTCATAACCATCTACATCTTCCATCGCATTCCACCGGGTTGGAATTAGGCATGGGCAAAAAATATCGATATATTATATCTAATATATAAAATTCTCGTGTCACAGTTTTCGTTGCCATACTCCGACCGATTGTTGACCGATTTTGATGTAATTTTTTGTGCTTATCCGGTATCTATGAGAATCGGCCAACATCTATTTTTCATCCCCCTAAAAGTTAGGGGTATTCCACCAACCCCTATAATGTGGCAAAACAACGTTTGCTGGGTCAGCTAGTATATGTATATAAATTTGTATGTACGATATTTTTTCAAGATAATCTACTATATATTATTATTTGATATAGACGATCGCTGGCTCGTTGGTTTAGTGGTCGTAAGTGCAACTACTGAGCTAGAGGTCTTGGGTTCGGTGTCCAGGTCGAGTATTGTTATTGGATTTTTCTATGAAACTCTTATGATTGGTGTCCAATTGTTGGCAATAGGCTCGCTCCCTATTACAGATCCAAAATGTACCGGTGAAATGTTGGGTATATTTTACACCTCGCGTGACAGTATGTTATATTCACGTTATATTTTTAATCTAAAATATCGATGTTCGATATTTATTTACGAGTACCCAATTCGATATTTTTTAAGAGCCATTTTTTAGTAAAACCAGTCACTTTTCTAATATTTAAAAAACACAAACATAACTTTAGCTTACTGTGCTCTCTGGAAAAATAATTGAATATATCGATAGAGATTTTTTTCATTTGCCCATCCCTATTTGAAATAGCCCCATAAAAATACATCGGGTTATCATAGACAAAAAAGTGATTACTTACATTTTTGACAAGCTTGGAAGAATGCGCTTTGTATTGAGTAATAGTATTGTTAGCTTGTTAGTAGCCTGTGAAACCTGTGAGGCTAGTGGTGTTAACAGTGGGCTGTGACACTCAAAGATCTCCAGTTCAAAGCCACGGCACGCATCACTGACTTTTCAGAAGTTATGTGCGTATTTATCACAAGCTCATTCGGGGAAGGAAAACATCGTGAGGAAACGTGCATGCTTGAGAGATTTTTCTCGATGGCATGTGAAGTCTGCCAACCCGCAGTAGGCTAGCGTGGTGGACTATAGCCTAATCCCTTTCAAATGGGAAGAAACCAGTGCCCAGATGCTGCCCGCAACCATGGATGCTGTAAAGGATCCGAATCGTGGGAATTAAATCAATATTAATATTTATAACGCGATTAAATCCGTAAAAAAGTAATTTTATTTCAAGCCTATAATACTTATGTTGTTAATAAAAAACCATATAAATTGGATTTGATGTGGTCTATAGATCACATAATCTTCAACGATGTAATTATTATGATGTAACACTTACTTGACCACGTACTGCAAGACGCAGCGTGGGCAGGCCCCCGGCAAGGTGGACTGACGACTTGGTAAAGGTCGCTGGAATCCACTGGATGCGGGCGGCATATGATCGGTCGTCGTGGCGATCCTTGGGAGAGACCTATGTCCAGCAGTGGACGTCTAACGGTTGATGTGATGAACACTTACTTGCAGAATCACGCTTGGCATCAAACTACAAGATCGAGTTCCCAATACAGAATTCAGACGAAGGACAAAGGTCTGAGACGTCGGAAAATTCATTAAGGGGTTAAAATGGAGTTGGGCGGGACACATGGCGAGGAGAAGAGACGAAAGGTGGAGCAAAACGCTCACTGAGTGGTGGCCAAGAGGCCATAAACGTAGTGTTGGACGTCCGGCGGCGAGATGGGTCGACGATATCGCTCAGTTTGGGCGAACCTGGACGAGATTGGCACAGGACCGAAGCGAATGGCACGCATTGAGAGGGGCCTATACCCAGCAGTGGGTACAGAAAGGCTGATGATGATGTAACTCTCTTACTTCTATATATAATTACAACTGTCATAACTCAGAAAATGAAGTATTTTATTGACTAACGATGCAATTAGAAACAATTATTCAATTAACAAATAATTTGACACGATATGTTACTGATTCGTATTGGTTTTTTACATTTAGGTAGGTGTATACTTATTGTTATGTAATTAAAGTGATTAGGTTGGAAAACATTCCTTCTCCAAATATGCTCAAAATAATAGTTAGGTTAGGTAGCCGAATTAAGAAATTATATTAGTACCAGTGGACTGAGATGTCAGAGGTCTCGATTTCAAACCCAAGGCCACTGACTTTTCAGTAGTTATGTGCGTATTTATCACAAGCTCAAACGGTGAAGAAAAACACCGTGAGGAAACCTGCATGCTTGAGAGATTTTCTCGATGGTATTTGAAGTGTACCAACCCGCAGTAGGCTAGCGTGGTGGACTATAGCCTAATCCCTCTCAAATGAGTGGAGACCCGTGCCCAGCAGTGGGACAATAATGGGTTGAGGATTATGATGATTAGTAGGTAGGTACCTATAGTTATATAATCTCGGTGTGTCCTCTAAATTAGGAATATTATTTTAGAGGACATAGCGAGATTTCTCGTTCAAATCTCGCTGCCCGACTGGGTAAGTACCTCCGCCTTACAGAACACCGCAGTGAAACAACAATAGTTGTGTTTCTGCGAGTGAGTAAGGTTACCAGAGCTTTTTACAGCACGTGAAAGATTTTTACAGGGTCTGCAACACGCAAGCGACACCTTTGGTGTTGCAAACGCCCATGGGATCTAAGACATACCGGCGAAATAATAATAATAAATATTTCTTGACATTATGACACAGCGCCATCTAGTTCCGAGCTAAGCAACGAGGTTTGTGTTACGGATACTAGTTGGTTGGTATACTACATATATACCTTTTTTTTGTTGTAAATACATACATATTATACATAGATACATCCATGACTCGGATACAAATATTTATGCTCATCACTCAAACATTTGTCCCTACCGGCATTCGAACCCGGGACCCTTAGCACAGAAGGCAGTGTTAATTACCGCTGGTACTAATTGAAATGTGGATATATTAGTACATTTCTGCCTAACTCTCCGGGGATGAAAGGCGTGATGGTATTATTTAAATAAAATATGTGGTTTTGTATTTGATTAGCTGGTTCTCACAAGCTGGCAGCCGATCGAGCATACATGCTATACTACACATAATTATGTATTCTATATATTAAAGGTAAAAGTGGCATATAAAGTGGAATGGAGTCGAAAATTTTATATTTTTTTATATGGAAGCTATAGCGGCCTGTTCCGCAGTGGCGTAGCGTAGCGTGAGTATTTGCCGCCCGGGGCCGTCTGGAATTTTGCCGCCCTCTTTTCTAGTAGTATAAAAACGACGTGGCACTTGATGCCGCCCCTTATGCCCCTAGACATTTTATTTTATCTCTATTTTCTTAAGATTCGTTTTGACAATCTAAAGTTTTGTTAATTATTAACAATCCGTAAAAAATAGTTGCATTTAAATATTAATAATTCTTTTTTTTTTAAAACTTTGCCCCACACTAGGATTTTCTCCTGTATCGTGGGTGCGTTTACAAACACAAATTTTCACATACACAAACGCCCAGACCCGGAACAACTACCTGTACAACGTCGACAACGTCGTACAAATGTTTGCTCCGTGCGGGGATCGAACCCGCAACTCGTGACGCTTAAGCCGGTCGCTCAGCCACTGCGCCAATCAGGTCGTCATTTGTTAAATTTGTAATTTTGTAGTATATTTCTTTCTTTGTTTTTTTTTCACACAACTAAATGATCAAGTAAAAGTAACTAATACTTACTAGTAAATAAATATACTACAAACAAAACTCCACGCCACCCTTAGGCTGAACTTGTTGCATGCGCCAATGGCCACCCCGCGTCGATGCCACCCTTAATTAAGGGCAGTACACACACTGGCAGTACGAGCGATTTTATGTAATCTCCAAATATATACAGACATTGTGTAACAGCGCCATCTAGTTGCCGTGGTATGCAACGAGACTTGCGTTACAGATACTAGATATATGACATACATATATTATACTTTTTTTTGTAAATATTGTAACGTGGTGGGGTACTATAATGTTTTAGGATCGTGACCGACCGGGAACTAAATAATGGAGATAAATTACACTCGGAAATATAACTAAACACACTAGACAAGAGTAGGGTGAGTTAAGCTCAGGGTGGGTTCGGCGAAGGATTCGAGGCGAGGTCCGACCGGTAGAGACGCGCGGGGTGAGGCTTGAGGCGCGGAGAAGGAGTGCCGTGGACGCGGGTCATGTCACAATACATACATATGTAGATACATCCATGACTCGGACACAAATGTTTATGCTCATCACACAAACATTTGTCCCATAGCACAGAACGCAGTGTTAATTAACTACCGCAGAACTATGTAAATGGGTCGTCGTTTTCACGCGAGCAAACGCAAGTCGCCGCGCGAGCAAAAATTCTCGCAGAATTTGGAAATCGCTCGCCGCTCCCGCTCCGCCTGTGACCGCGTACCAGCCTTAGACCTAACCATGCGTATCTCGAGATATTACGAGAATAAACCGCGCCTCAGTGTGTCCTTGTGTCGCGAGCAGGACTGTGCCTACTGCTTACACGCAAAACACAACCGGGTTTGAAGATACAACACCTGTTTCTGTAAGTAGAGTGACTATTATAAATATAATAATAATAATAAATATTTCCGGGCATTATGACACAGCGCCATCTAGTTCCGTGGTAAGCAACGAGGCTTGTGTTACGGATACTAGATGGTTGATATACTACATATATACTTTTTTTTTGTAAATAAATACATATTATACATAGATACATCCATGACTCGGAAACAAATGTTGATGCTCATCACACAAACATTTGTCCCTACCGGGATTCGATACCCGGGGCCCATAGCACAGCAGGCAGCGTTAACTACCGCTAAGCTAAACGGGTCGTCGTAATTATCTACATATAATATTGTTTATACTAAAAAGGTGGGAGTCAAGCTCGCAGTTCACCTGATGGTAAGCGGTTACCATATATAGACGTTTGCAACACCAGAGGCGTCGCTCGCGCGTTGCTTACCCTGTAGAAATCGTCTAGGTTTAAATAAGGGAGTTACTAAACTGACAGCAAACGGAATGCCCATGCTGTCAGAATAGTCACTCCCCCTACGAGCTCTGGTAACCTTACTCACTTGCAGAAACACAACTGTTGTTGTTTCTCTGCGGTGTTCTGTAAGGCGGAGGTACTTCCCCAGTCGGGCAGCGAGATTTGAGCGAGGAATCTCGCTATGCCCTACCTCTCTAAAACTTTGTGACTACAGCTTTGCTACTGGAGCTTTGTAACCTCCGACACAAAAATATGGATGTTTAAAGTTTAATGCGTATATTTATGTGCTATAATAGGTCCTAAACGGATAAATCTACTTTGATTTAGTTTCTTACATTCTTACATTCACGCGAATAGTATATATAACTCAAAGGTGACTGACTGACTGATCTAGTGATCTATCAACGCACAGCCAAACCACTGGACGGATTGTGCTGAAATTTGGCATGCAGGTAGATGTTATGACGTAGGCATCCGCTAAGAAAGGATTTTTGAAAATTCACCCCCTAAGGGGGTAAAACGGTGTTGCAAGGTTATTATCTACTTTTATTTTTTTAGTTAAATTGCACGCGGACGAAGTCGCGGGAATCAGCTATTAGACATAAAATTACTTTTTACCCGACTGCGTCAGAAAGAGGGTTAAAACATGGATTTTATCGCGGTATATTGACATTATTTTATCCTAACTTTGCGGATCCTGTACAGCATCCATGGTCATCGTAAGAAGGGGGTGTTGGTTGTCTAGATGTAATCATAACAGTGCCGGATTTATATTTTTTATGAGTGTAGGCCACTTGATATCCGCCGCCCCATGCACTAAACACTAAAGTTAAATTCCTCTGAAATCTGCCGCCCCTAGGACGCTGCCGCCCCTAGGCCGCGGCCTATACGGCCTATTGACAAATCCAGGACTGAATCATAATGTGATCTTATACATATGTCATTACTAACTAACTAACTAGTTTGGTTAATTGACATATTTTGTAAAGGATACGAAACTTTGGGATAAAATAATATCAATGTACATAAATAACAAGTAATTTTATATCAATACTAGCTGACCCAGCAAACGTTGTTTTGCCACATTATAGGGGTTGGTGGTAGAAGAGTGAACATTTAGAGTTATAAGTACTTATTGATGCCAAATCATAAAAAAAAATACAAATAAAATAAAATGTTATGTCAAAAAAATTTTAAAAAAAGTCTGGTGAGGGATATCTTTATCACCTAGGGGTATAAAAATGGCGTGCGACAGATTCTCAGACCTACCAAATAAATATACAAAATGCCTGCCTGCCTTGCCTGAGTGACACATGTTTTTAACCGACTTCAAAAAGGAGGAGTTATCAATTCGACTGTATTTTTAGTTAATATAGTTAGCTGTTGACTACTTGACGACTCGGTGGCGCAGTAGCTGAGCGATCGGTCTGTGCGTCACGGGTTGCAGGTTTGATCCCCGCACGGAGCAAATATTTGTACGTTTTACAGGTAGTTGTTCCGGGTCTGAGCGTTTGTGTATGTGTCCATTTGTGTTTGTAAACGCACCCACGACATAGGAAAAAATCCTAGTGTAGGGCAACGTATTTTTTAAAACAAAAAAAAAACAAACTAGCACTTATTAAGTAGATATATATATTTTGTACTAGTACTAGTATTTAAACCACCTTAATTGTATATTGTGTTTTTTTGACGATTGTCCAAATACTATATTTCTTTCTTTCTAAAAATAACTTCATTCAATTTTTTCTTCTACATTTCACTTCAATATTTATTTAATTTAGTACCAATACGAAGCTCAATACATCCTTTGAACGTATATTTATACGAGATTTGTCGATAACCAAGTTAAAGCTTCGCAGGCCCTGCTAAAGTCTAAAGGTACGAGACATTGACCCAATTCTCTTGTAAGCGCCTGACTAAAATATTATAGCAAGAATTTGTTGATCTACAATTTCGGTGTCTTAATTTGTGTAGGCGATTTTTCATAACATTAAAGCACGTTTATTTATTTATTGCGGTAATAGAAACATACAGTACTATAATTATTTTATTTATTTATATATTTTATTTTAAGGTTAGGTTGTAATATCGCATTGGAATGTCCTGTTAAGATATTGTAAGTGCATTAAATAAATAAATTAATAAAATCAATTTTTATTTGGGAACAAACAGATACAATATTGGAATAAATACATGTAAAGTAAATTATACATAATCCAAAACAGTATTCACAATTAAACTACCTATACATTTGCGCCCAGAAACAAAGTTATACTATCTAAAATTATTAAAATAATCAGTAGTAGACATTATTACAATAGAAAAATGAAATGACGTTATCAAATTCACCAATAAAGTTTCTGTCAGTAAAAATGTTGTTTCTATCCTATAATTTAATTAGGTAATTAATTATGTGTACCATTATGTTGGCATTTATAATAGCCAGAGACTAAATACCCTTACTATGCCTATACTTGACATCGCAAATAATAATAATAAAATATTTATTCCATATATGTGCCCAGGAGTGGGACAATACTGAGTTATTGAGTCTTCTTTCGCAGATACAAATCTCAGCAGAATGCATCGCTCAGACCGCTGGCCAGAGGAAGAGCAAGACCCGCCGCGCTCTCGACCAACATCCAGAAGAAACTCAGCATCCCTCTCCCGACGTAGCAGCATCAAGAAGGACACAGAAGGAAAGAAGTCCCCTCAAAACAGCGCCTCATCTTCTGCCAACAATACGCCTAAGAAGACTGTCAAACCACAGAACTTAGATTTTGTTGTCACTGGGAAGCAGATCTTGAAAAGGTAATAATAATAATAAATCTTTATATCATCTATACCGACGCCACACCCCTGCCGACGCCACCTATACCGACGCCACTTATACCGACGCCACCTATACCGACGCCACCTATTCCGACGCCACCTATACCGACGCCATCAGTACCAACTCTATTAATACCGACGCTAATAATAAGACGCCACCTATACCGACGCCACATATACCGACGCCAACAATACCGACGCCACCAATACCGACGCCACCCATACCGACGCCATCAACACCAACGCCAACAATACCGACTCTATTAATACCGGCGCTATTAATAAGACGCCATCTATACCGACGCTACCAATACCGACGCCAACAATACCGGCGCCACCCATACCGACGCTATCAATACTGACGCCACCAATACCGACGCCACCCATACCGACGCTATCAATACCGACGCCACCAATACCGACGCCACCAATACCGACGCCATCTATACCGGCGCCACCCATACCTTCGCCACCCATACCGACGCTTTCAATACCGACGCCATCAGTACCGACTCTATTAATACCCGCGCAAATAATAAGACGCCATCAATACCGGCGCTACCCATACCTTCGCCATCTCTACCGACGCCATCTATACCGACGCCACCCCTACCGACGCCGCCCCTACCGACGCCACCTATACCGACGCCACATATACTGACGCCAACAATACCGACGCCACCAATACCGACGCCACCCATACCGACGCTATCAATATCGACGCCACCCATACAGACGCTATCAATACCGACGCCACCAATACCGACGCCACCAATACCGACGCGATCTATACCGACGCCACCCATACCTTCGCCATCTCTACCGACGCTATCTATACCGACGCCAACCCTACCGACGCCGCCCCTACCGACGCCACCTATACCGACGCCACATATACTGACGCCAACAATACCTAAGCCACCAATACCGACGCCACCAATACCGACGCCACCCATACCGACGCTATCACTACCGACGCCCCCAATACCGACGCCACCCATACCGACGCCACCCATACCGACGCCATCAACACCAACGCCAACAATACCGACTCTATTAATACCGGCGCTAATAATAAGACGCCATCTATACCGACGCTACCAATACCGACGCCAACAATACCGACGCCACCCATACCGACGCTATCAATACCGACGCCAACAATACCGACGCCACCAATACCGACGCCACCCATACCGACGCTATCAATACCGACGCTATCAATACCGACGCCATCAGTACCGTCTCTATTAATACCGGCGCAAATAATAAGACGACATCTATACCGACGCCACCCATACCTTCGCCATCTCTACCGACGCCACCAATACCGACGCCACCCATACCGACGCTATCAATACCAACGCCAACAATACCGACGCCATCAATACCGAAGCTATCAACACCAACGCCAACAATTCCGAATCTATTAATACCGGCGCTAATAATAAGACGCCATCTATACCGACGCTACCAATACCGAAGCCAACAATACCGACGCCACCCATACCGACGCTATCACTACCGACGCCACCAATACCGACGCCACCCATACCGACGCCACCCATACCGACGCCATCAACACCAACGCCAACAATACCGACTCTATTAATACCGGCGCTAATAATAAGACGCCATCTATACCGACGCTACCAATACCGACGCCAACAATACCGACGCCACCCATACCGACGCTATCAATACCGACGCCAACAATACCGACGCCAACAATACCGACGCCATCAATACCGAAGCTATCAACACCAACGCCACCCATACCGACGCCACCAATACCGACGCCACCAATACCGACGCCACCCATACCGACGCCACCCATACCGACGCCATCAACACCAACGCCAACAATACCGACTCTATTAATAACGACGCCATCAATACCGACGACACCAATATCGACGCCACAAATACTGACGCCAACAATTCCGACGCCTACAATACCGACGCCATCTATACCGACGCCATCCATACCGATGCCATGCATACCGACGCCACCCATACTGACGCCACTTCTACCAACGCCACCAATACCGATGCCATCAACACCGACGCCAACAATACCGACGCTTCCAATACCGACTGTATCAATACCGACGCTAATAATACCGACGCTATCAATACCATCGTCAACAATACTGACGCCATCAATACTGAAGCCACAAATACCAACGCCTACAAAATCGACGCTTTCAATACCGACGCCACCAATACCGACGTCACCCATACCGACGCCATCTCTACCGACGCCATCAATTCCGACGCTACCAAATTCGACGCCATTAATATCCACTCCATCTTTACCGATGCCACCAATACCGACGCCACCAATACCGACGCCACCAATACCGACGCTTTTAATACCAAAAAAAAGAAGTAATATTCTAATTTTACGCAGGTGAAGTCGCAAAATCTAGTTATTTATAAATTTGCCCTAAATACTTTGATTAAATGTTTTTTTGACTTTGGTAATACACAAATAAATCAAAGGCATGGTTAGATCGGTAGCAGAGAAATGTTTGATAAACATATTACAGCTTCATATACAATCATGGGCGTATTCACTGTGGAGGAAGCATGGACCTAACAATATTATAACCGAAACTAATGACAAATTATATTAAAATACATTTAGTTTTTTTATGAAATAGTCTGTTTCAACCTTTATAAGATTAGTGCGCGTAGAAAGACGGTTCACAAAATGAAATCTTGCAGGTTATTATTGCAATATGGTCTACACCATATTGCAATAATGTTAGTAAATAAAAGTTATCAGTAAATAAAAAGCATCTTATATTATTTACTACTTAGTTTATTAACTTCTACATTACGCCCTAAAATATCCTCACTACGAACGCCTATGTATTATTGTCCGAGCCTATTCAATACTTGTAAACGCCTGACTAAAATATAATAGCAAAGATTAGTTGATCTACATTTTGATGTGTTAGTTTGTGCAGGCGAATTTTTATGATTTTTAAAATATGTTATTTTAGTTAGGTACAGTCTTACAACCTAATTGGTATACATGCAATTCATGCAATCAATGCGATTCATGTGTGGATGTAAACCAATTAGCTTGTTAGAGTGTATCATAATTATTACCCAAGAATTATTTTTCTGGAAATGACTGTTACAGATGTGACAGAGCGAACTCTCTGCCTGGCACTTACCACCGGCGGCAGTCCTCAGACTCCATGGCCAAGGGGAAGAAGACCTATGAGTCTCCCAAACGCATCGCCATGGCGTCTCCCACCTTCAAGAGTCAGGAGACTTCACTAGAAGATGATATGTCTCTCGATCTGTCACAAGTAACTACCTAATTAACTATAAAAAAACTAATGGGTGCGTGTACTTATGTACGCGCGTGAGAAGTTATACTTCTTTGGCATCATTAAATAGTTTAACCTCAATTATATTGGAGCACTTGAAAAAGTATATAAGCACAATTTTTTTCACTGATATTCACAAATAGTAAGTAATATCAATCAAAATATTCAATTTAAATCACTCCTGAATATAATTTATTAGCACATATATAATTCGCACTTGTATGAAACTAAAACACGTGTTGTGAATGTATAAACTAGAAACATGTTGATAAATATTATAAATATGAAAACAGTGATCAGAGGTGACGAGCGTACCAACATGCGCGACTAATATCGAGGTTCAATTTCTATTTTGTTGGTAGCTTTTTTTTCGAGACTTAATGAGCGGTTAAGCAGACAGCTTCATACTGTTAATTTTGTGTCACAGATGCGCGCGCATCTTAAAATTTCACTCTCATCATTCATTAAGCAGACAGCTTCATACTGTTAATTTTGTGTCACAGATGCGCGCGCATCTTAAAATTTCACTCTCATCATTCATTAAGCAGACAGCTTCATACTGTTAATTTTGTGTCACAGATGCGCGCGCATCTTAAAATTTCACTCTCATCATTCATTAAGCAGACAGCTTCATACTGTTAATTTTGTGTCACAGATGCGCGCGCATCTTAAAATTTCACTTTCATCATTTTTTCATAACGCGCCAAAAGAAGTATAACTTCAATAATACATACATTTCCAGAGGTAGGGCATAGCGAGATTCCTCGCTCAAATCTCGCTGCCCGACTGGGGAAGTACCTCCGCCTTACAGAACACCGCAGTGAAACAACAATAGTTGTGTTTCTGCGAGTGAGTAACGTTGATCAAGTGGTCGTAAATGCAGCTTCATTTGCTGAGCAAGAAGCCTTGGTTCGATACCCAGGTCGAGCAATATGTTATTGGGAATTTCTATGAATCTATAATATAAACAACAGCTAGGTGTTTGGATTCATGCCCGATTTATAGCAATACGCTCGCCCCCTATTACATAGGACCTAAAACATACCGAAACGTGCGTGTATATTATTATAAATCGTTTGTTTTTCCCTTTAAAGTTATGTTGTTTTGTATGTGGCCAACATCTGCCTCAATAAATGTTTTTTCTTTTTCATCTTTCTTTCTTACACCTCTGTATAACCCTTCGGGACTGACAGGCGTGATGATACCAGCAAAAAACTCCACAGGTATCCGACTTCGAAGACATGAACTCGAAATACGGCGTGAGACACAAATTCCATGCGCTAGCGACTTCGACCCCGAAGGTACAGAAGACCAAACCTCGGAGTGCCTCCCTGCAGAGCCAGATACACTCACAGCGGGTGGAGACGAGGAGGGTCCTCAAGTCCCTGGAGAGCACCAAGCAGAGCCTCTCCTGCAGCCGTGACAGCTTCAAAACCTCCACAAGTAGCAGTCCTCATAGGTATGCTGCTTTTTGGTAAAACCTGAAGATCCGTTTACTGTCCCACTGCTGGGCACGGGTCTCCTCTCATTTTGAGAGAGATTAGACTACAGTACTCACGTCAGCAATCTGGGTTGGCAGACTTCACACGCCATAGAGAAAATCTCTCAAGCATACAGTTTTACTCTTAGGGTGAGGCCAAACGAGCGTAATTTTGTGAGTGGTGAGTTGCAGAATTTCGGTCGCAGAAATTCTGCCAGGCAGAAAATGTGTTGAGACGCCAGACGAGCGCATTGTATTCAGTTACTATCCAACGTTTATAGTGGATGTTTATGTCGTGCCGTGGAACCATTGAAACTGTTCTGTTGAAGACCCAAAACCGGTCCGAATAATGCGTGTGGGTCGGCACACAACTGACAACTCATTTTGCGTCGCCGTGTGAATGAAAGGACTTTTGTATGAAACCGAATGCAGCAGAAATTACGCGCCCGAAATTCTGCAACTCATAACTCAAAAATTCACGGCCATAATGTTTAGTACCAATAGGCCCGCCCACTATTACATGGGACCTAAAACATACCAGCGAAATGTGTGAACATTAGTACACCTCTGCCTAACTCTTCAGGGACGACAAGCGTGGTGATATATTATGGTATATATGCCAAATACCTCCACCGATTCTTCAAACTCTCATAACAAATCAGAGTTCTACTTCAAAAGGCGCATTATCAATCGTTAAGCCGGTCTTTACCCCGCATGCGGGCTCTGAAATGAACCTCATCGGTCGATCACTTCGTCGGTTATAAATTCAAATTCAAATACGTTTATTGTGTGTTACATGTAGAAAAAAGATCTTATAGTTATTATAATAGTAGCACTATAACATGCCTATAAGGTGTACAATATTTTATTTCGTTATTATTATTATAAACGTTCTGACAGTTGGTCTAGTCACTCTTTGCATTAATCATATTATAAAAAATTAAAAAAAGTATTATGTTTTAGTCAAATAATAACATTAGTCAAATTATACATTAAAATTTAAACTCATAAATTCAATAGTTAAACAAAATTCATTATCATTCATTTATCAAATAAACAAAATACATTAACCCAAGTTTTTGTCATTAAAAAAAACATTTATTGTGTAGTACGCTTTACCTATCAAGAATTCCTTAAGCTTAATTTTGAACAAATTAATAGCCGTAATACTTTTAATACGGTTTGGTAGTTTGTTATAAATTTTTACTCCCATTCCAAATATACTAGATCTAAATTTAATTGTTCTACACCTAATTCCAGATAGCTCATTTTTATGTCGTGCACTTCTAAGTGTTTCATATAAGCGTGCGGGTGCTCCCCACAGGCGGGCGCTAACAACCAGTGAAAATTATTTCCAGAATGCAAGCACTATGGCATGCGTTTCAATAATTTCCCGTACCCCGCATGCCAGCGCAAACAACTAATGAAACTGCACCTTAAAACGACGCTATAACGTTCTTCACAGGTATGGCACCGAGCTGGACTACTCCTCAGTGTCCCCGGAGTACTCAGGACAGTCGTCAGCTGATCTGTCTCCAAGAGCATCTCAGGAACAAACTGTGTCTCCTAGAAGCCAGGATTTACAGCTGTCCAGGTAGGCATTCCCAAGAATTAAAAAATAATTTTCATCATCAACCCATTAAGATCCCACTGCTGGGTACGGTTCTCCTCTCATTAGCCTACTGTGAGATGGCAGACTTCACATGGCATCAAGAAAAATCTCTCAAGCGTGTAGGTTTCTTCACGATGTTTTCCTTCACCGTTCGAGCATGTGATAAATCCGCACGTTACTTACGAAAAGTCAGTGGCGCGTGCCTTGGGTTCGAACTTAAGACCTTTGACATCTTAGTCCACTAGGCTACCACAGCGAGTGCTTGGACTATGAATACAGTTATGATGCAATTTTGTAATGTTTATATTGTTTAAAAGAGTATCTATGGAGTTTCTTGCCGGTTCTTCTCCATAAGACCTACCTTTTGGAACCGTGCAACTAAATTCAATTAAATTCGACAATTCAAAAGCACCTGTATTGGTCTAATTGAAATAAATGATTTGACTTTGACTTTTGATGGTGTACGTGGTGGACTACAGCCTAATCCCTCTCAAATGAGAGGAGACCTGTGCCATACAATGGAACAATGATGGGTTTACGATGATGATAATTTATGTGCTTGCAGCTGCTGTATCAGCACCTGGGCGGAGTGCAGCGAGGCCGACACCCAGGTGGCGGAGCCCCATGATGACGAGTGGTCGTCCTTCTGGGCCAACTACAACAACTCCCTCGCGAAGGTGCCCATGAGGACCTACTACGACCAGTGCCCCACACCGTACAGAACTGACAACTTTGATCTAGCTGACTTCGGTAAGAACTCCCTCAATAATGGTTGAGCTACACGATGGCTGACGTATGCGTGCTGTCAATATGGACAGGTCAACTCAAAGCTGCACTGGTGCATTCTTCAAAAGGCCATCTCAGACTGACCTACATCGTCAGGCTCACATATTGTAAACAAACATGTTTGGACTTCAAAAGAGACCATGATTCTCTGAGATCGTCAGTTAGGAAATGCCGATGCCATCTAATCCCTAAAATATATCTTATACATAACTTGTAAAAGTGTCTTTAAAAGATCTATTTACAGAAATAAATATCATTTAATCATTTTAACTACATTTCTTCTAGTAAGCCACATTCTATCAGTCCTCTATGTCCTCAGAAAGCCAGACGTATTCTGTTTTACATTGCCGTAAGTGTTACTGCTGAGTCGAGCTAAGTGTTATTGGTTTTTGTTGCCTGCCTTAGCGTTGTGAACACCACTGACTTTTCGGAAGCTATGTGCGTATTTATCACATGCTCAAACGGTGAAGGAAAACATCGTGAGGAAACCTGCATGCTTGAGAGAATTCTCGATGGTATGTGAAGTCTGCCAACCCGCAGTAGGCTAGCGTGGTGGACTATAGCCTAATCCCTCTCAATTGAGAGGAGACCCGTGCCCAGCAGTGGGACATTAATGGGTTGATGATGATGATGATGACCCAAGATTGCTTAAGGCATTCAGTCACTTAATAATTAAGTTTTTAATTCTGATTACAGAAATTGCAGATACTTCAAGAAAACGCTCTCCGGAGAACGTAGAAGTAATTAATAACATCATACGCAACCAAGGACTCCACTTGGCACCGCGCGAGACGCAAAACATAATTAAATGCGCACATTTACTAGGAAATGTTCTGTCAAAAGCAATCGAAAGACGCTCAAAATACGATGATCCAGAGGTGTTATTAAAAAAGAAAACGATGACATTAGATCTGAAAGAGACAAGTATACCGGTAGAGGTGAAGGAGGAAAAGAGATCGGAGACTGTCACGACGCAAACTGACATTTCGCTGCCAAACACAAAAAGCGCGCCAAGAATCTTCGAGAATATTTTACGTCAGTTGTCAAGGAGTTCTATTGATGTCAGTAAAATTGATACTAATAAAGAAAAGAGTGAAGATAAAACTGAAGTTAAATGCGAGGCGAAGAGTGAAGAAAAGAATGAAGGATAAGAATGAGATCTGTTTGATGTAAATTTGTAATTACGGGGTTGTAGGCTGGTTGCCCGCCAAATTTAAATTTGGTTAAACATACCACTTAAATAAATAGATACATGTTTTCTAATTAATTGCTATCATTAGAGTTTGGCGGCCCCCATAAATTTACGCTAAGTGGGTTAGCTGGGTAGTTTAAATGTTGCCATTATATTGTCTAGTCAATAATTATAAGAAAACAAATCGTTTGATCACAGAATATCTGACTGTTAATAATACTATACAGAATGGTCACACGTAGTCCCCAACCGAAGTCATTAAAAAAATAATTTGTAAATGAAGTTATTCGATTCTGCTTACAAACTTCTTTTGGGATGATTTCAGAATAAAAACTGAATAGTTTTTATTCTGAAATGTACCTATGTCGTCCTATGTCAAACTATTCCCACAGCAGACTTCATCTGAATCGGTTCAGCGGTTAAAGCGTTAAGATGTAACAGACAGACAGAGAAACATACTTTCGCATTTATAATAGGTATAACGAGTAGTATGAATCCCCATTTGTCGTGCCTATATCAAATACTATTTACCACTCAATCGCCCCTAGTATGTAAACACGGGCCATTTTAAATATATGTAGTGTCATTTAATACATGTCTGATAAATAAATGTTTAATTCTGTGTTATTTTGTATTTCATTTACCAAAAACCTGCCCCAAATTTTAAATAATCAAGCATTTTGACGACTTTAGTCCAATTACAACTAGATATCATGACACAGCGCCATCTAGTTGCCGAGCTGAGCAACGAGGCTTATGACAGCGCCCTCTAGTGACCAAACTAAGCAACGAGGCTTATGACACAGCGCCATCTAGTTGCCAAGCTAATCAACGAGGTTCATGACACAGCGCCATCTAGTTGCCGAGCTGAGCAACGAGGCTTATGACAGCGCCCTCTAGTGGCCAAACTAATCAACGAGGTTTATGACACAGCGCCATCTAGTTGCCGAGCTAATCAACTAGGTTTATGACACAGCGCCATCTAGTTGCCGAGCTAATCAACTAGGTTTATGACACAGCGCCATCTAGTTGCCGAGCTAATCAACGAGGTTTATGACACAGCGCCATCTAGTTGCCGAGCTAATCAACGAGGTTTATAACACAGCGCCATCTAGTTGCCGAGCTAATCAACGAGGCTTATGACACAGCGCCATCTAGGTGCCGAGCTAATCAACGAGGCTTATGACACAGCGCTATCTAGTTGCCGAGCTAAGCAACGAGGCTTGTGTTACGGATACTAGATGGTTGATATACTACATATGAACTTACTTATATTGTTAATACGTACATATTATGCATAGATACATCCATGACTCGGATACAAATGTCTGGAACCCGGCCCCAGTTGCACAGAAGACAGTGTTACCGCTACCGTTGAGCTTATTGGATGGGTCAATGTTGATGAGGAGCCTCCGGAGGAGTCAGGATATAGACCCCTGGCCGGACTACTGTAGACTAGGCAGGAATAGGATTCCTCACGATGTTTTCCTTCACCGTTAAATGACCGTAGCGTCAGTTTAAATAACAACAAGTTCTTTTATATATTTTCACATAATTTATTAAAAAATATAGCTAGAAAATTCACAATTTGTTTGTATTATTATATACTAGAATTTTATACATTATATATTAGTTTAGAAAAGTACCAACTCAGCACTAATTTGGCTTCATATGGCACTAAACTGACAGGTGTTTATAGGTTCTATGTCAAATACATTATTTACTTAACTGCTACTATTTACATTGTTATATTCATTGCTAATAAGCGTATTTCAAATGTTTTAAACTCAAGTATTCATAACTTTACACGACAATTGAGAAGAGACTGAAAATATTTACGACATTTTGTTATTGCTTCAAAACAGTGAAGAAATATTGAAAAAGTAAACATTATTCATACTTCAGTTTTATTTTATTTCAATAATCAAGTTGACATACATGTAGGGTGAAATACATCACTTTCATTTGAACTGAACTACATAACAGTATGTAAACTTAATTATTACATAAACAATAATAATAATCAATCTTAATTAACACCGAAACGTACGTACTTTTAAATAAAAATAAATCTAAACAAAGAAAACGTTATCGAAGCGTATTAAAATATTGCGATCTCTTTTTTTTGGAAAATAATAAAACAAAACAACCATTAGAATTTTGAAAAGACGCTCAGAGTTGGAGCTTTGTTCAGAGATTGTTGCTATTGTAGTCAACAGCGTTGGGCTGTCTTCTTGAGAAGCGTCTTCTGAGGATACAAACTCAAAGAGACACTCCTCAAGTGGCTCCTGAACAGTTCCAGGACACAACTGATTGCCACGAGTAGGGTATGGTAGGTAGTATGGGTCCCGGGATCGAATCCCAGTAGGGACAAATGTTTACGGTTACTAGTTGGTTGATATATTATGTAGTATATCAACCAACTAGTAACGCAAGTCGTTTCTTAGCTCGGAACTAGATGGCGCTGTGTCATAGTGTGCGGAAATATTGAACATGACATACCATCACGCCTGTCGTCCCCGCAAGGTTAGGCAGAGGTGTAATCAGTTAGTGTAATAACGTTCGGTTACAGCAATCTCTAAACAGATTCAATTGAATTGTACTAATACATGATACAAGGAACTTAACAAATAGCTCGTTTTGAAGAAACTAAATATAAAATTAAAGCTTATATCTTCTATGTTAAGGTAAATTTTTGTATTACGTGTATATCTGTCGAGGTTTGACATGTTGGAGTTGCTGAGGAGTGAGGAGTTGGGGCAGCCTCGTGGTGCGACCGATGGACTGAGATGTCAGAGGTGTCGAGCTCAAGACACGCGCCACTGACTTGTCGGAAGTTATGTGCGTATTTGTCACGTGCTCAAACGGTCACTCGCAGTGACTAGCTATACACATAATAATATTAGCACACCGAAATATCTAGATCAAAACATACCGCACAAAAATCCGTCTAGAGAATAATAATTTTCGTCTAAATTATATTTATAATAATAATAATATGTATTGCAAATGTCAAAACAAACTATATTACTAAACTATACTAAATATAGGTGGGTGATAACTTGTATTTATTTAAAAATAAATCGATATGAACAGTTTTAGTGTAGAAATTAGTTTCCGAGTCTATTGACTGTGTAGATGGCGCCACTACACTAATTTTTTACATTAAACCCTTCATACATTTTGTACTAATAACATTAAAAAAAGTATTTTATTTATTTTATGAAATAATATGGCATCTGTATTTTACAAACTTAACATTAAAATCAGATATATTTCGTCTTTCCTTAATACTCCGAAAAATAATAATAATAATATTTGAAACATTAAAATTTTGAAAATAAAAATATCTTCCCTGTTACTATTGGGAACTTGGCAGTTACGTACTCATTAACTTAGAGCGAAGATGTTATATATACAGAGTGACTTTGAAAGAATGCGACAAAACAAAATGGTAGGTTCAGGAACGACTACCCATTCATTTTAAAATGTAATTTTACGAATCTAAATTGTCAATACAAGAAAAACATGAATTATCAGCTTTTAAAAATTAAATAAAAGTAATTATAAACTTTAATAAAATAATTATAAATTTCAAGTATCAATTCAACCGCGCCGAGTAGACTACCATTTACGTATTCCACAGGAACTTACTACGTGAAGTATGGCAACGCATTGTATTTAATATTTTTAACTATTTCATTGAGAAAGTAGGTAATGACGCGCGATGTTGCCAAACCGTTCGGCTCATCTTACGCATCGCTTTGTCCTTGCCGGCCTGTCCGCGCATAATGTAAACAAACGAAATTTGATTTGTTTTGATTTGACAGTCGCTCGGCAACTTCCTGGAGAGGTCACGATTCATTCATAGGTACGCATTAAAGATAACGACTATACGCGGAATTATAATCTTGATACTTTCGCAACTTTTACGTTTTTTTGCAGGGTCAAAATGTACTTATTCATTTCTCATATTAACACGCTGTAAATTTTCTTGGTTCCACGTAGATTTATATATTTAATTTTGTCGCATTCTTTCAAAGTCACCCTGTAGATAGGTTAGCATCTGACAATCTCACTGCCGGTGGCGCCGCAGCGCGGCCGCGTGTTGCGGGTCGCGCATGGCGGTGTAGCCGGCGGGCGCGCACAGCGCGGGGTGCCGCCGGTGGAACGCGTGGTAGCCGCCGCACAAAAGGTAGGTTTCTGGGTACTGGAGAGCCGGGTATCGCTCCCTGTTCTTGGCCCGGTCTGAAGATCGCAGGAAGCGGGAGCTGTTGACAAATAGATCAGATTAATAAACAGCTCCGGATGGACGGCGCCATCTAGTTGCTGCCGCAACGAGGCTTGAGTAATTGTGTCAATGAAAGAAGTCGTTGGACTCGCGATTCACAGCGTAGACTCAATTTACACTGATTTAACAAATGCGTTTGATAAAGTGGACCATGATTTCCTAGTACATAAACTTGAAGGATTTGGCATTTTCGGTGTACTACTTTTGTGGTTTGGGTCTTATGTACGAGAGAGAAAACTAAGACTTGTTATAAAGGTATTTGAGGCATCGGTCTACGTTTCAACATCTGGGGTACCACAAGGTTCACATTTAGGCCTAAATTTTATTCTAATGTGTTAAGCGGTTTTTGCGTGAAAGAGTAACAAACATCCATCCATACATCCATACTTACAAACTTTCGCGTTTATAATATTAGTACGATTGCGTTATTAGACTGTAGCCTGTAGAATGTGAGAGTAGTGAGGCTTTGATATTGCTTTTATAAAATGTAAAAATGCCCACAGGTTGCCATGCAGTCTGAGCTTGTCATGCTCACTCAAATGTCCTGCTGATGGTGGCGTTGTGTGTCGGTTCTTTTTATTCCCTACAACATGGTTGAGTAGACAGACGCCGATACACACGTCATGCTCGTGAACGGGTGCTGTCAGTTGGGGCTGGTCGGCTCATACATGTTATGGCAACTTTAAACTGGTTATTCTTATTCCCTTTTGTGTGTAATACGTACGTTTCACATCAAACTGCATTATTCTCATATAGATATTGTACACATAAATAATTGTAAATTAAAAGCAACAATTTTGTAATATTCATTTTATTTAAAACAGTATCTATGGAGTTTCTTGCCGGCTCTTTTTCAGAAGAGTTACTTCTTGGAACCGTGCAACTAGTTTGACAATTCAAAAGTGCCTGTAATATTGGTCTAACTAAAACATTTGATTTTGACTTGTGCCTTTCACGGAACTCAAACTATCTTCATACAAAATTTCATCTGTTTCGCTTCAGCTGTTTAAGCGTTAAGAGTTAACAGACAGAGAACATTTTCATTTATAATATTACTAGCTTTTGCCCGCGACTCCGTCTGAGTAAAATTTGTCATTGTATCCAATCCGCTTATTTATTTCTACCCTCTTCTAAGAAATTATCGACACCTAATACAAAATTTCACCCCCGTTTTCGCCCTTTTAGGGGGTGATTTCCGGGACTCAAACTATCTCACTACCAAATTTCACCTAGATCGGTATAGCGGTTATAGCGTGAAGACGCAACAGACAAAACAGACACACTTTCGCATTTATAATATTAAAGTATGAACGTGTACTTACAGCTTAGGCCCTCGCTCCAGGGAGAATTCGCAGTGGAACACCAGGATACTGCGCTGACCAGCCCGGCTGGGGGGAGTGGGGCTGTTCACCAGCGACAGGACCTGAGCGGGCGTGTAGTAGTTCACGGCGTCCACGATGTGGCCACCTTCAAACTCGTATGGGTACCGGCAGTCTATCACCTGAGGGTAAAAATCATTGTTAAGTATATCTTTGGCGAGATGAGCTGGACTCCTTCCAGAATAACTGGTCCCTGCAGGGCTGCCAGTAAGCAACGACGCGATTATGCCATTTAGCATCTGAAATTATACCAAATGTGATGGTATTATACCATACTGCCCATTCTATGTCGGATGAGCTTTTTTTTTTTTTAGCTCAAACCCTCGATTATTCGATTATGCTTTGCATAATTAGCGGACACCTTCTTGGCATGACCTTTTTTTTTTGTGAGCGTCTTGCTTTTGCATGGAATTATACCAAATGATCATGGATACCACATGGATACAATACATCGTCCAATTATACCAATTTGGTATCAAAAGATACAATCTGGCAGCCCTGGGTCCCTGAGAGCTGTAGACAGAGAGGTGTGGAAGAAGAGTGGGGAGGCCTTTGCCCTGCAATGGGAAGCTACAGGATTCTAAAAAATAGATAAGAAATCTTGGAGTGAGGACAAGGTGGACTGACGACCTGGTAAAGGACGCTGGATGCGGGTGCCGCATGACCGGTCGTTGTGGCGATCCTTGGGGAGACCTATGTCCGGTAGTGGACGTCTAACTGTTGATGTTTGAGAGGTGAGGGAATAGCGAGATTTCTCGCTCAAATTGAGCTGCCTGAATAGGCAAGTACCTCCGCCTTACAGAAGACCGCAGTGAGAATTTGCCATACTGGTATAAAAAAATGTGCGATCTTGGATAGTACAAAATTATCCCACATCGAGTGGAATAAGTGGCTTAGCTAAGCGATCAAAGCTGCTGAGAGAAGGTCATCAAACTTTTTTGGAAATTACACTTATATTGTGGGTAATGTAATTGATATGAACCTTTTTTTTAGCCCCAGGGCCCTCATTAATTTAGCACTGAGACCCTGAAAAATGGGGCTACATATCCCAATGCTCTCAAACAGTACCAGTGGGTGTTAATTAGGTTCCTCACCTGGAAGTCACTGATAACATCCTGGTATTGCCCCCTGATGAGGTCTGCGAGGGTATCACATGATATGCTCTTCAAGTCTGAGTGGTCTCCGCTAGTGAGGGGAAGAGCGAAGGGTACTGAGAAGTCCCCAATCAGGTCCGGTTCTACGATAGCTGAAAATAGAGATGGATAAAATAATATTTTGTTGTTTACAGCACTGACTACCAAAGATCTGATGTGAGGGAGACTGGTGCCTAGCAGTGGGGCAAAAATTGAGTTGATGACAACAAAAGATATCTATACATACATATATAATGAGGTGTAAGCTACACTTATTAAGGTTAGTTTTTAGATGGGGGTGTACTATTTACGTATATTTTGTGATGATTTAGATGTATTTGTGCCTCATAAGATCTTAGGGTGTCAGAGTTTAAGAATAAAACCTGCATGAGAGACTATCTCTATCTGGCCACGCTTAACGCCATTGAGGTGATCAGTAGCGTAGCGTGGGGGGGGCAAAGGGGGCCATGGCCCCGGGCGGCATATAAAAGGGGGCGGCATCAAGTGCCACGTCGTTTTTATACCACTAGAAAAGGGGGCGGCAAATTTCCAGACGGCCCCGGGCGGCAAATACCCACGCTACGCCACTAGAGGTGATCTCATATCACTCAAACATTGTTTATCTATTGACTATACATATAAGAAGAGGAATAAACCCTGACCACCTACTAACATTATGAATAAAATGGAGGCCGGGCCCAATATAGTTAAGAAATAAGTGAAGTAAACACTTGATAAGTGTAAAAATACTCACATCTAGCCATTGCAGACATGATCAGAGCATTGTTTTCAGAGAACGCCCTCTGCAGTACCGGCCTCTGTAGCCTGACAACTTCAGGGCTCTGGCAGTTCGATCTCCTTCTCTTATTGGCCACTGCCATCTCCGTCCTCTCCAGTCTCTTCTTATTTCTCTTTTCTACACTAGGACTCTCTAGGATAGACAGCAACGAGACTCTCGCTCGACTCTCCGGATTGAAACTTAAACTACGGTTCAATGGTCTCCGTAGAAAACTCTTCTCGGTTAAGACATTAGATTTGATTTGCCCGGAGAGTAAATCATTGAAGTTGGCTACTTTTGGAGAGTTGGACTCTTCGATTTCCAGGAATGGTTCTTCTAATTCAGATATGAAGCCGCTTTCCATAGAAGTTGTTGATTCCGTTGTGTATAAACCAGTTTTTTGGATTGGAGACTGACTCATAGAGCCAATACTGGAATCACTTTTCTCATGCCTTAACTTAGTCGGTGTTTCAGAGAATTTGAGGGACTTTTTAGCAGCTTGCTTCTTGATTGCTGGTGATGTGAATTCAAAATCTTCATCATCAAAAGTCAGCATGCGAGTAGCAGCAACAGTTGGCTTATTGAAGCTCGTAGACGCTTCATCATCAGCCAGCGGTGCTCCGAAGACGAAATTCCTGGATGTGACCTTCCTCGACGATGATGATGATGATGATGAACGTCCTCGAGAGATGATGTTCGGGCTATCGGTGGATATGATCTCGTACTTGGTGCACTCGTCGAAGTTATCGGCTTCGAATTCTTGCTCCAAGTCGTGGAGCGTTTCGAAGTCATCCAAGTCTTGTGTTATCTCCTTCTCCGGTACAAATAGATCTGGCTTTGGTGACTTGTGTAGCGCGTGCGTGAAGTCCAACTGGAATTGAGAAATAAAGATGTTGTTACATTTAGTTGTGTGATATTTGTACCAGTAAAATCTCCCCACATAACATATTTTTTTATTATTGCCTCTCACTAGGATTTTGTCACAAATTTTCTGACCTGGAAGAACTACCAGCAGATCGTACAAATATTTGCCCCGTACGGGGACCAAACTCACAACCCATAATAACAATAACTTTATCAGACATGGATTCTAGCATCATTCATATAATAATTAAAATAATTACGACTAAAATTAAAAGCTGTAGTTACCAATACCAACCTTGGTAGTAGACCAGTTAGTCACTTTCTTCCGAGTAGCCTCAAACCGGTCTCCAAATAAGAAATCCCTGGTCTCTTCTTCCACGTCCAGCTTCACAAACGTCTCGCTAATGAGAGACGCATCATTCTCCTTATTGGACATCTTAAACCTATTCCTCTCCTCCATAACCTTAGTTATCCTCGACCGTTTCACCCTGGTTGTCAATGGAGAATTCCTATTTAGTAACGGGGAATTTTGATTTAGAAACGGAGAAGTTCTGTTGAGTAGCGGAGAATTTATACTTTGTAATGGTGATTTCGCGAAATTGGGTGAGTTTGTGAGCGGTGATTTCAGCCTGTCGAGTGGTGAATTAGGTATCTGTATTTCTCCAAGTATTCTCCGTTTGTTTGGTGTGAAAATGGGTGATATCGGGGATTTCGTGAAATCAATTGTTGTGGGGTTCATTTTAATTTTGTAGTTGTTTGTTAACGAGTCTTCTTGTTTCCGTTTTGTTCCATTGTTGCCTGAATTTATTTTGAAGTTCTCCGTTATCAATCTGGAAAGAAAGAAAGGTGACTGTTAGTTATTATCATCATATCAGTTAGATGATGTCCACTGCTGGACATAGGCCTGTTAGTTATGTTAACATTTTATTACAAAATTTGTGTCTACAACCTGGTATGGTATGTGTAATTTCTTGTGATTATGGTCCTAAAAATAGTAGTTATTATTCATGTATATAAAAACTAAGCTCTGCCCACAGATTAATAAAAATATGATGTCATAAACAAGCCTTAAAAGCATTGTATTGTTTAAGATGATAAAAATACATTCAAGATATGGACAAACCTATTTCCTGGTATCCTATTTGTAATAAAATACCATAACAAATGTATGTATTTAAGAGTTATTTTATAAAAATGATTTGAATATATGAAATACTTGATGAATATTCTCTAAAAATAGGATATTTACAGAAGAAATGAGGTTTTATTACTGCTTACTACATAAACAGTAATAATGGAACATATTATAGTACACTCAGAAAGGTATTATAAAAGGTATCCTATAATATGTAGACAGGTGACTAGGTGAATAACCTTTGAGGTGATTGCCAAGTTTATTTATTTGAATTTTGTTATTTTAATTTATATACACTTTTATTACTTGCTCTGAATATTCTGTAGAAGTTTTACCAGGTTTTATTAACAGTATAATTTATTTCTATAGCCAATAAGTATATTTATACAATAGTAGTCACATGGCCATCAACAGCTGATGCACCTGACATTGTAATCAAAGTAAAAAGGGTGTAACTACAACACTAAATCATAAAAGTACCAAAACTAGAGCTACGAAATTATTTTCTCAGAGGGTTTCGAAACAAAAATCTACCCTTCAGTCACCCAGAGGTCATGTGAGTAAGGATAAGACCCACTAAGACCGATACAAGACCTTTTTCGGAAAGAAATAACCCGAAAATGTTAACAAAGGGCAAGAGACATACCCTTTTGATTTTTTTACAATAACCTATCTAAAGCAGTAAATAAATCGATGGAACTGGTTTCACGTACCGGCAAACCTTTCCTGCAGCCCTTGGGGCACCATTGTAAACTTATTTAAAGTTAAAAAAAGCAACAAAAGACAATTCACGAATGTTCAATTTAACCTCCGTGGTCACAGGTTTAACACTAAATTCTCATGCGAAAGATATAAAACACGTTTCAAGAACACTCAAACACGATTTCTTTTAGTTTTTACAATGTTACTTAATGAAAATAATCATTAAACAGGGTAGATTTTAATATTTTGTGAATCATCACTTTCGGCGATTCGCGCGCTAAGGTTAGGTTTTAAATGTCAAAAGTTGCGAGACCGAGGTATTCGCGATTCTGCCAAGTTTAAAACATAAAATTAAGTGCAGAAAAAAAATGTGTCAAATTATTACAACAATAAAAATCATTGTTTTGTGTGTTATTATTATGTATTTTTATTCACATTATCTTCTAAATCCGTGTTAAATTGTTCCCAGACAAGTAAGCTATTTACATTTATCGGTTACTTTTATTATAATCAGGGATGATAAATAAGGCATCTTATTTTTAAGATGCATATTACACGCATTCATATTGTAATTGGTCAATAAATTAGTCGATCAATATTTATACAGAAGGGAATGTTGAATGAGTACGCAATGATTGAAGCCGTCGAGTTGTAACGGTTATTGTAATTTATAATATTAGCTTATTATGGTGATATGGCCGCTTTGGCCCCGCAATTTCGTATTTTCTTTCACCAATTGTAGAATAAAACATATTGATGTATTTTTTTTATAGTGAGTAAAGATGGTTAAACTAAAAAATATATTACATATTACTAATCGACTACTCATGTTTTGTGAACAATAACAAGTAGTTGTGTTTTAATAGTAGATTAATTAATACAGGAAATGTTTTCTGATTACGGAATAATAATATACATAATAGTAATTATATAATGTTAGGTTAGGTGTTTGTTTGTTTTCCTTCTAATAGACTAAGTAATATTGCAAATAGACTCAAACTATGTTCTATTAGATTTAATTAATTGGTATAAATTATATAAACATGATCAACATCCGGTACAGCGTAATTTATTTGCTATACCTACAAATATATTTGTATAATCTATTCTTCAGTTGATTAAAACCTCTTTAATGGCATTTCAAACTTTTTTATAGTGGCTCTATTGTCAGCATCAATATCTACAGACTTTTTATTTTAGGTAACGGAGGTGGAAAACAAGCTTACGGCCCATCTGATGGTAAGCGGTTACCGTAGTCTATGGACAATTGCAACACCAGAGGTGTCCTTGTCACTCCTTTTTTGAAGAACACCATTCTGTAGTCGTTTGGTAAAGCCTCGGCAAGTAGCTCATTCTATAGCCTATTTGTTCGCAGTAAGAAGTTCCTGTGGAACCGACCAGTACCCGATGATACTGGTTCGAAAGTGTGAGGATGAATTCGCTACCGATGGCTAGAGCTGCGATGATAAAAAAAAAACTTTGACAACAGTTTCAGATTATTATTTTGGTTTTTACCAAAACAAAGGCTTGCGCAATAACGGTCACTTTTATCAGAAGTAATTAATTAATTAATATATTTTTATAACATTAATAACGAATTGTGCAAGGTTAGTATATATTTGATAAGCTAATGTTTTGCGAAAAAACTGTCTGTACGTTTTGTAATAATAATGAATGGCCGTTTTGTATGCTTAGATATGAATGGATATATGTATGCATGACATCATTTAACGGATTTCGAGTTGCAACCATTTGAACATTTGAACGGCGTACGGAAAAATAACGAAACTATGAGAGCATAGTCTTATGATCAATAGACTATAGTCACAGATTTCGACATAACTCCCTAGGCATGCCACTAATGATCTTTTCAAAGTTACGTGCTTATTTATCACATGCTCAATCGATGAAGAAAAGTTTTGTGAGGAATCCTGCATGCCTGAGAGATTATATCGATAGCGTAGAGGTATTAAACACATTTTGGTTTGAAACTAAGTCTTTGAAAAGAGGTTTATACAGAAAATAATTATCATTTACATTTGAATAATTGTCAATAATTTCTGTGTTTATTTATTGTAAAAATATAGTCTGCTTAAAGCAAATAACACAGTCAAGTACTTATTTATTATAAAACATCAGCTTGGAGAAATTACGTGAGGCAAGTAATATTTTTATGTACCTTGATTACCTGATACCTGAAAATTGGCCGTCTCAGCAAGATAGCTGGTAGGTATGCGTTCATAGTACATACTAACACTACTCAATCATCCACATTTGCTTCATCAGTAAAATACGTGACGTCTGGCGGCCCTGGGATCTTGGACCATAAATACGAACTCAAATTACATTTTATTTTTTTATTGTTGATAGGTTTACGCTTGACCGCCAGTTCGCCATTTCAAATTCATTGATTAACTGTTTGGACGTCCTAACAAATGATACTGGCCACTTTTTAACACCCTTTGACCTGATGGAACCTACTTCCTTAAACTAATCAAGTGTTGTTATACTTCTCCTAATATGCCAGGGCCAAAACCGACGAGTTTAGATTAAAACCTTTATCGTACAACGCGTTGACATCAAAAAAGGAGTTCATTATAATTATCTGTGACCTATTTAGATATACTGGTGATGTCAGAGCTGTGTTAACTGCAGTTAGGAGGTCGGTTTATTGGAGAAGTGGCTTTTAACCTTAAAGGACTAAAGGGCCTTTTAATATGTACCTAACTGCAAGATAATATATGTGGTCCGTAGTAGTCACCTACTGGTCGAAATTCGACCATTATTAATTTAAATTTCAAGTTCTTTTTGCATTATCATAATTCTGCACTCTTTCTCTATATGAACTATTAGTGAGGGACATCTGTACATTTAGTGAAAAGTGATATAAGTGTCAAACATTGATTTGACCCTTATATCACTTTTCACTGAGTGTACAGAAATTTCATACTCCTCCGTCCGCGCAATTTTCGTAAAAAGGGGTACAAAGTTTTTGCTTCGCATATTATTATACATAGATAATTAGATATACATTTCACCATCAACTCACTTTATTGTCCCACTGCTGGGCACGGGTCTCCTCTCATTTAAGAGGGCCCAATGCGATTTAGCAGATTTCTTATAGGTTTCCTCACGATGTTTTCCTTCGCCGTTTGATGCCATGTGATAAATATGCATGTAATATAGCGGTGCGTACGTTACTTTACGGATTGTCACGGTACAGTGGTCTTATTTTAATCTTAAGGTTTTTTTTGGTCAAAAGATGGCAAGATTCTCATTATATTTAATATTCATTGTCATCACAGCGAAAAGAAGCAGCTGATCAGTATATCCGTATAGAATGCAAGCGAAATTAGTCCAAAATATTTCACACACCAAAAAAAAACCCTAATAAATATTGCAACGGCAAATTCTCTTTATTTTTTCAACCCCCTAAATAAGGTCGTGACCTTACCGTTGGAACGTCTTTGCCGTTACATCCGAAAAAAAAGTTCCCTTGTGTAATGCACCTATTGTTGTATGGAGGGTAGATAGCGGGTCTTTATAAGTCGGAGAATGTCTTCAAAATATATATAACATAGAAGAATCTGTATCTTACCATTGCTAAATATATATTGGATACTATTATGTGTGGATTTTGGAGTTCAGGAGTTTGTTTCGGTATTTCTACTCCAAAATACTCAGTTAGAAAACACCGGTCCCAACTTGGCAATACCTAGGTACCTATAATATTAATCTAATCGAAATAGAACACTCTAGTTTGATTTCAGTTTATTTTCGAAACTATCAACTAATAGTCTGTTCCCAACCCTAGTATTGAATGACAAATTGACGTTACATCATTCATTCAAAAACTTGTCACCAGAAAATCAATATGCTATCAATAACGGCAAATTTGAACTGAAAATCAGTGCCCACGGTAATATAACCAGTATATTTCAATTCTTAAGGTTTAATTTCTAAAAAATAGAGGGTCAACGTCAATATTTATTCAAATCAGTGTCGGGCCGTTGTATGTTTGGTGCATAATGCATTGTAGAGGGATGGAGCGGGTTTTTTCAACCGTTTTCGTTGTTTTTTTGCCTTTGAAGTTACAAGACACTTGTTGGTCTGTCTATTGAGTCGAGGATGCAGTTTGTTCGGTCGTTAAAACGACTCGGAGACACCAAAACGGTTTTTTGTAAATTCATTCAGAACAATAGAGTTCTGTGCACTGCAGTCAGTTTACGAAGTGTAGATTGAGTTCTTGACTGTAAAGTCGAAGGTTTAGCCAACCGCACTAGGCTAGCGACTATCGCCTAAACCTCGTAATAAATGTATGTAAAGATAGTGATTTTTAAATTCTGAACGAATTAAAAATCCGTTAAAAACCGTTAAAAAATAAAATGTTTATTCAAAAATGGAGACTATCAAAATTATTTATCAAGGAAAATATAAAGACAATGACACGATCAACAATAGGTATTGATTTATTTATTAAATATTTGTTACATTTATTACAAAATAATATCAACTTATTGTCACATCACAAGCCTTTCATATAAAAAGAGGTTTTGCTATAAACGAGGACTCAACTATAGCCTTTAAAATTATTTAATCAATAATAATAATACACATTCCTCCTCTCTCCTAAGCAATAATATAAGTAATAAAATTGTCTATGCTGTGCCCGACATGGTCCATAAATATTCCTACTTTTAAGCCTGTACAACATCACATTAAGGAATGCAATAATCTATTGAATATTGAGTATTTAATGGTTTAAGTTTAAACGCAAATGATTATAGAAGTCTGTGGCGAATTTAAAAATCGAACTTGCCACTTTTCTATCGGCTATCACAGCTGCCGTAGTCATAGATTACCTACAAGGAAATAAATAATTATAATACCATTAAAATCAGTCAGTTTAGCAAACAGGATGTATGGAATAGATATCCTTGCCGCAACCTTGGTGACAAATCCACATGTGCCATCCGTTTCCCTAACCAACAATCCAATAAAAAAAAAATACGTCGTTTCGCGTTCCAAAATTGAACAGCAAGTGATTTTTGACAGGATACTTATTGATATTGGAATTTGAAAATGGATTTTGGCTGTAACGGTTTTAAACATCTTGAAGGAGGTTGAAAATATGCGAAATATTTCAAATCATCATGAACCCAATTACTGTGTCCCACTACTGGGCACGGATCTTCACTTATACCATCTTTTAGGAGCCATGTAATAGGAGGCGAAGCTATTGCAATCAACCAACAAAAAGCTTGAAAAAGTTCATATGAAATAAAAACCTTTTGATTTTGATTTTGATTTTGAACCGGCAACGAATCCGAACTCCGAGCTGCAACTGAGAAATTCATAGAAAATACCAATAACACTTTGCTCGACCTAAGAATCAAACCCAAATCTTGACTACGACCACGAGACAGTCAACAGTGATGTAACCTACAAAAAAAATCGTACGAATAACATAAAAATAATTATTAAATCGACTAATATTAATAAATCGACTAAAATAATTCGACCCTAGTGTTGTGGCAGCGTTGCCGCGATATAACGGTTATATCGATTTTCCTAACCATGGGGTTACAATCGGTTGGTGATTCACTGTTTGATATAAAAGCCATCTGCTTGTTTTTGTCGAGATTTAATTATCAAATTGGGAAACAAGGCGAGATTAATTAATGTATGTATGTTTAGCTAATAACGAATATTTAATATCTTCTTTACATAGTATTAAAACAAATTCGCCTCCCGCCAGATGTACGCTCAGATCTTTTAAACTACGAAACGTATTTTAATGGAGTTTTCATCAATAGTGATTCAAGAGGAAGGTTTATACGTATAGATTTATATTGTTTTGAGTAAATTTGTCAAAAATCATCGTTAGTTTTTGAGATGATGGAAGATATTAAGTCAATTGAGAGTTTAAATCTAATACGCTACCTAACTACTTTGATATATAACAAAATAATGTATAGTGGAATTGTTCCTCTTTTATAGGTCTACAAAAAACTCCGCAATGGCATATATCTATCTCTTAAGGATAATTTACTAAAGCCATCTTAATTTGTACCCATGTGAAGCCGGGTCGGGACACTAGTTTACTCGATAATTAGAATATTACTGTCTAAACGTAGACATCAGGCACAATTTTAAGTTTATTTCCGCTATCAGTCACTTGTAAAACGGAGCCTTTATAATGAAATACAAATACGCGCCATTTTTTTTTCGTTCACCCAAAATCCGTGCTTTGACCTATAAAGTAAGTTTTCATAAGCTATTAACACGATTAGAACCCAAATGTATGAACTCCTACACAACAACGTTGTAATACACACCTTAATGTTCATAGAAATAAAGTTTATTTTGTAACGATATCACGATAAACCGTTAGCACGTGCCGTGGGGGAGTTTCTATTGAAATTGTCACTACAATTGTTATTAAAAAAAATGTTATATAAAGTGAAATCTTGGCGCGTGCGAAGGAACAGCTGATGGTAGACGACCTTTTGCCATCTGAAGACGAAGCCAGGTGTGTGAGGTCATGAAGAATATCAAATACAAATTAGCAAATAAAATGTTTGCCTGAAAACGCCATGACATTATTTATTTTTTCATTATAAGTAACGTATGCAACGGTAACTATCTATTCAAAGAAAAGTAAGCAATTTTTTAAATCAAGAGTTAAATTATTTAGTTTAAACGATCCGAAAATCAATAATGAAAAGCTCAATTTAATGATCATAAAGATCAATTTAAAGACAAAAAAACATAGTTTTTTTGTCGTCTGTTCTATATTTGAGTGTAGCGCAACACCCTCACTGCAACGGGAACCACAATGCGCCTCTATCGATCGGTAACGGTCCCGGCTGTATGCATGTGTGATCTTCGCTTCAGTATGGGCAATGAAAAAAAAAACGTTTGCGCGGGAGAGTTTGTAGCGTTCTGCTAAAGTTTGACATTTTATTTCGTTCTAAAGATTTATTATGTAATTAAATATGATATTGGATTCTATAATAATTAATAATCTATTTTAAGCCAATCCTAATTACTGCAAAATCAAAATCCAATCGCGTTCCGAAATTGGATATTACTATGACTACGAAAATTCAATCTTGAGCAGGCCGTATACAACAAAAATTGCTCTATAATTAAGCTATCAGCCCCCCAATCACAATATATATAGCGGTATAAATATATTAGGGGCAGCTTTGGGTTAGTGTTAAATATATTATCTAATCACGTTATGCCTTTATAGTTATAAGGATAATTTTATTACCAAGCACTTGTAGTGAATTAAATTAGAACGAGGTAAACTCATGTTCTAGTATTGTCAAAAACACATGTTCAATACATTCATTACTCCTGAATGAAAGTGAATGGGATGCGTTAAATATCTTTGTATGGCGCGCACGTGCGTTTCCGCTTCCGGATAACGAGACGGGCTGTATCCTTGACTTTTTGTGCCTGTGCTAAAAAAAAACGTATCGTTAAAAAACAATAGTGCTTTTTTTTTCACCTGACATAATGACATATATTTTGGCGGCAACCATTATCAAGTCAACGAATTAATTTATATTTTGTTTATCATTGCAATTTTTATCACTGTTAGCTATTTTTGACACAAAAAGGCAATTAAAATAATTTATAGATGCTTGCGGCGATTGAGAATAACAATATATTGATACACCTACTTACAATCGAGTTGCGAAATCGATTTTCGTATAGAAGCTACAAATCATTTAGATTAGATTATCGCGAAAACCATCTGCCGACTGCATATCGAATATTAGCTTAACTGAACATAAAAAGATAAAGCATTAGATGTTTCCTCCTTTGAAAGCGTTGAAGCCGAGTCTGTAGTGATAAGAAGGAATAAATAATAATAAACATAATTTATCCAGACATTTTGATGACAAAGAGCCATCTAGTTCCGAATCTTCCGAACTAAGCAACGAGACTTGTGTTACGGATACTAGATGGATGATACACTAAATAGATTTAATTTTATTTTAATAGTCAGTAATTATAAAATCAAGACAACCCATATAATCCAACTATATCAATAAACTGAGATAAAATCAGTAAAAAGTATTTTATCTCAATCTAATTTAAATACCAAAAATTTGCTTAGCACAAACAAACCTCCACACTGATTAGATTTTTTTTTGCTCACCAACAAATCGAATCGGCAAAGGCAACAAAGTCTATAATTCCCGCCCGCTACTAAAAGATGACAGTACCATAGATAAAGACCGTTATTCTGAAGACGGTCCACGGTGGCGCGTGCTGTAACATCTGCTACAGCAAGTGCAGCTCGAATGCAGCTGCATATCACAATAGACGTATAAATTGCCTTCCCTAACTTCCTTAGCGATACTTCCTTGCATCTTCCCCCTGAGATATCGATTGATTTTTTTTTGGAAGTCTTATTCTGATGCCGTGATTGTTGTTTTTTTTGGCTACTGTGAGCAAAGGCAGATGACCACGTGAGAACCGTTACTTGGTGTTGCTACTGTTATGAATTTCTATATTAAGTTAATTATTTTTATTACATATGTGAGCTTTGGTTAGGTATGTACAATAATTAAGTAGTTTCAATCTCATGTCAAGATATATAATTTAAGCCAAGTACTAAAAAACAGATATTAATGTCGAATACAAATTGATATACTACTTGCTTAAATTAATAAAAGAATCATACACACACATAAAACAGCACAACAATATAAACAATACATTCAAAATATTGTGCACAAAGGCAACCTTAATTCAAGGTTTTACTACTACTCTTTTAACGTTAAAAAAAAAAGAAAACCGTTTAAAAATCAGGCACAGGAAAGTGCCTCAAGTAATTTCCGAGATCGCAACTTGTCGCATCCGGTGTTCGTAACGTTATACTTAATACTTGAGGGCAGTGCGTACCGAAGCTTGAATCCTCCGACCACACGTCTTCCTGCGAGTAATGATATGGTACAGAGTCGTGGTCATTCATGAAGACCGCAACGACATCGTCTTTTTTTTTCTGCATTGCCGCTAAACCTCATTTTCATCAACCTCGCGATGAAAACGAGGTTTTATAAGGTCCAAAAGTGGTGTACCGTCAAGTTTCTTCGCACGTAAAGGAGGAGGGAGGATCCTTAAATATCTGGAACACAGGTTTATCCAAACCTTTATCTTTATCCTTTAACCTGTATCTTTATTATCTGTATTTTTTATTCTGAAGAAATGTAAATTAATCAATAAATACGGTTGAAAATTAAAACGATAAGCAAATTCTTGCTTTTTGTCAATTTATCATCCTGGTATTTTTAGTTCTAAAGAAGAAAACAATTATGAAGTTATTCATTACATAGTAAGAAAGCTTGCAATATCCTTACGAGGCTATGCACTTCAATTCATAATAAAGTGACATATCAGGATGTATGTGACAATACGTTTGCAAAAAATGTTGCTCTAACTGACACAAGTCTATGACTTAACATTGAAATATTTTAAACAGTTTAAAGTGGTTTATTAGCACCATCTGCCAGCCCAGTGGCATTTAATGTGTAAAACAATATTTGATTGGGCACAGTCACGCAATTTTCATAATTCGTTGCGCGCACCATATGTTTTAGTTTGCGACGCGGGAGGGAAGCGCGGGAGGTCGCGCCATCTTTGATTTTTTAAAAACAAACAGACATGGCTTTTTGAAAAGAGTATAATGTAACCGAGGACCTATAAAAAAAAAGGAATGTAACATAATTATTCTTTGTTACAGTTCTATTATTAGGTGCAATTCCTCTGCAGAATTTCTAAGTACTGGACCTTGCTGATCAGAATTTTTCAGAGACGTTTTCTACAGTCGTGTTGCAGCATAGTTCAAGTTTCCGCGAAAAATTGAATATTAACCAACATAAATATACTACTGTAAAATCAAAACAATATTATTAAATGATGTATAGGTACTTTTAATTGATGATTGTATTTTAAAAAGAAGTCACCTGGAAAAATATTCTCGCTTCATAATTTTGGTCTTGTTTAAAGTTTCCTCAGGTTTTTCTATCAGGCATCTATTAATGGCGAAGACACTCAAAACAAAATGGTGAAGTAAGCTGTAGAAGTAGAGCAAAAAAATACGAAATTTTACCAAAAAACAAACAGTCAATTTTTTTTAAACTAAAAACTAGAGCTTCTTAATTGAAACGTTTCGCCTAAAAATAACTCAGGCAACGGATAAAAACATTAAAAACGGTTTTAAAAGCATTTTAGTAAGTGTCAAGTCAAAGTCATTAGGGAAAATGGCGGCCCATTTGACATTGACAGCAAAAAAGGCGGCAAAAAGTATGAAGATTGGTCGTGATTTATGAGTAAGAGTGAAGAGAGATTATGTCATAATGAGATTCAAGATGGCGAAAAGATTAAACAGAGTCGAATATTGTTTATAGGGACAATAGTGTATAAGGAAGTATGATACGACTAAGTAACGAAGCAAAATCAGCGATTACGCGAATCCTAAACGTCGATATATAATTGCCTATAAAATTTGAGGGTTGCCCTCGGTTTCCCTGGGATCCCATCATCAGATCGTGATGTGGTTACAATGGGACCATCTGTGAAGTATACCCTTTTAAACAAAAAAAGAATTTTGCAAATCGGTCCAGGCGTTTTGAAGTAATTCGTGAACATACATAAAAAAAAGATTCCGACGAATTGAGAACCTCCTCCTTTTTGAAGTCGGTTAAAAACGACTTTTCACGGAATTTATCGAGGTACATTGATATTAATATCATGGTCATAGGACCATGATTGCTGTAAATCCTAAAAAAGTTGTTGTATATCATCATCACCCTAATTATTCACCCACTGCTGGGCACGGGTCTCTTCTCATTTGAGTGGGATTAGGCCATAGTCCACCACGCTAGCCTACTGCGGATTGGCAGACTTCACACGCCATCGAAAAAATCTCTCAAGCGTGCATATTTCCTCACAAAGTTTTCCTTCACCGTTTGAGCATGTGATAAATACGCACGTCACTTCAAAAAGCATTTGCATCGACCTCAATGTTTAGTCTAATCGTGTATGTGTAAAAATCGGTATTTTTGTCAGTAAGGACTGCATATCAGCTGGTAAATTTAAAAACGAGAACCGTTAACGTACTTTAGCGATAAATTGCGCGAACCTTGAACGAATTGTCGTCCATTTATGACCCGAAATGGGTCAGCGTGTCGCCAGCGAAGATTATTTAATAACATAACATTTTGTTTTAGATAAACTGTGAGTTAATTGAATGATAATATTGTTCATTTCTCAGTTATACGAGTTCCTTGTAGGTAGAATTTGGAAATACAGAGAAATTTCTAAGTTATCTTCATCGTCAATCCAATTGTCCCACTGCTGGGCACGGGTCTCCTCCTCGCCACCGGTATCTTAAGAATAAACTTATTTTCAAGGTTTTCCAGTCAAGATTTTGAGACTAACAGCTTGGTCTCATTGCGTTTTATAACTAGTCACCCATCTAGAATCCGGCCTCGGCCGCCGTAGCTTAAGCTTACATGTAGTTGATTAATTACTACTAGCCTACATAACAGTAAAGTACATACACTTTAAATAAATCTAAGTGCGCTATTTTTGTCGAAATACAGTTAAGGTATTAATAAAATAACGAATTTCCTCACAAGTTTAGCGTTCTATTTTTAAACAGTGCTCCCACACGTTCCATATTCAAGTGTTGGAATACAAACAAACCACAGTTGTTGGTGACGTCATTAACGGTTTTGCACATTTCCATGGCGACACTATTATTATTTTTAGTGTTGCCAGTCGTATTGTTGCTTGCTAACTCTCGCCTGCGACTTCGTCCACGTAATTAGTCAGACAGAAAATCTGCTTATTAATTTCTTAAGGAAAGATAAAAATTATAAAAGTTTTGTCACAAAATTTCACCCCCTTTACTTACCCTTAGTGATGATTTCCCTGATAAAAATCCTCCTATATTCTCCTCCAATATTCGACCTATCTCCATACCAATTTTCATTTAAATCGGTTCAGCGGTTTAAGCGTACAGAGGTAACAGACAAGCAGACATACTTTCGCATTTATACTATTAGTATGGTAAGTCTAGCTCTAGTTGCTTATGTCAAAGGTTAGATGGCTCTTGCTTCCGTATAATTCAGGTATTAAACGCATCAATTAAGGAAAGCTGTTCTGTAGAACCTCACTGGCGAAAGTAACTGTCAGTTCTGTCATTTGAGTGACGTTTTTACAAGCTATTTCAATTCAAAAGCACCTGTAACATTGGTCTACTTAAAACTAGAGTAATAAAACATTTGACTGACTGTGGTAAGTGTAAAGTCAAATCACCACTGACTTCGAAGTTACGTGCGTATTTATCACATGCTCAAACGGTGAAGGAAAATATCGTGAGGAAACCTGCATGTTTGAGAGATATTGTCAACGCCGTGTGAAGTCTGTCGCAGTATGCTAGCGTGGTGGACTATAGCCTAATCCCTCTCAAATAAGAGAAGACCCATGCCCAGCAGTGGGACTATAAATAGGTAGATGAAGACTTTGTGTTATGTTAGAAACTACTAAAAGTAACTATGTAAATGAGTTTTAAAGAAACTTAATACCTTTTCGCGTTAATTTTATTATTTTATAAATATATAGCAATAAATCCTTCTTGGGTTCTAATCTACAAACATTTTAGCAATTCTTATAATGCAAAGTTTACCTTTTAAAAGATAATACTAATTCTATTCATTACGAGAATACAAAAGAAAAAAGTCGCAGAAACTTTTCGCAGAAGAAACATAAATTTGAATAATTGACGCTGAATTTATGTTAATATATTCGTACATATCTAATTTGGAATTATATATATTTCATTTTTCTCACGGCTTTTTGCCAAAATAGATTGGGAATTAATAGCTTTTGTCTACAAGATATACCCTGCGTTACTTTGGGGTGACGCATTGCGGATTAAAGAAGAAAAAAAAATCTTTAAAGCAGGTTGAATATTGTGCAAAATTTGAGCTCACTCCGGTTAGAACTTTTTTGAGTTTTTAAAGCATATAAAAACCAACTTAACATGTTTAAATTATAGAGATTGTAGGTATATTTGTGAGCTTGTCATATTTTATTAATATTTAGTACTTTGCAATCGTCGGCGTTTTTTTTGCTAATTTATTTGCGTAAAATATTTTAAAACATAAATAAATAAATAAATATAAATAAATAAATCTAAATCAAATGATTTATTTCAATTAGACCAATATTACAGATACTTTTGTATTGTCAAACTAGTTGCACGGTTCCAAGAGGTAGGTCTTATGGAGAAGAGCCGGCAAGAAACTCCATAGATACTGTTTTAAATAAAAAGAAAATGACAAAATAGGTTTTGGTTTACAAAGTTGTTATGTATGAAATAAACAGAAAAGAAATAACAAAAACCAATATAAGCTTAAGCTATGACAGAATAGTGAGGCTTGAATTGACAAACAAACATGTCAAACTTATGAATTTTATAACCGAAGGGCGATTTGAAAGAAATCAATAACAAAATAAAATCAATATTATTAATAACTTCCGATTTCTTGCTCCATAAAATAATTGTCAAAAGAACAGATGTTAAGGTCAAAGATGACCAGAGAAGGTCCATGGGAACTACCAATCTCAGCCAACCCTTATTTAAGAATTAACAAATTCGGAAGTTCAACGTAACAATAGACAATCTAATATTTCGCACGGGAATAAAGTTTACAATACTGTCTTCCGCAAAAGATAGGGCAAGGAGATTGTGATAAAAAAATGGCCGACGAAACGTCACGGCCAATGTAGAGCACTTGTGTGGGGATGAAACAAGGGTGTGACAGAAACTGGATCTTCGTGGGGGCCGCCAGATTCTCAAGATCAACAATAGAACAGATATACACATAATTTGTTACTTAAGAGCTTCACAGAGAACAATAAATAACGAAGGACGCCAGAAAAAAAACAAACACAACTGTCAAAGAGAGAAATTAGCAAAGAGTTCCACAATCAAAATGTTATTATTTGGAATTATAGTAGGTATGTAGTTTACCTTCACACGCCATCAGGAGAATCTCTTAAGTATACAGGTTTCTCAGCATGTGACAAATACACACATAACTTCGTAAACTATTATTTCTAAGCAAAGGTAATTATGAAATCCCTCTTGATTTTTATACAGGCAACAGTAATATAAATACAGCCAAGAAATGTAATTTTCACAATAAATCCTCATTATTCAAACAGGCAACGGTAAAGTTCATACATCCAAGTCTGTCACCTGTCATAAAATTGCTTTTTGGAATGCATTCTCTGTCAGAATACGTTACTTCCATGTCTTCTAGTGCTATGTTGTCGCTGTTATACTGCGTGTTATTAGACTTTATCAACAGGATGTTAGTAATAAGCGCTCCAACTTTGTACATTCCCGTTGATAAGTGTTAGTAACGCGAGCTTATAGTGTGTGGACGACGACAAAATACCTCATATAAATATACACACATTTCAATATAATATCTCCAACATATGACTGATTTATTACGCCAGTTTCATATTTTTTTCGGATAATAATAACTGAAGAATTGGCTGCATGGACTTGATTCCTTCGCCTATCCTAAACAGAAATTATAAACAAAAGAAATCGTGACAAATGTCAGTTCAAACATCACGATATTTTTGATTCCCACATTATCACAACGTCAAAATCTCTTTACTGTTTCCATATGTATGTGTTTACATGATCAATTAACACTTTTCCATACAACTGTACTCGTCTAGCACAAAGGGTTATCTCTGTGCTTTATTTTGAGCCGTCGACGTTATATTAAGCGGTCGATAAACAAAGCTTGGTTTACTTAAACTTTCAAAGATAAAACTTTGTTTTATCTTAAACCTGAAGGATCTGCCTCGTTGATCTAGTGGTCATATAGCGCGACTGTTGAGCAAGGTTTTGGTTACGCTTCCCATGTTAAGAAAAACCCATAAAACTGCTCGTTATGTGTTTTCTTTGAAATTGACAGTAGTAGCTCGGAGTTTGGATTCGTGCCCGGTTGATTGCAATAGGCTCGCCACATATTACATGGGTCCTAAAACATGCCGAAGTAAAATGTGGGTGTACATTAGTACATCTTTTACAGCATTTCGTCACGGGCAGACTGAGGTGTTAGGATGTCATCATCATCATCATCATCAACCCATTAATGTCCCACTGCTGGGCAAGGGTCTCCTCTCAATTGAGAGGGATAACGCTATAGTCTACCACGCTAGCCTACTGCGGGTTGGCAGACTTCACATGCCATCGAGAATTCTCTCAAGCATGCAGATTTCCTCACGATGTTTTCCTTCACCGTTTGAGCATGTGATAAATACGCACATAACTTCCGAAAAGTCAGTGGTGCGTGCCTTGGGTTCGAACTCGAGAACTCTGACATCTCAGTCCACTAGTCACACCGCTCGGCTACCACAGCTCCAGGATGTCATCATTACTCAGAAATATATATCATATTTTATTAAATTAAATAATTTTAAAATGGCACCTTTTTTCACTTTGCGCGGGAACAGCTGTTTTATTTTTTAACAGATACTAATCGTAACGCAAAGGTCACAACTTAAGATTCCAACGCGCGTAAAACAGTGTCAGAGACATTAAACGCAGCTTTTTTCGCGGTGACGTCATTTCCTATTACATCATAGACAAAGGATGTGTGTTTATTTGAAATAGTGGAGGCGTGTTTTGAATATAGAACCGGGTGATAGTAACGGACTTCAAGGGAGAGATGTAATACCATAATTATATTATGTATACATATAATTTAGTATGATAACTCCTTCGTTGGTTGAATGTTTGTGTGATGTGCATGGACATTTGTGCCTGAGTCATGGATGTTTCTATGTTGTATACCTAATATGTCCTAATATGACCCATGCCCAGCAGTGGGATATTAATGGTTTGATGATGATGATGATGATACCTAATATGTATATAATTCCAAAAAATAACTATGTAGTCAAACCGTTTAGTATCCATAACACAAACCTTGTTATTGATTTCGTACACTTACGTGAATATTAGACATTGAAATATATTAGACATGTCAATAATCATTAAAAATGTAGGGTAGCTGTTAGTAATTAGGATTTCAAGACGACCAACACCTCAGTCGGCCCGTGACCATGGATGCTGTAAAGTATACGAAACGTCGGGTTAAAATAATATCAAATTTACCGCGATAAAATCCGTAAAAAGTAGTTTTATTACAAGCCTTGTTGCTTAGCTCAGCAACTAGATGGCACTGTCTCATAATTTCCGGATATATAATTTATTTTAGTACAAAGGGCGCGAAATCTACGCGTTAAAGCCCTAGTTACCTCGCCTGACACCTCCGGAAACCGCCTAAATGACTTGTCAAGCATTTCTTGTGTCATTTGTTAGCACATCTTTGACGAGTACACACGTATTGTGAAATGCATATGGCGTCGACGTTTCTGTTTACAAAACTAACAAAAAATCCCGTTGGGAATATAAATGCCAATGAACTTCATGTTACGAAATGTTGGTGTATACAAGTCGTACTGCTGAAGAAAATTTGTATAACACAAACAAGCTTACGTCCCGCTGATGGTAAGCGGTTACCGTAGCCTATACACGTTTGCAACACCAGAGGTGTCGCTCGCACGTTGCCGACCTTGTAATAACTGTTATAGGTTTCTTAAAATCTTAACAATGGTATGTTCTAGATTATAGGATATAATAGGAGGCAAGCCAATTGCCATCAACCGGGCACGAATAGAAACTACTACAGAGAATGTCATAGACAAACCCAATCACACTTTACTCGATCTGCGACTCGTAACTAAGACCGCTTGCCTCTTCTTTTTCTATTTTACTAAAAAGGAGGTCCTTATGTAAGATTTTCTGTAATAAACTATTTTATTTTTCTCAACTGTTGCACTTACGAACACTAGAACTAAAAGGCTAAACGACAAGGATATTACTCATAAACACATCTAACTCTTCTCCCTTGCTCTAGATACGGTGTTGAAACAACTAAATTACTTTATTACAAGCGTAGATTAGACCAGTGTCTCAATGAAAATGACACACTTAAGCTTCCTGCCACTGTCTCGCAATGTTATATAGCATTTCTAGCGCCAATTGGCTCTTAATTAATGTATTAAAGAGGTTTGTTTGCAAAGGACAGCCTTGCAAATAAACCTCCTTGTATAAAGTGACATGTATTTTACGAAAACATTTTGTTCTTATCATTATATTTCCTGTTATGAATTCAACATCTACTGTTTAATAATAATACAATTGTAACATTCGTTTTCTCTCAGTCCAAAAGATAATAATATATTTTGAAATGGAAAATAATTTCGGAATTGTTTAAATAAAGATGCGATTTTAATCGGAATTTTTTAATTTCCTTTCTCACGTAGGCAAAGGCATCACATTCGTATACAGCCTCGTTTCCTCGACGACCAAAAAGTACGAATACATTTGTACCTATTTTGAATAACAGATATTTCTATGATTACTATCAGTGTTATTCCATGAATTGATTAAGCATGAACTTAAGTTTTTATCCCCATATGGTTTCTCAACGTTTCTCCAACGTATAGCAACGGCGCGTCACGCTCATTGCCTACGATAGAAAACGTTACAACTTACAAGGATACGTTACATTTTTTTTTTGTTTAACGTTAATAGTGTTTATAGTTGAGGTCGTTATGTGGAAATTACTGATTTTCAGCCGTATCACGCTGGACTGGGACTTGACTCTTTGACGTCAAAGATATTATTCTAAAAAAAAAAAAATACGGTGCGTGTTTCAAGTTTAGTAAAGCTGAGAATTCAATTCACAATCATAGAATTGAATTCTCAGTAAAAATCATAGTTTAATCAAACCTCTCCATAACTATTCAAAGAGAAATTAGTTTACTTAGAAATAAATATTGTCGAATATTCTAGATAGCAATTCTTTGTAGAACCGTATCATAGGTAGTTTTGACACATACGCGAACATTAGACATTAAAATTAAATAATACTAAGTAGAGCGTCCATGGTCACGAGCAAATTAACCATGGTTGCTGTAAAGGATTCAAATGGTCGGGAATTTAAGTCCGTATAAAATAATTTTATTTTAATGTTTATTTCGCGTAAGTGTAAGTATTGCCCTGGTGTATGTGATACAATGATTAATTCATTATGTAGTACAGGCATCAACGATACTTTTTTTCTGTAATGTTCATTTCTTACTGTATGGGAAACTGCTTTTATGTATCTAAAAATATGGTTTTCTGCAAATAAATTTTATTATTATTGTAATGAAGATTATTATTATTATATAGTTCCAGTTGACTAAAGAAATCATCAGAAAAATCTGATA